>CM057385.1:25797500-26165000 GCA_030015415.1 Cynopterus sphinx | reverse complement strand
GATCTGAAACCTCATCTCCTCCTTGCTTCACCTGGCTCAGGCATTGTTGCTTCTGGTAAGACTTTTCTAACCATGTTGCTGCCCTCGTTTCCTCCCCTCTGTGTTGGGTGTTCTTCTCTAACTTAGCACTTCACAGTATATTTTAATTGTATTCCCTTGTTTATGTTTCATATGGGACTGTGAGCTCTGTGAGGGATGGGATGATGTTTTTGGTCCCTACCACAACATCTAGAACATACGAAGTGCTCAAACAATGTTTGTTTGTTTGTTTTACTGTTATTGGCGTTTATTTGTTGCTAAAAACAATGGGTTTTTTTTTGAAAGAATGAGTACATGCAAAATGTAAGTGTGTGACATTTGAAGACATTGTTTAGTTCCTGAAACCCCATGAAGTTGCCCTCAGAATGACTTTTCCAAAGATCAAACACATTGACACCAATTTCTGTGTTCCAGCAACTGCGAATGAACTTCCCTATTCTGATGAACTGTATTTCCCCGGCCTCCTCATTTCATAGCAGCTTCTCTGAAAGACCAAATGCAAAGAAATACACAAGGCGATAACAGTCGTTTTTAAGTGAAATTTGGCAGAGGGGTGGAATCTCTTTGAATATTAGTATGCTAGCTGTACTCTTCGTATTGCCAATTTGACCTAAATTAAGTCTTTGCAATTGCAGTAGCTCCAAATTTGAAGTCTCAGGGCATCTAGCCGTTACTAGCAATCTCCAGATTGGACTATCTATATGCATATTTTCAGATTTTTACATAAATACTGCCTGCTTTATGAAAAGTCCTGTGCCAGGGCCTATGGGGATTATCCGCTCCTACTGTCGGAAAATTTGCCCTTTATTTGTCTGGTCTGTGCCATTTAATTTCAGGGCACCTACCTAACCATTGGTCAATCTCTAGCCTCCATATCTCTCATCAACTCTAGACAGATATTTCTAACAGCCAGTGGGGCTCCCCGCCCCCCCCCACCCCCCGGTGAATGTCCTGCGAGCATCTTAAAACACTATATGTCATTATCTTTCTTCCCAAACTTGTTCTTCTGTTACCGGCTGTGGTTAATGGGACCCTCATTTCCTCAGCTGTGCAGGCTAGTGATTTCTAAGTCATTCTTAATTTCTTCCTTTCTCACATCACCTCCCATCAATCCATGATCAAGTCTTGTTCATTCAGTCTCTCAATTCTTCCTCGAACCCATTCCGTTCCCGCTTTTTCAGCTATCAAGACCTTATTGCTTCTCACCTAGATTATTGAGATAACCCTCCTGATGATTTCTCTATCTCCAAATCCTCTCAAGGAAAACTGTTCCTCAGACTGCTGCCAGCGTGTCATCCTAAAACCGAAAACTAATACTGTCCTTCCTTTACCTAAAGTCCTCCAACAAATCCATTTTATCTAGAAAATAAAGTCCAAAGCCCATAGCAAAATCTACAAGGCTCTGCATGACTTACCTTTCCCCCCACTTAGCTTTTCAACCTCCTCTTCTGACACTCTCCCTACATACCTTAACTCTGTCATTTCCTGAGCATACCACGCTGGCTCTTCCTTCAGGGACTTTCCAGATGCTGGAAATTTCAGCCTAGAAAAGTCTTGTTTCTCTCCAGGCTCCACTCAAATGTCCCCTCCAGGCACTCAGTGCATGCTTCTAATCCAGCACCTCTCATGTTATAATTATTTTCTATGTGCCTCCTCCCCTCCTGGACTGAGCTCCTAGAAGGTAGGGACCATGTCTCACTGTTTCATAGCTTGGCGTTGGACTTGGTAGATCTCAAGTCTTCCATAAATATTCAATGAGTGACTGACCGAATAATTGAAGGAATAAATAATTGACTGTGATAAGAGTCAGAATAAGAGCAGTAAGAAGGGTGCAAATAAACTGCTGCTGTGGGGTGTGTAAAGGACTGACTTACATTTATTTGGGAGACCAAAAAAGACTGTTTAATTGATTGCAATCTTTCTATTTAACCCTATAGAGATGTTTATGTCTTAAAGCATGATTCACTCAGATCTGGACATGGCCCACTCCTCCAACTTCCACCTCAAAATAAAATTAGTTTTGCCATCCGTCTCTGGTATAATAGCAGATCTTTAGTTCATTTTAGCTTTGCATATAGCAATCTGGTTTCTTATAATAATTTACCTGCTTATAAATGAAGATTCCTTCTTTTTCCTAAAAAAAAATTTAAGTAGAAGCCTCATAACCAATTACATGTTCCTACTACAGCTTCTTGTATAGAAGGTACCCAATAAATGTTTGTTGAGTGAAGAAGTAAAGGATTTCTCAGGCCCCACTGGTACTTTTGAGTGGCTTGGCAAGCACTCGTACCTGCTGAGAACTAGCTGCAGTACTTAGCCGAAGCACTCTCCCTACCCTGAATGTTTGACTGAATTTCTGTCCATTTTCAATTCGTTTGGGTTATATCTTGTTTCACACTGATCTTTTGAACTTAGAACACTGAAGGCCTGTGTATCTTCACAGCTCACAGCTCCTAGAGTGCTGACGTGCCCCAGTGTGATTAATGTTTAGCTCCTAAACCACTGGCTGAATGTCCTTAAGTTGAAAGAATAAAAAACACACACCAGGAGAGAGCTTGGGTTTATTTAGTGACAGGTGCTTTGTGGATATCACCTCAGTTATCCTTTTAGTGTCCCTCTCAGGCATATGTTATCTTCCTTTTCCAAAAAGAGAAAAGGGATCACAGAGCAGAAAAATTCAACCCAAGGGTAGTTCCTGAGTGTCTCGACCAAAGAGCAAAGTTTACTTACCTCCAGAACTTTCCAAAGGGACTGATGTGAACAGGAGCCCTGCACAGAATTTGGAATCAAAATCTCTGGATCCCCAGGCCTGTGCTTGGCTCACGAGGGTGTCTGTGTTTCTGTAGCTTGACTTGTTCCCTCAGAGCAGTATTACCATCTTATTTACTGTCTTTTCCCTCTATCGTAGACAGTTACTGGTTGCTGCCCTTCTCTCTTCCTAATAGGTCCCCACTTTTCTGAATCCTATGGGAAGGGCCCAATTTTCCCCCATGCCGTGCTGGACCTCCTGGGTTTAAACCTCTCACCATAGCATATCCTGTCACGTTGAGCCCAGTCATTGCTTTAGGGATGGCCCATGACCTAAAATGGTCTAATCAGAGTGGACTTCAGTGGTCTGCAGGGCACGTTGGGACTCAAACATTTCTCTGCCTGGTTAATAGTACGTCTCATTTCTGCTGTAGCCACCATGGAAAGCTTGAAGCTGCCAGAAGAGAGGAGGGGTTGTATCATGTGGTGACAAAAGAACAAATCCACCCAAAGGAGGCAGAGCCAAGAAATGAATCGCTGTCGTTTGAGTCCTGGATTATCTTGTACCTGGATCCCCCATGAGCCCGTACATTCTCTTTATTGCTTAAGCCTGTTTGGGGATGGTTTATTTTACTTGGAACATTAAACTTTCTAGCTGATACACCCTGGTTAGTGTGTGACAGCACAGACTGTTGTCTATCTTGATCACCACTGTACCGCTGGACACATAGTAGGCATTCGATAAATATATTTTGAACAGACACATTTCAGCAGGAAGGAAGGCTTCTATAAACTCTCTTTTACTCATGTGACTACGAAGGAACCTGGTATTCTACAGGAGACTAGCAATGTGGATCTAGAAGTTAGGATCTCACCCTAATACAAGGCTTTTTCTATCCACCAGGAAATCTCCTGGGGAAATACATTGAGGTCTTTCACGAGGCCCCAAAATAGCAGTCCCCCCAACCCCCACCATTTCTGTGAGTTTCAAATTGAATTAGAAGTAAGCTAGATGAGAACCAAAAATAACCTTTATTGCTAATAAAACTGATATTCGAGGATGTGGTTTATAATGTCAGGCGAATGAGCTCCCCAGTATGCAAACTCAGAATTACACAAGCTTGGCCAGAATGGGCCACCCCTTTCTATTCCAAGGAGAAAGAAAAAGATGGTATGAGAAACAGTTTCTCCTTACAAACTTATCAGTCATATTAAACCGCTTCTTCCCAGGAAAGAATGTGGGGGTGTAGAGAAGCCAGGAGTGTTGTGCTAATGGAGTGCCTTTCACAAGGAAGAACACAGCCAGAGTGGGAAGATGAGATCTCCCTAATGCAAGTCACGTGTGATTTGGTCAGGCCAAATGATTCTGCTTTGTTTTTAATCAAAATAGGTTATTATTTATTTATTTATTTTAGGAATAGAATTTGTTTGCTGTCTAAATGATCATTCTCCACTGAAAAACTCACCCATCACAGTAATATCAAGCTCCCAAAGGAGTTAGAGACCATTTAAAACCATGCAAAATCCAAAGGAAGAAAGAATAATTCACAATAGAGTTACACAACCAGGGGCACTAGGTGGCAATAATTCTGGTGCTCATTCTCTGTGCCCATCAAAGGCGTTTCAAGAGCACTGAAATCTCACACACTTCCCACACCTGTCAGTTTCTTTCTCGATGATCTCAGAGCCACTCTGTGTCTATTAGTCACAGGGAGAGAGCACAAGAGTTTAACTCCTTGGTGGCACAGGGAAAACAGCACGTCAAGTTGGATTCCAGGAAATCTAGGGAAATACTGGGCAGGAAGTCTGTTACCGTGTTCCCAGTTCTCCCAGCGTCAAGGCTGAGAGCATTTTTCAAAACAAATGGTCAGTCTAACCATGTGACTGTCTGCCACATGCTTTTGGTTTTACTTACCCCAGAACATTTTCTTGCTTCACTTTTTTTTTCTTCCTACTTTAAGCTAAACATTTACCAGCCAGGCTTCAAAAGGTTTTCCCCAAAAAACCATTTTTTGTAAACGTGAAGTTTGGCAGGCAAAAGAATTATCAAATCAAGTGGGTAATAATAATCTCCTCAGATTATCCAATAGTACATTTATAGTTCAATGGGTCTTACTGAATGGTGTGTTGGCTGTTTGATGCAGCTCCAAGCACAGTGAGACCAAGATGCCCTGGAACCCGGAATGGATGTCCTTGATCTGGCTGCCAAGACAGCCTTGATCTCATCCTGCTCAGTTTCCTGGTAAACTTCTGCTGGAGGTCACTAAGTAGGCTTTGATGACCTGTCACAGCCGATTGAGACAATGTGTCCCCACCCTCTCTTCTCAAATGCAAAGCTATTTTCTTATCTACCACCTATCCCTATTTTTACCATCAGAAGATCGCCAATGTCACTTTAGTTATCAATAATTGGCATCGAGTTTTGCCATTAACAACTGCCCAGAATCAATTTCAAGGAGCTGCACAGAAACTGCTTCCAAAAAAGCAGATTTGAGGATTACTCAGCTGCTTACCTATTTTCCAATCTTTTTCTCACCCTACATGTCATCTGGCAGAAGAACCTGAAACTTGAACCATGTACCTAAATGCCCAGTCCTGAATACATGGTAGATATTTGAGAAATTCTCTGATTGATTGATGATTGACTGATGTGTATCTAGAGGAAGGAAATGGAATTTTCATGAGGAGTTGTTGTGAAATTCATAATGAAGAGTGACTTTCCTGCTGACTCATAACTCCTTTCTAATTTCAAATCAAAGACCCCAGAAAAAAAAATCGAGGTAAGAAACCTGGCCTCAGGGAAAAGCCAATGAAGTCTATACTTCCCAGAGGAGAAGCGATAGGAAATTGCCAACTGGGATGGGCACATGTCAGTCTTTGCTGGTTTACCTCACTCATCGACAGTACTCAAAGAGCCCTCTGTGAAGCTGAACTTCCACTTCACCTGAGTCAACTGCAAACATAACCCAAGGCTTTGGTTAGTTTCTCACAGCTTCTGCTCACATGCAGCACAGAGGGAACCAGTCCTCTCACCGTGACCTCTAAGTGACACTTTCCAGTACCAAAGACTGTGGACTGCCAGTCACTTGAGAACTCGAAGGTATATATTTTTAGAGATATTTGTCATCTGGGCAGCCTTGAGTGGATGTTTTCCCACCTTTCCTCAGCTTCTGCTCTAGTGGGTTTGGGGCCAGAAACCCTCCAAAGGCAGCACCCTTGGAGGAAGTGCTAGTTAATGTGCTAGTTGTGGGGTGGGGGATGGGGACAGCCCGCAGGAGCCCAGAGCCACTCAAGTTCCTGGGAGCCTCAATATGCTCAGGCAGAGATTTATGGGCCTGCCTTTCCCTCCCCATTCCACATAGTGCTTCTTTACATCAGCCTTAGTTGAGCAGCTATCAGGAGGCCTGGTGTTTACAGCAGAGACAGAGATAAAAAGAACCATGGAGATGCCACCCCTGTTTGTATACTGACCCAATGGGCTGGAGGGCAACTTTTGTTCTGTTTCCTCTTTGCAAAATGCCAGAATGTCTCAGCCTGGAAGAGGTCGACTCTGTTGTCAGCTGTGGGGGGGGGGGGGGGCAGCCAGAGTTGCTATTTACACCCTGAACAGCAAGCTGATAAAAATAGTGCTAGCAGCTTGGTCCAGCTTCAAACTCCACCGCAGAAAGAGATTATTTTTGGAAGAGAAGATTTTCCTCCCCACCCACAGATCTGAAAACGGTCACCTCCCCTGAGGAGAAGAGAGACATCCCATGCAAAGGTGAAACATATCCCTTCTCCAACCCTCCTGCCCAAGACAGCACACCAAGAGCCTCGTTAGAAATGCCTTCCCCTGACAGCCAGATCAGGCCCCAGCACAGACCTACAGGTGACCTAGTTCAAGGTATGGTAGAAATTCATTAACTTTGACTATAGCAAGAGGAGGCAGCTGCCACCATCCTGTTTATTATTTTTGTTCAGCTATATGTTTGCCTTTTAAAACAGGAAGAAAAAAGCATTGACTAAAAGAGTACATAAGACCCCAAAACAATAGCTTTGATTATCTACTGCCCAAGAGCTTGGAAATTACTCTTCAGCCCTCTCAGGATGGGCTATAACATGGCTACAAAATGATGAACAAAGTCCCATAAGTCTTGTCTAGTCCCCCTTCTGTATTTGGGGCCTCCTGAAAGCTAGAAGCTGAAACTCTTCCCTCATGTCCTTGCTAGAGCTTAGGATCTGGTGTCTGGGGTCCTGGGTTTCCCTTCAGGTTCAGGAAGAGACTCATGTGACAAGGAAAGAAAAGCCGATTTCTTTTTTACTGAAAAGGTATTTTATAGGTACATGTTTGTAGACTATGGTACCTGTGTAACTCTAAAGAGATATATGCACGTAGGTAGTTTCTAGGATATGTGAAAACAGTAGAGAAAAATATCAGATCAATAGTGCTATTAAATTGTTCTATAATCTGAAGTGCCCAGGTCACCCAGAGCTGAGCCCAATAGGTGCTTAATAAATTTTTTTAGAAAGGAAGGGGAAAATCTCCCAAATCCTATCTCCATCTGAACCTCCATCTTCAAAGATCCAGGAACCAAAACGAATCTTCCACTTTGGGGAAACATACCCAGGCGTGCCTAACCAACTAAAAGAACGCTGAGAACAGGACAATACATCACTCCCCCAACTCCTCAGCATCTCCCAGCAACACACGCACGATCTTCACCACTCTGCCCTCAGCGTGAGTACTGGAGAAGCGACAGAGGGAGGGACCACTGGGTCTAAGCAGAAGAAATGGAAAGAATGGAGACGCACCTCAGGCTCAAGGGCAGCTCCCTGAAGCCTGGCTTTGCCTCTGGCCTCAGACAGACCTAGGTTTTAGTATTATCTTTGTTACCTACTAACTGTGTGACTAAGTCACTTTACCTTTTTAAATCACACTTTTCCCTCTGAGAAGAGGGTGATAATACCCGTCTACGGGGTCAGTGAGGACTAAATGTGGCAGCACATGTAGAGCATGTGTCCAGTGTCAGGTACAGAGTAAGGGGTACTATGAACCCAGCATCCAGGAGCAGTTCAGCAAACTTCCTGGAGCCAAGTTGCCAAGGGCCTGAAGAGCTCATGCTCCATCCAGAAGGCAGAGACCGGGGCTTGTTTTCTGCAGAAGGAGCAACCGAATAGAGGCCGGGGTGACTAAGTCACTTGCCTCTGAGATAAGTCACTGCTTTGGGGTTTCTGTCTTGCTGAGCTGCCCCTGGTTTGGGCAGAAGACAAGCATGAGAGCTAATTTTTATTTTATTGGAGTTTTATTCTCACAGATATTCCCTGACATACCTTGGGCCAGATTTTGGAATCTCCTGCTTCCAGCTGACAGATGAGGGCAAGTCTACCAAATGGCTGAAGTTTTAACTCCATGAGAAATGCATTGCATTTACAGAAACTACTGAGAACTTCCTCTCACATTATTAGGTCTTTCTGCCCCACGGCCTCATTCAGCTCTCTGCTTAAACCCACTACCCCGAGCCTTATTTGAGAAGCCAGAAATAGTCTCCCTACACAGACATCTCTGCCAACGGAGAGCTCTGGCCAGCTAAAGGCCAGGTCGGCACTGGCTTCCCAGTATGGGGAGGCCATAAAAATGTAGCCCCAGGATCCCTTTCCAAGTTCCATCCGCTGATGACATTGTGAGGGAAGAGCCGCTGCTCTGCTGTGTCATAGCTATTTAAGCTATTTGTTCTCAGGGCTCTGAGACTCCCCAAGGACCTGGGAAAGACATCTATATATCCCTTTGATCAGGACTGCTACGGGTTTCTATTTCCAAAGTTGAGAAATCCAGACAGTGCTGACTCCGGCCCAGGAACGAAATGAGCTCAGGTCCCTCTCGCTCTCTCGCTGACCTCCCGCCGAGGATTGTAGGCCAAGGTGGCCAGGCTTTCCTCTCCGGCCTAAGTCAGCTTCCTCCTGAGTCAGCTTTCTTCACCTTCCTATTAATAGCCACTGCTTTGGCTGGCTCTGCTCACGGTATGATTACAGTTTAATAACACATCTCAAATAAGGAAGCAGCAAACTTCCTGGAGCTGGGTTGCCAAGGGCCTGAAGAGCTCATGCTCCATCCAGAAGGTTTTCTGCAGAAGGAGCAACCGAATAGAGGTCAGGGTGACTAAGTCACTTGCCTCTGAGATAAGTCACTGCTTTGGGGTTTCTGTCTTGCTGAGCTGCCCCTGGTTTAGGGCAGGAGACAAGCATGCGACTAACTTTTATTTTGTTGGAGTTTTATTCCCACAGACATTCCTGGGCAGGGTCGAGAAAACATGTTTGTTTTTTTTAACCCAATAATGGAGATCCTTCAGCTACCCTGGGTGGAAGTTCTGGGCCAAGCTGGGGTTAGTCCCTATCAAGGTCACATTGTCTCTGATGCTACTGTGCCAAGGTGGCCTACTTAGAGAGGCTTCGTTGTCTGAATGGCATAGGGTGCCAAGAGCTGACTGAACCCTGGCACACACAAAAATTTTCATGCCACCTTTCCCTCCTCTCTCTCTCTAGTTAAAGCAGACATGCTAAATAATCTGTAGTGTTAGATTCATACTGATAAGCAATGTAGCCGGGTTACCTGTACTTTGTTCCAGCATTCTTGTTCTTTGTGGGCGCTGGATGGGAGGAACACTGACGTTTAGGAGCCAGACACCTAGGATTCAAATTCTGATTCAGTCTCTCTGCTGAGGGAGCTTGGTAAATGTATTCTACTTTTCTGAACCTCCATCTTTTCATGTATATAAAACAAATAATAATCTCTCTTGAAATGTTTTTAATTCAAATGAAATGAGACAGCTTTGGAAAATATGAGTAGTATAGGGCCTGGAAGATAGTAAGTGATCAATAAACTGTCTTAATTTTCTTTCCAGAAAACAGAAGGCAAGGGAATTTGAGGGCAAACCAAGCCCATCCAAGCCACTAGTAAGTGGGGGGAAAAGATGACCTGCATCACTAAATGTGCAGACCCATGACATAAGTGTCTCTAATATGTAGGCTCATGGGAACAAGTAGAACTTTGTTTCCTTTCCCTAGATTCACTCCAGTTAAAAGTTCCCATAAAGAGGCCCAATCTGGACTGTGGTACATCTTTCTGTGGCCATAGTGAAGAATCTCCTGGCTATTTTGACTGTTCCTAATGACATTTATCATAGGTCTCACAGTTCATAAGCAAAGGATGAAATCAAGAAGAATGGGTAGGTAGGGACATCTCTGTCTGTTCCGCATTTCCAAGTCCCTCTTAAAAGAGTCAGATCAACCAGACCTTAAGGTGAACCCTGCTATCAGCAAGGCCAAAGGAGAAACAAAATATTATGTATGCCCTGTTTTCCAACCTGCTGAGAAATAGTCTGCACCCTCCCCTCCCCCAAACACCTGCTTATTAGATGGCAAATAACTGGGTCTCCTTAACCTAGGACCAGGTGGCTTCCCTTAGCTGACTACTTCAAGTCTGGCTGGGGTGTCTAGGAGGGTGGGGTCACTGACTTTGCTTTTGCTACAGCTTGCTGCCTTCTTGGTTGCCAATAGCAGGCATATATCTGATGGGAGCCAGCCAGAGCTCCTGGCAGCACAAAGTGGGGCAAGCCCCAGCATGACCTGTCCCCAACTGGGCACTGACTGGGGGCCAGTTTGGGGAGGAGAGAGCTGGGGCTATAATGACTTAGGCTCATTTCCATAAAAGCAGCCCAGAATTTCCCTCACCTCAGTGGGCAAAGGAATAGAACTTCCCCTGACACCTCTTGGGAAATGGTCCTTAATTCCCCCTTGGATCTATCCTTTATATTATCTCTAACATGAACTTATCTATATGCAAATGCTGAGGCGGATGAGCACAGTCATTTATTTATATGCCACAAAACTCTCCCAGTTTAAGGATCAGCTACCTGGACATCATCCACTCCTTCAGTCACTCATTAAATGATTTTTCAGCATTCACCTCACACCAGCACTGTTCTAGGTTCTGAATGCACATTGGTAAATAAAACAGTCTTTGCCCTAGGAGGAGAGCCAGACAATGGATATGAAAATTAATGAATATGTAATTACACATATTGTGAGAAATGCCATTGAGAGAAGTACTCAGGTACGGTAGTAGAGAATAATGGTGGTTGGGGGTATGTGAGTCTGATTTAGATGAGAAGGTCAGAGAAGGCCCCTCTAAGGAGGTGACATTTAAGAGCTTGGAAGGATTTCGGGGGCAGTTGTCCATGAAGGTCTCCCCTCACTGCTCAGCTAAGTTCCCTTTTCTCCTAATGCAAGGCTCTATGAATCTCAGGAAGAAATCTATCTGCCAAGAAGGACTTCTTGTGGTTAACTGGGCTCAAATTCATAACCAAAGTCTAGCAACCATTGCTAACCTCTTGTACCATGCTCCTGCCCTCTGAATTAACTATGATAGAGTTCCTGGTTTTGTCTTTTGACCAGTGGACTGAGACCTGTCTCCTCCAATCAGGCCTGCATAATCATATCTTCATTTGCATCTACACCAAACAGTCAGAACTGCTGTACAATGACCAATTGGAATGCACAATACTGACCAGTCAGAACTGCACGAATTTGGAAACCTCCTTTGCATAAAATTTGACCAGGCGGGAACCTGGGCGGAAACTCTCTATGGTAGGAGGCCTCCCTTTGTCTGGGGAGCAAACTTTCAGTTTTCCACCAGAGGCTGCATTTCTCTGGTCTGTAAACTATTCGATTGAATAAAGTCTCTCCTTTTCCACTTCTCAGACTGGGAATTTTTGTTGACAGCTCTAAAAAGGAAAAGGTACTTGGCCAAGAATGCAGCGAAGAACATTCTGGGAGAAGAAAGGGGTCTATGAAACCCTTCTTCCAAGTCTCCTGCTGGAAGACTTCTTCAACCCCCATAGCCATCTGTCCCCTGTCCAGGACCTCTCTGGCACATTTATTTCCCTATAAGCTCTTTCTCGTTCTCGTTCCCAGCATGTTGTCATCACTGTAAGGACATTGCCCTCCCTGGCACAGGCTAGAGAAGCCCTTCATGGGCTCATTATCTTTGAAAACAGTTTTCTCCAAGCTCCACGCAATCTTGCCCTTGAATCTCCAGAAGCCAAATAGTTCTGACCTGCAGTAGATAAAATTCACCATCCCTGCTGGCCAGAAGGCTAATTATAGAGTCTTTTTTCTAAGACTCTTTATCTCAGGATTGTTTCCCTAAATTAGCATTAGCTAGGTAGATATCAATGCCATCTACCCTTTCCCTACTTTAAGGAGTTGGCCTTCTAGACTGTTTGGAACCAACCCAGACATTAGAGACAGACAGACCTGAGTCTGAACACCAGCACCCCCTTTTACCAACTTTGTGACCTTGGATAAGTCAAGAGTCTTCTCTGGGCCTAAGGTTCCTTACATGGAAGAGGAGGAGGATAATACCTACCCTGCAGAATCTGTGTAAGAACTAGCGAAGACATTGGCAAGATGGATGGAATGTAGCAGATGCACTACAAATGGAAGTCTTTGTTATTCTATCAGCTATAAAAGAACCTGACTAAAATTTTGGCAGTGCCTCTTTTAAGAAAGTGATTGATTGCTCTGTTAAGAATGATGTGGCCAGGTCTCCACTTACCATCCATTTGGCCACAGTAGCTCTTTAATCTGTGTACTGTTAAGAACCAGGTGAAAGGAGGACACTTCAGGACATGGAAAAGGGCATGGATCCCAGAATCTCAGATTGGAAGGAATCCTGGGAAAACTCTAGTCCAAGTTTCTGATATCAGTCAGGACTGAATTTAAGTCTCAGACAGATGGAAATCTGTAGTTAAGCAGCCATAACCAACACTGCCCCTGTGTACTGCTTCTGGGATCACATGCACTTCATTGTATTTATGTCACTCCTTCAATCATTAATTCAAAAAATGTTTTTGGAGCAACGACTATGTGCTGAGTACTATTCAAGTCACCTGGGACATGAAAGCAAAGAGGCAAAGCCCTGCCCTCTATGAAGACCAGCTATATGTAGAAATTTAATAGAAAGAGAGAATGGGAGAGACGGAGGGAGGGAGGGAGGGGAAAAAAGAGAGAGAGACAAAGAAAGAGGAAGAAAAAAGAGAGGAAGAAGAGAAAGAAGGAAAGAAAGAAAGAGAGGGAGAGAGAGAGAAAGGGAGAAGGGATGGGAAGAAACAAAGAAAAAAGGGTGATATGAAGAAAATAAAATAAGGTAACAGTATAAAAAGTGATGGAGGTAAGTTATACAGTAGGGTGGCCAGGGAAGTCCTCACTGAAGGGATGACATCTGAGCAGAGACCCGATGGGCGAGAAGGAATCCAACATTGGAGGACCAGAGACAGAGCATCCTAAGCAGCAGAGACCTCAGTGCCGTCTCCAGGCAGAAACAAACTTGACGTATTCAAGGCACAGAAAGAGTTCTGTGTGGTTGTGGCTAGTGAAACTGTGGATGCCAGAGTACGCAGGCCTTGAAGTTCGAGTTTCATTCTAACTGCAGCATTTTAAGCAGAGGCCCTGCAAAGTGCGATTTGTGCTTTCAGACGATGCCTGTGACTCTTTTTGGAAATGTGCTGTGATTGGCATGAGTGAAAGCAAGGCAACCAGTTAGGGAGGCTGTTGTAGGCATCCAGGCAAGGGCAGATGGTGTCTCGAACCAGGCTGTAGCATTGGAGGTGGTGAACACTGGCCAGATTTGAGACATACTTTGGGGTAAAGCTAACAAGACTTGCCTGTGTGCTAGATATGGGGTGGTGGTGAGGGGGTGGTATCGGAAAGGGAGGAATCAAAGATACAGTCTAAATTTTGAACCTAATAATTGGGAGGTGCTATTTAATGAGATGAGATCACTTGAGAGAAATTACTTATTCTATATCTTTCTCCTCCTTAAACTTTAAGTTCCCTGAGGGCAGGGCCTCTAACTCTTGTTCACGCCCGTATGCCCAGCATGTGTTTCAACACCTGGGTTGCAGAATCATAAAAGCAAATACCAATAACTGAGTGTTTAATACACGCCCAGCACTGTGCTCCATACTTTAAATTCTTTCTCATTTAATCCTCAAAAGAGATCTGTGAGGAGATACTTGTTTAAATTCCCATATTTTACAAACAGGGGTTTGGGTTCAGAGAGATTATACGACAGCCCCCGAATCTAACAGCTATTAAGTGCTCTATGCTCTTCACCACTATGCTACATAGTCAAATAGTCTTGATGGGTACATGGATGGATGGGTGGGCATGTGGATAGATGGATCAAAGGATAGATGGATGAATGACTTGGCAGTAGGCAACATTACAGGCTGAAAATCATTTGTACCAAAGTATCTCTGAAAGTGGCAAATTTTCAAACTGGAAAGATCTACTCCTGAAAGGAAAAAAGAGAAGAGCCAAACAGAAATTCCTTTTAGGATTATTCCTGGGAATTTCGAGGGGATAGAATTCACTTTGGGGGGAAAAACATAAGTTCTAGAAAGCTTTGTTAAATTTTTTTTAATCTTAAATTTGAAAAAAAAAATCTTTTCAGGGAGCATTTCCTAGTATTTTTTTTTTTTTTCAATGATCTGGGATTACTGTAAGAGCCTTAGGATCACGTGAAAGATTTTTGATGTTTGGAAAAAAACTCTTTTGAAAACTTTGATCAGAACAAAGGCAGAAAATATTGCTGTGAGTCAGGCAGCCCAGAACCTGGAGCAACCCAGGAGCATCAGCTTATCACTTCACAGCTAAACAAGGACGTCAGATCTTTGTTGTGGCCCATTTGGATCAGTTACACAATGTTTTTAGTAGATGCTTTATTCGACTGCAGCCTTCTTAAGGAGAATAGCCTGAACCTAGTTCATATTGACAAGGTGACCCAGGTCAGGAACCTAGGACCCAGCCTAGATCAATCCCCTTTTCTCACTCAAATGACATAATAGAAAAATTTGTTGAGCACTTACTGTGCCAGACACTGTTCCAGGCACGTGGGTCTTACCTGGTCTGCAGCACAGCTCTATGCCATAAGTACTAATATTATCCTCATTTTGTACGAGGAGACCAAGGCGGATGGATTAAATAACGTGGCTAAGTCACACTGCTAGTAAGTGCATGGAACCAGTGCAGTCTGGGACCACAGTCTGTGCAATTAACCACGATACTACCTCATGGTGAAACCATCCTCAAATTCCAGGGATTCTTTCTGCCTTCTTAATCATACTCTCATCAGTCTCATTCTCCCTATCCCCATGGACACAGCCCTAGGTTAGGCATTTTATCTTTTTACGTCTGCAATGTTGCCAGATGCTCCTAAATCACCTCCCTGCGCTCCTCTAGTCTGCCTCTAACCTTTCTTTCCATAATGACCAAGTTGGAATTTGATGTCCATCTGACCATGCCATGCTTCTGCTCAAAATCTTTTTTAATGGCTTCTTGTTGCCTGGAAGTGGAAACCCAGACTCCCTAGAAGTCCCTTCAATATCTGGCCCTGACCTTGTGCAGCTTCATTCTCCTCTCCTGTGGTTTCCCTTGAGTCCTGTGTCCCAGGCATTACCGAGCGTGCTCTCTCCAGGTTCGAATGCTGGGCCTAAGCTGTTGCTGTGCCCAGAATGCTTCTTTCTTTTCTCCTCTGTGAGACACCCCCATCCCACATGCATGAGCACGCACGCGCGCACTCACACACACACACACACACACAGCCAGCATGAGCATATACCATATTCACTCAGTGATTCATCCTTACTCTTTAATTCCTAAGACGTAATTCCTAAGATGCATCCTCTGTGAAGCCCTTTCATACTCTCCAAATCAGATTTAGACATCCTTTCCTCCTCTTTGTCATTGCTTCTTCATACCTGATGAAATGCATCATTTTTTAATTGCAATTTTCTCTTTACGAACTGTCTCTCTTTAAGATCTTAAGGTCCATGAGGGCAGGAACCATAGTTATCTTGTTATTGTTGCATCCCCAGCATCTGTACATGTTCATAAATCCCTGTTAGACTGATGACTTGTTGAAGTAAATTTGTTTTTTTGAAGTGGGTTTCAAAATCTTGGAAACGTTTTGTCTTCACATTTTCCCATCAGACTTACTTACCTAGGGATTTTTGTTGCAATGGGGTTCTAGTTGTAGGTAGAATGTATAGTGGCTTGGAATGAAGACTCCAGAGACACATTACCTCAGTTTAAAGCTCGGCTCTACCACCTAGCTGGCTAGCTATGGGCCCTTAGGAAATCGTCATCTCAGTAAGCCTTGGTTTTCTTTACTGTAAAACTGGGTTGATAATAGGACCGACATTATAGGGCTAATGTGAAGACTAATGAAAAAGAACATGTAGAGCATTTGGTGGCTAGCAGAGAGCTAGTGCTCAACATATATGAGCTATTATTAGTAGCTATTTTCCTGACAGCTTCATTTGACCCCATTATGTCACTATCACTTTTGAACCAAATGTCTGGAGTCAGGTTTTCAAACATGGATGCTCAATTTCAGCAGGCTCTGCATTTGCCATAGTGTTTGGTCACCCTGGACACAGGGCCTTGGGGGAATATGGATGCAGATAGCGGCTGAAGTCAGGAGCAGCATTTTGTTTGTAAGTCATGATTTATTGCCTGGAAACCAAAAGTAAGCATTGCCAACCAGTCAGCAGATTACCTGAATTCTTCAAAATCTTTGCCCCACTGGCTCCTTGTTCTCCCCTGCATCTAGTGAAAGAGAGATGATTGGTGTAGGCAGTTTTGGATATAAGCTGCAATTTCTCTTGAGAGTCTGTATGTCCTACTTCCTTTTCTCCAAGGAGAAACTGCTGCTGTGGGGTGTTTTGTTCCTTCTGTTGGCTGCACAGGAGAAGCCACTCTGGGTAAACAGAACCATCAGTGTGTGTGATCCACACACAGCTGGAAGAAATGCCTTCCTTTCAATTCTCATGCACGATGAAGGGATTGTAGTCTCTATTTCAGACCTGATTTTTCTAGATCTTGATCCAAGCAGCTTTATTTAGAAGTCATAATGGTTTCAATAAAGGCTTGAACTAAATGGCCAAGATTATAAATTGCAAGATTATCCTGCAAATGTATGTGGCAATGAAGTGAATGAGTGACAGGGAAAAGAAAAGGATGATTCCTCAAAAGGATTCAAAGACTCTTTATGTCAAATTACTTTCTAAAGAACTAAGAAATAACATAATTTTGGGTCAAGGGTAAGGTTTTCCTTTGAATGTGCAATTTTTTATAGTCATTTTACATGTGGCTATTTTAGCAATGCTATCATCCCAGCCATCTTTCTGGGAGAGCTGGCATTTCTGATTTAAAGGAGACTAGGTTTGAAAATAGCAGGTAACAGAGTGGTCACTTTTATAATCTATGCCAGGAGCAGAGTGGATTTTTCCAAATGGATCAATCAGAAAATTCAGCCAAAGGTATTAATCCTACCTACACAGAAGGCAAAAAGGAATCACTTGGAAAGATTATGAGATCCCACACCTGAATCCCTCTTCTAACACTTGCTCTCTCACATTTTCATTTGTTTGTTCTTGTCTTTGTGTTTTCTTATGAAGCATAAGATATTTTTGCTTATGTAAAGTCACTCTTAAATTTCCCCTTGACTCTTTACCTTGTTTGATCAGATTTTCTCTACATTCATCCCAAGGGAGGAATGTGGCAGTAGAAGTCAGAAAGAAAAAATGAGTATCCACATCTATCAGAATGACTAATTGACAGACAATTCCAAGTGCAGACGAGGATATGGAGCAATTGCAACTCTCATGCACTGCTGGTGGGAATACAAAATGGCACAACTACTTTGGTCATATGGCCCAGCAGTCTCACTTCTAGGAATTTGCTCAAGAGAAGTGAAAATATACATATGATGTATACACAAACCTGTCCACCAATGTTTGTAGCATCTTTTTGGTAAGAGCCAGAAACTGGAAACAACACACATGTCCATCAACTGGTAAACATACTGTGGTATATCCATACAATGGGGTACTATGCAGCAATAAAAAGGAATGACCTGCTGCTCCACGCAATGACGAGGGTGAATCTCTAAAGCATTATGTTAAAGCATTATGAAAGGAGCCAGACTCGAAAGGCTACATAATGTATGGCATTCTGGAAGAGGTAAAGCTACAGGAACAGAAAATAGAACAGTGTTGTTGGGGGCTAGGAATGAGGGGAGGAAGTTTCTTTATAAAAGTAGGAGGTGATAGAAGTATTCTATATCTTGATTGTGGTGATGGTTAGTTACGTGACTGTATATCTTTGTCAAAACTCGCAGAACAATACAGCTATAAATTTTGCTCTCTGTAAATTATATCGAACTAGAAAACATTTGTACTTCTTTGGCTTTTGAGTTTCAAAGTCTTAGGCCATCAAGGGTAAGAAAAGAAGTCTCTAGGCAAGAACAAAGTATTTAGTAGAAAACATTATTAATGAAAGGAGGGTTCCTCCCCCTTCATCTCTCACTTGAAAGGGATTCCCTAGACCAAAGAGCTTAGGAAAGAGAGAGGGAGAAATGACCAGAGAGATCTGTAGGGCCTGGTGATGAGGAAGCTGGATCAAACAGGGTGCCACAGAAAGTATTAGAGTTCCTGTTCACCAGTTAATACCCCAGTCTACAACTGAGTGAGCCCACACATTGTTTGCATCCAGGCCATCCTGGTAGTCTTTTCTTGGGCAAAAGATAGCACATCACCTTCTGACCAGCCAGCTGAAATGACTCATGTTTGTGCCCAACAATACTTTGCTCAGCTCTCTGTCCAACACATCCCGTGTGGAAAAAACCCTCCTTGCTATTACATGAATCATTGCCAGCCACCCCAGGCTCTCCAGCACTTGTACTTAGGTTGGACTGAATTAAACCATTTGTGAACTACCAAAGAGTTCATCATTCACTGAGCCGTTGTGAAATCTGGGCCCTGCCCTGGGGAGTGTCCTAGGGAAGGAGACAGACAACGTAACCTGATAAGAACCATAGCAGAGGCCTGGCACAGTGCTACAGGGACCCAGAGGGAAGCAAGGGGCTTCTAGGAAGCCTCTCCAGAACCACACTTTCTATCCCAGACAAGTAACTCTGTGGTAACTCTGACCTTTTTTTCCACTGGACATTTGCCCACTCCCACTTTTTAAACACTCTCTGAAGGGATGAAGAAATTTCCCTGAGGGCAGGACCCGTGTCTGTTTATCCCTGGCAAAATGTCTGGCTCAAAAATACCTTTTCAGTTTAAATTATTGTTTGGGGGCTTTTTAATATTTGCCAAATTCCCTGATAAGGAATATAAAATATGTTTAGAAAGTGCATGCAAACAAGGATTGTTCTAAACCATCCTATGAATGATCCAGTAAGATTTGTCTAGTGATTCATATGCATTTTTTCACTTTAACATACATGCATGCTGTGCCTTCACTACTGAAGCAACAGCAGTCAACATTTCTCCAGCTCCGGAGTGCCAGGCGTTATCTCACTTAGGGCTTACAACCCTCTTACAGGTGAGTCAGCTGAGTCTCAGAAGGTAACTGACCTATTCAAGCTCACACAGCTAACGAGAGCCTGCGAGTCTGCTTTTTAAATCCCCACGTGATCTTTATAGGCATCCTGGAGTTGAGTTCTGCTTTCTCAGGCAAGTCTCCCTCAGGCTAAACCTAGGTCTAACCAAAGCAAGATGAAATATCAGATGCACTGGACACAACAGGTTCAAACCGGTTATCTCAGTGGTGATTCTGACCTTCTCTTTGCAAGACGAATACCCATGCAACTCGTTCAACAGAAACTCCCAGAGGCTCCTCCTCGAGCTAGGTCCCCAGAAGGTCAGTGGTGTCCCTTCTCCTCAATCTTCCTTCGGATGGCTGGCCTTCTCGCTGGTACTATTTCTTTATAATATCATTGAAATATAAAAAGTGAAATGAAATGTGAGCCTTAGGTAGGTCTTATCACCATGGAAACAACTTCAAGCTTGAGTGCTTCCAGGAGATGCGGGTGCTGTTTACCAACGGCTGTGGCAATAAGCAACTGAGAACTGGTCAAAGCTTAAAACCTCCTGTTGGATTAGTGGCAGTTTGGGTAATAAACACAGCATGTTTAACATAGGATTATGTTCATGGTATGATCAGCAGCATTATCAACTTATGTTCTCAATTTTCAACACTGTGCTGGCCTGGTGCATGCCGAACATGCCAGCCAAACGAATGACAACCCGAATTATCCTACTTTTGTGAAGTGACATTTGAAACTCTATTAAGGTGGCTCAGAGAATGTGGTAGGAAAAAAAAATAAACAGTAATAAATTTCAAGAACATTCTGTAGATGCGTTTTTGCTTCTGGGAATGGGAAACCAAAAATTTCCCAAGAGACTCCATTATTAGAGCCATAAATAAAACATCTCTGATTCAACCACTTGGTTGCTGTGCTTGCACGGCCTTGCTCTGGAGAAGTGGCTCGAAATTGGTGGCAGGCAGTTAAGGGGAGGCTGGGGAGGTGAGTGAGTCTGGGAACATTCAGCTTCTCCCTCCTGCAGCCTATACGTCAGACTAGGGTGCAAGGATAATGACCTAGTTTTGCTTTATTGAAGACCACCAAAGATGGTTACTATAAAAATTTCAAACAGTATCCTAAAACTCAAGGGTGTTTTCTAGCTGATGCTTTTCCTTTTTTTCCCCCCACTCCATAAATGTACATACTCTCCCCTAGAAGCAAAGCAAGTAGCATGGTGCAGGGACCGCTGGCCTGATAGCCTAGTACTCTGGGTTCCAGTTCTGTTACTTACCAGGCCTACGACCAAGTGCTGGTTTCCTAACCTGCCTCGGTGTCAGTCTCCTTTGTAGAGATAGGTTAGAGAAATGTTGGATCTTAAATGTCCTATATGCAAGCAGTGCCATCACAGCGAGTTCCCGTCACTGTCACTCAGCAAAAAAAAAAAAAGACCAGTGACACTTGCTAATAATATCTATTTGGTCTGGGCAACGTGCTGAGCACTTTATGGCTGTTGTTTTCCTCATGATAACTTACGTGTGATTGCTGATGGCCCTGATTTACAGGCGATGGGAACTAGTGCTGAGAATTACAGCCACTTCCTCAAAATGATCACGGTACAAGCATACAGCCAAACTTCAAATTCCCATCTGTCCCACACCAGAGCCAACCTTCTTTCTACTTGACCCTGCTCATTTCTGACCTTGGAATAAATCAATAACATGTTTTTAATTTAAAATAAATATAACACAATGGTTATGTCAGTTTTCAAATAATTTGCTAATGCCTTGAAAAATTCAGTGTCTGTAGTTATTCTGTCTCATTAAAATGATCCCATGTCACTTGGGAATTAGAAGTATCTTCAAGTGACATGAACTTTTTTAATCCTTGGCATGTTCCAAGCTAGTCTAGAGCGTTACTCCTAAATAGCTCCATAGAGATGTTGTCATATATTGGAATACTTCTGCATAGGCAAGTTTTTGGGTTTTTATCTTTTAAAGCAGTCTGAATAACTAAAAGCAACACTTTTTCCCTCTTCTAAGAAATATAAAACCAACAGGTGCTGCAGTCAATAGGCCTGTAAAATAAAGGTATAATACAATTCTACTCTTCTTCAGTTCCAGGCTCTTGGCTTCCACTGGAAAAGCCAAGATTTTCATATCATGAAAAAAGAATAAAACATAAGAAAATAAAATAGCCGTGAAAATTTGGGTGTGTGCATAAATCTGCCAGAAAGTTTCCTATTTGGTAGTTATTCCTATTTCCTGAGTGGCAAACCAAGGCCACAGATAGGGTGTAGGCTACAGAATCAGAATAAGAGTTTAAAAAAAAAAAACTTTTACAGCATTAATGCTCTCTGAGCCTCCATTTCTCCTCTGTAAAATGGGGATATCTGCTTCACAGGATTGTTGTGAAATTAAACAATGTACATAAATAGCAAACACAATATTTTTTTTAATCTCATTCCCAATTCAAAAGACTTGAGCAGTCTCTAATAACTATTATTTTATTATTGACTCCTCAACTTTATACCAGGCACTGAGCTGAGCCCCTTCCATAAAATATCTTTCTACTAAAGGAAACAAGTATTTCGGACCAGGTGCTCTAACTCCAGAGCTTGCCCTGTGCCTTGCTCTAGGATACAAGCCATTTATTGGGTTCAGATGAAAGAATTTATGAGCAATTGCTTCTGTAGGAAACAGCTGCCTGTGCGGGTCGCGGCTGGTGTGGGTGGATACTTGGCCAACAATAGGGAGGGTCATACATAACCTTCCACTCTCCCTCTCTGCACAATTAGCACCACTGATTTTTCTGCTCCCTGGGGTTAGTTTCCTGACTAGACTAGGCACACTATGTCCAAAAAAAAAAAAAAATGCTTGTTAAATAAATGTAAATAAAAAATTGATCACTTGTGGTATATCCATTTCATGCTAACCTCATCTCCATTCTCCTCGTAGAAATACTAACACGTTAAACAGATTTTTTAAAGCTGTTAATTCTCTACCATCCACATTAATGTTCGCCAAAGCATTTATTAAGTACCTACTACTAATTGAGGGTTACATGTGACCCATTATGGGGTATTCAAAAACAACAAAGCCCACCTATACTCTACTGAATATGCAGCATTTTTCAGATAGCTTTGATTTTCATGGCTTTAACTTTTAAATTTGCATTACCTGAACCTTTACTTCTTAAGCAGTCATGTGGCGGACTGGGAATGTGTCCTGTGAAGCCACACTAGAATTAAGAAGACTGGAGGAAGAGGGAGACTGAAATTTAGAACACAGTAGAGGAAATGAGCACAAGGCTGTGAATTCAGACAAGTTGAATCCTGACTCTGTCACTAGCAAAGTAACCTTGCAAAACCTCAGTTTCATCATCTATAAAATGGGGATAGTCAGCCTTTAACTGAAAATCAGCTTTTTCACAGGGTGGTGAGGACTCCTAGGACATGTGAGGAAGTACCTCATCTCAAGGATTCTAAGTGACACACGACCCAGGATCTGACACAAACCAGGCATTCAATGATCAGAAGTGTTTTCCTCTCTCTTTCAGCTTCATCTCCTGGACAGCCACTGTGAGGTATCAGCCCCAAGGATTGCTGGTTTGAGACTGGTTGTCCCCTGCCCCTGTTATCTTTTCTCTCCTCCCTGTCTGCCAAAGGCAAACAAGACTGAAATGATAACATGTACATCCACTGAAGCAAAACAGGTCACAGGAAGATAACATGCTCAAGGACAAATAAAAGTCAGCTGTTGCTGGGCCCAGATGGGTAGGTGAAAATTCATGTGAAGTTGAGAAAGGATTTCCTCTTTTATTGGGAATAGGCTTTTACAATATTATCACCCGTATAAGAAATATACAAACACATACACACACTTGTGTGGTTTTATTATTTTCTTTCTTTGTATTTGGGCTGCCAGTGCAAGACAGGAACTGATGAGATCTGGAGGCAAACTTTGGAAAAAGTACTTTAAAATATAGTGCAAACTGATGATGTCTAGGCAAAAATGTTTAGCCTGTTAAATGAAGGCACCAGAATATAAAACTGTGCTTACAACTTATGGTTATACACGATTGTGTGTGTGTGTGGACAGGTCCACAAGAAAGAGACTCAGAAAACAAAAACATCTGATTGATTAAGATGGTTGAACTGCCTCACCCCATGCCTGGAATCTAATAGGCATTTAATAAACATTTGTTCAATGAGTGGAAAGACTTGATTTTCCATAAATTATAATTGTGAATATTTATCTCCTCTGTTAGGCAATTATTCAGAGATAATGCTGCCTCTTTTTAACATAATTTTGTTGTTTTACTTTTTTCCCTTTCATCTAATACATTCCTATCTCCACCAAAGAAACAGGTATAAACAGAAAAGCTTATGGAGTCTAAAAATATAGGGTTTAATAGACAGAAATTATAAAGGTCACTCATGCATTTCTGACATCTAAAGCCAGAAGCAGCACATTTGTAGATAAGCAGATGACTTGATTTTTTATTCATTAATTGGCCAACTGTCTTGGAAAAAATAAACCCTTGGGGTCTCAATTGACGGATCTGTGAAGGGGGTTAGACAGGTGACCTCCTGCAGGCCTTTCAGTTACTTTACATGTTAAATGTCAACATACAACTTGCTAAAAGTCAATTATGACAGATGAGCCCTCCAAAGAATATTTGAAAACTTTATTTTCTCAAATAAGCACCAACACAGATCAGAAATATGACAGAAACAATGCACTTTTCTCTAATACTGAATCACTATGTACAAATACAGGGAAAGGTGAAGACAAATTATTTGAAAATAATTCTTTGTCACTGAAGCAAAGTGACCTGAAAAATGCAAACAACAAAAAGATAAGTCAAAGAAAGAAAGTAACAAAACCCAAACCCAACAAATACAGTCTGTAAACACAAACGTAACTTCTCTATTAAAAGATAGTCTCTGCAGCTTGGAGAAAAGAACCAACTCTCAGCTTTGCCAAAATGTTACACAAAAACATATGGGCAGATAGAATTTGGTAAAATGAGAACAGCTTGTTTCTTCTTGGCTTTACCTTCCACTACTGGCGGATTTCATGACTGTATTTTAATTTTAGAAATTAAACATCTCTTTCCTCTACCTAGAGCACTAGCATGTTTTCTCATTTGCGGCAGACTCTTTTAAAATATGTTAAATTGATCCTGTTCAAGATTTGATTTCTCAGTCTCTTACTGAAACTGAGGCAATATCTCCTTTTAAAAAAAGTTGTTTACCAACAAAGTACATATTTTATTAATGTTCTTTCGACCCAAACCGGTCAATGTTTAACATGATGTGGCTTCTTACAACAACTGGAGCCCTGGGATATGTGACAAACACACTCACATCTCAGAAACACCGATTTAACTCTGCTCGATCGTCACAAACAACAGATTTCCTTTACAGTCTGTAAGAGTTGAGCACACAAAGAAAGAAAAAGGAACAAACCGGCAACAGTTCCATGCTCAGGAAAACAAAATCCTCGTGGTTTGTGCTGTTGGTCCACTCAGAAACAAAATCGCCACCAGAGAGAAAGTGAAGAAAAACCTATGTGCCCAAGGTGTAAACTGTAGGTATAGTGTCCCCAACAAAAAAGAAAACAGGAGGCACAATCCAAAGTGCTTTTTATAGACACACACGCACGCACGCACGCACGCACACACACACACACACACACACACACACTCCAATTTGTTGAAAATTCTTCCAACAAGAGCAATCACTCTAAGTTGTTACTAAATTTATTTGATTTTATTTATTCTTCTTTTCTAGCCAATACTCGTGTAAGAAAATTTCAGTTCTCAATCTGGTAATGTACTACTTCATAGTCTGTTCTACTGGGAAAAAAATACAAAGCATTTATTACCTCCATCCAGACTAAAGGGATGAGATCTTTTTTAAAAAAAAGAGTACATTGGTGATCACTGTTTCCCTTAAAATATACTTCAAGAAATGCAGAGGAAACCATAGAATTTAAAAAATGAAAATAAAAAGTGCTCTCAGGGGATCTGAGAAAACAGCACCAAATATATTATTTAAAAAATTAAATATTATTTACAAAAGTATATTTCACAAGCAACTGTTTCTTTTATATACATCCACTTGAAAATCTTTTTATAAAGGGGACACCTCTTTTTCACACACTGATCCACCAGTAAAGATTTACTTTACCCTATTTCCATGATCTTATTGTCATAGGAGTTGGGGCAGCATTCAAGTCAGGCCCAGCTGACAATCTGTGAGCATCAATTTTGGTTGTATTTGATTCATGTCAAATCAGCCCATCAGCAGCCTGAGACTAAAACCAAGGGTGGGATAGCAGGCCTTATGACTGGGGTGGCACGGGAGAGATGGAACTAGAGTCTGCAGCTGGACTTCAGTTGACAATGAAGGCAGCTGCTGGCTGAGGTATAGAACTCCATGCCTTTCCCTTTCTCACTTCCCCCTTTCCTTTTTCCCACTTCCTGCACCCCACCCTAAGTTTTACACCAAACTCCAATTCCCTGAACCTACCAAGGGTAAATGGATGAGGTCTTTGGTTATGCTCTGAGTCAATAATTTGGTGAGGAAATTAAAGAATGAACTGACTGAGGCCATGAGTTGGTGGGTCTCCATTGCTCAGCTGAAGTCTCTCCAATACTACTAGATGTTAGACAGACAAGCCATGAATGGAGCTAAAGTTATAAGAAGCACTTTTGGTTTCATTGACACAAAGAGAAAGCCTAATGAGTTGGGTTTTTATCTTCCTGTAGTTATGGAAAAATCAACATTTTATATTCAGATCTCTCGCACCAAGTATGGCACCATGCACCCACTGGATACTCAATGGATAGTAATGAAAAAAACAAACAAACAAAAACAAACAAAAAAACAAAACCAGGGTGTCATTGGAGCCTGCTCTGATCCACGCAAGAGTCAGAGGCCTCGTCCCCATGGAAGAACAGTGACACATCGGTCTCTGATCCATGCAACAGTCAGAGGCCCCGTCCCCAAGGAAGATCAGTGACACGTCAGTCTCCTCTGCCCATTGACAATTTTAGGGCACCCCATGTCTGGTTTCTATGTCGCCACATTCCACTGTTAGTTTTGAAGACAAAACACCCACCCATGTTTGACCCCCATTTTCTTTTTATGGAAAGGAGTATCAATAGCCAGGATATTCCCTGAGCAAAGGGGCTAATCAAAATCCATAAATGAAAGGGGACAGAGAGGGAAATCTATGATTTCTGTGCTGGTGAGCCAGCTTAGGAATGTGAAAGTTGAAACGTTTTTTTTATTGAGCTCTTGGGCCTGGGAGTGCCTGAGAGGCAGAGCAACTGTTTGTCTGGGAGCAGAAATCAAATGCTTTTTCTGAACCTCAGTCTGCTTTTTAGCAATGTGGGGAGAACAGCTTAATCTCTTAGGGCTGCCTACCGAAGCCCCAGAAGATGTGGGCAAGAAACCTTGGGGCACAAAATTCAATTTCTAAGAAGGCTTTTGCTTTACAGATGTAGTCTCCTGCAGAACCTGGAGCTGCCCTGCTTCCTGTCAGTCCTGCTGACCACCCCCGGGCAGGGCCATGACCCCCTCAGGTACGCCCTCTGCAATCAGCACAGACAAAAAAGGCGTTTCCACATGAACTCTTTCCCTGCGGGAATCTGGTTCCGTATGGAAATGTCCTGGCTTGGCTGCCTGAATCTTAGATTTTCGTCTCCAAGAACTCACTCTTTTGAGACTTAAGGTGATTATTCCTATCGGATCAGCCTACTTGGAGAATGAAATACTGAGAATTAGCTAACCTAACCTACACATATCTGAACAATGATATTTTCAGTCTAAGCAGTGAAAATAACTCGTTAAATGAGTTTCGGTCATGCACCACATACTGGCTGAACTGCTGTAGAACAGACTTCACAGTGTTGATTAAATGTAACAAACTCCTCTCTCTCACGAGCCTTACAGGGATTTGTTCTCCACTTCCCCCTAATATAGTGAGCTTTGGATAGGGAGGTGGGGACTGGGGGCTAATATCAGAATTTGTAACTTCACATCTGACATCAAATCTCCGCCCTTCCCACTCTGACAGTTTTTTGTCTCCACAAAAGGAGAATAGCCAGGGGCATGAGGAATCTACCAGTCAGGCTATCACTAACCTCAAAGCCTTGGGACTCTGTTTTCCACAATCTATTATGATAGAAATGGCAAAAAAAACACCCAATGTACAAAGAACTGCTGATCTCAGTGAAGCTACTGCATATGGAAGAGGAAAGATGCAACTAACCTGTAATGGTTCAGACCTAAACTACTCCCAGAACTGCCCACCCCCACTTCCTCGCTACAATGCTCTTTTCTTACTAAGGGTCAGGGGAAAAGGTCAGACAGTCAGAAATGCTAACTGTTTCTAATTTTTTTTTTTCCTGGCCCAATATCTGAGCCATTTCTGCAGAAGCTCCCAAACTGCAGCCCCCTTTGTTCCCTGTTCTCCATTACTGATTTTACTTGGTTCCTGGTCAAAGCCTTGGGGGTATTTGGATCTTGCACCCATCGCAAGTGGAAGTCCCCCCTCCCCTCACCTCCGGTGGCTGAAGAGGCAGAGGATTGTGCAGAGGAGCAGTGAGGGATCAGTCATCAAAACCCATATGGGCTTTTCCCCAAGTCACTCACTGTGGCCAAGATACCTCCCGACTCGGCCCAAGAAGACCAGGCCACTGCCCTGCCAGCTAGAATTAGGGCCACTTCTTGTGCTCACATGCTAACCTGGCATGTCTGGTGTCAGGAAGAGAAGCTTCTGATCAGAGAGAATACAATCATGAGGTATTTTTTTTCTCTTTGTCCTTTTAGACAAGTCGGTTATTTCAAGCCTAAGTTACTAGGTCTCCAGGAGCAGCACAGTTTTGTTCCTACCTCTCCCCTCCAGTCCCCTGCCCACTCCCTGGAACCCTCGAGGGTCCCCCTGTCCCCTCTTCCTCACGCTCCTGCGCTGTGCCACTGCTCTCCTGGCGACAGCCCATCAGGCAGCTTTCCCACAGGCCCTTGGGCCCTGATCAGGGTGGGCTGCCACCACACGGTCACACATCTGTTCCTTTTGTTTTGTTTTCAGCCAACACTAGAACAGAGAGAGAAGCCAGGATCAACTCACAAACAGATACAAAGCAAAGAGACAGAGAGACAGTGATTTAGAGGCCGGTCACCAGAAAGACGGCGTCAGGGTGGGAGAATGCCCCAGATGGCAAGGCCCCTCGATGGATGGAACCAAGTGTTCAGTCACTCTCTCACGCTTGGGTAGAATGTTCAGTTGGATGGCATTCACATGGACACTGGGTTGGGTGGATGTGGTCCAATCAGTCCCATCCGTTGTCCTTGATCATGTGTGCTAGCTCAATGATGTATTTTCCTTCTTTATATTTCTGGCTGCTTTCAAAGGCATGTTCCTAGGAAACACAAAGAGAAGAGAGAAGATACTGGATGGCCAAAGACAAGCAGGCAACTTTTTTAACATAGGAGCAAAGCTGAGGCCAATGACAGACAGCATCGGGACCACTTAAGTCTTGTCCCAACTTCACCCAGACGCATTGAGAAAATTCTCACCACTCAAGCATGCTATGTCCCTTCCATTAGTTATAGTACTGAGGCAACACTAGGACTTTCGCCATATTTTGAATTGAATTTAAGTATTCTGAACTTAAATATTCTAAGTATTTTCTCAGTCTTTACAGTGGAATTTCTTTAGGATCATTTCTCATTCAAGTCTTTGCCAAAATGTCATCATCTCAAGAAGGTCTTTCCCAACAACTCCATTTAAAACTTCCACTGCAGCAACCCCTCTCCCCTTTCCCTGCTTTATCTTCACAGCACTTACCACTTTCAAACATAGTTTAATTTGCATATCTATTTTGTATTGTGCTTCCCACTGCTACAGTATAAACTTCACAGAAGGCAGAGATTTTTGTTTGGCTTGTTCACTGCTATATCTCTAGTGCCTAGAAAACTGCTTGGCACATAAAAAGTCTGCAATAACTAACTGCTGAATGAATGAATGAATGAATGAATGAATGCATATACATATCTTTTGTCTTAAGGGAACTTGGTTTCTGATGCTACCCAGAAAGCTGCTCTATGGACGTAACCATAAAATTTCTGTGTCATAATTTTAAACTGTATTCGTTAAGCTTAAAGAAAAGACACTCAGAGAAACAAAAGAGGCCAAACAGCTCTTCTTTTCATTTTTTATCTTGTAGTTTTTATGTCACATGTGTTGTCTGTTTTTCCTTCACTTCCTTTCTCTAGGGAGATAGGAGCTATATTAACTCCAGACTGAAGAATCTGTCAGTCCTTGTCGAGGCCCACCCAGCTGCAGGGCCTCCTGAGGAAAAGCTCAAAACAAAGTACCTGGCAGGTTACCATCCTAAACCTGCAGCACTGTGGACTTTCCCAGCTTATCCAGAAGCCCCACAGAAAAATGTCCTGCATAGATGTAGGATCAAAGGGCTATTTTATTTGCAGACAGAGATACATAAAAACATCTCGGTGTATCATCAGGGCCATGAGATGGCTAAGTGCGAAGTACAGAAACAGTGGACATCAGCCCTTCCTTCCGAGTCCCCATATCAGTAAGTGAATAAATCCTCCTGCCGATAGGTTCTGGGGCAGAGTTTATAGGAACTGTATCTTCTGTTCTAGAGCTCAAGGGCTTTGGGTTTCAGAACAAGAGCTCAGACTTGAGTCTCTTCTTGAGAGAGGAAACATTCCACATAGTGGGGAAGGGAGGGGCACCAAGAGAGAAAGTGCAACCACACCACACACATACAAGAGCTGTGGGCTCAGCAATAATTTCCCTGACACTTCATTATTCCCCAGCTCTGTGTGTGTGTGTGTGAGAAAGAGAGGGGGGGAGAGGAGGAGAGAGGTGTACATAGCAAAGAATGTGGTTCAGGAAAAAGACCTACTGTTGCACAGTAGTGTGTTCAGGGTAAAGGAGAGAAAAAAAAAACTAGGAAAGTGAGAGTGCATCTCTATTAAACAAATACCCAAACAAAAAACAATAAAAGAAAAACAAATCAATAGCCCCCAAGCCACAGGGCATTTGCAAGATGTTACAACTGGACTCCAATGGACGGAGTAGTACATCTGAAGTCTACAGCACCCCAGACTGAACCCCATTTCTGCTTCCTAGTCCCAGAAGCATCACTTAAGCATTTACAATTTACAAAATTATAAACTTTCTTTTCACAAAATTAGGATAATTATAAATTCTTCACAGAAATAATGAAATGAAAGATTTGAGCACTGGTTCTGGCACAAAAGAGGTGTTTAATAGATAAATATTTGGGGAAACAGATGTTCTCTATTGTCCTGTGAATATCATTATACTTGTTAAAACTATCCTGTTTACCTGTGGCTTTGCTCCCTGGTGTCATGACTGAACACCTGAGGGCAAGGACTAGCTCTCTTCACTTTTGGATGTGACATAAAGGTTTTCAGTAAAGCTTGTCAAAAGAGTAAATCATTTTACCTGAAGTCGAGAACAAATCGAACTAATTCAGATTTATTTCCTGCCTGTAATTCAGCACATGCTCAAAGGAATAAGATAACCAAGAGGCTGGGAAAAAGAGAAAAGGCAGAACATTTCTGGATCACCCAGAGGCGGCCAGCAGAGCAGATTGGCCAAGACCGGTTTTTCTCACAAGGAACAGCCAAAGCAAACATAGGGAGCTCTGGCTAAACCATCTTGGCATCATGAAACACAATGTCTAGGTTTTCTTTCTAGTCCTGAACATTCAAGGGCGACATGGAAGATGGACTCTAAAGGCTGTGCTGCTCCATTGCAAACTCCACCTGCAGCAGTTTTTAAGACCTGCACATTTTTGAACTTTATTTAAATGAAAGATACTTTTATGCCTGGCTTCCGCTGCTCAACATCTTTTTTTTTAAATAGACTTCATATTTTTAGAGTAGTTTTAGGTTCACAGCAAAAAGGAGCAGAAAGCACAGAGATTTCCCCTATATTCCCTTCTCCCACACAGATAACCTCCCCCACTATCAAAACCTTACAGAGTGGTACATTAGTTACAACCAACAAACCGACATGGGCATAGCATTATCACTATGCCAGCACTCTTATAGGATCCTTCCAAAGCTAACTAACTCAGATCATATGAGCCAGCCCCAACAATGACCCTAAGCAACTGACAGGACAGGTAATTTGAGGCATTTTACATGGAACACATTGCCCTGCCAGAGACAGAAAGATTCGTTTTTCAATATCCCCACAATGACAGAGAGGGCAGAGAAAAGCACTGTGAAAGGATCTGCCAATAATAATAATGGCAACAATAGTACAAGTTTATTTTCACTGAACCTGTATACCTCCTCCCACCCTGGCAAAAGACTGCTCACTCTCCTAGGTACCAAAAATGTGAAAAACATTTGTTTAGTTAAACAATGAATGAATGAATGTCCAGCTGGGGAAGTCCAACCATGACTATATCCGACAGTGAACCATGCAAGGAGAGTGGTCATACAGGCAGAGCCACTGAATTACTAATTAATCATGTTTGATGATGCACAGCATAGTGCCCAGGACACTACGGGGACATTTCCTGGAGCATTAAAGCATGGGCTCTGTCATCAAGCCACTACCTGGACTCCTGTCCTGGTTGGGCCATGTAATGGCTAGGTGATGGTGCACACAATATTAGTCTCCCTAAGCCTCAGTTTCCTCATCCATAAAATAGGGATTAAAATATGACTATGCTCAAGGGATGCTGTGGAGACTAAATAAAATAATGCATCCCTGAAATATAGTAAGCTGACAGGAAATGTTATGTTATTATCATATTTATTAAATTTAAAAGGTGTGTGTGTATGTCTGTCTCTGTCTCTCTCTCTCTCTCTCTCAGGGCCAGGTGTGAAGGAATGAGTAGGAAGAGGGGATTATCAGTGAAAAGGGAAGAATGAGTGTGGCAAACAGGAGTGTGCTAGGAAATGCTCTTTGAACTCAGCTTCCCGTCCTAGCCTAAGACAATCCCACAAGACCAAAGAAAGCTTTCTTCTAATGTGAGGCTTTCAGTGACCCCCTTCATGGCCCCCTCCCCGCCAGTGCGAGACTCCTCAGTACTTACATATTTCCAGCCCAGGGTGGTTTTGCAGTTCTCGCAGTAAATGTCTGCGACTGCATGCAGTCCTGTTAGCAACACTCGCTCTTCTGCAGGCCCGCAGCCCACGTTAACTCTATGCCAAAGGACAGAGAGAGAGTGAGGGTCGTTAGTCACATGCTTATCATCAGTTGTTCAGGCTGAGCCTCCAGCAAAGAATTAACAGAGCATGGCTGCCTCAAGGGAAGCCGGCACCAACAAGGACATGGTCTATAACTGAAATCACTAACAACTCCCAAAAGGTGGAAAATCTTTGTTGAAGTGAATTTTCAGTCTGCAAGTCCTGATTCAATGGGTCTACTAAAAAGGCTTTTATGGTTGAGATTTTGCTTAGAATTTTTCTAATAAATGCTTTTAATCTTGTGATTTAAGAGGACAAACTGACAACCACATTGTGAAGTCCCTAGCCATGAACAGAGGTTTTCGGAGCTTACTGAGGACTGAATGCAGCCAGATGTCAAACACGATGGCTCAGCCTTATCCGGATCACAAGGATGAGTGAGCCCTGGGTATCAAGTATACTATACTCCTCTCCACAGAGCACGCATTATCTCAAGCTAAACACACTAGACTTCCATTTTCACATCCCATCGGGCTTGTGTGAGCTTTAACTTCCTCTCTCAGGTAAGAGGCTATAAATGATGTGCCCAGTTAACAACTGAGGGCTGGGATAGACTGTGTATCTGCAGAAGAGGATGAAGACTCTTCCCTAACTGGGCCTTCCCTCCAGCCTTAGGTCTTTCAGCAGATGTTGGTGTCTTCCTTTCACCCTCTTTCTCTTCCCTAACGACATATCTCAGACCTGGTTATAAGACCTCATCCTGAGGCTCTCTCAGAAGCACTTCAGCTTCTTCCCTATGAGACCACATACAGCCCTGTGATGTACCTACTGGGGGTAGAGAATATATTATTTTTAGCCAAATATATTGCCAAAAAGAGAGAACTGTGGAGAATAATGCTACACAGGTTTTTTACTGTGGCAGAGAGAGTAGGGTCCATTGTTTAATTATCACTGAGTATTGTTTTCCTCCCCCACCCCTCAAAATTTTCACCAACCACTGGATTACTATTCAGACACTCACACTGAGTTAAAGAGGTATGCTCGTCCTTGACTTCCTTGGAACGACTGAAATGCAAGAAAACAAATCAATAGTTAGAAGTCCATTTCATCCACCCACTCAGAAGACCAGCCCCAAATCACAGCAATCATGACCTTCTAGGACTGACACAGCAAAAAGGGAGCAATGAGCCAGTTAACAACAGTCCAGCTGGCACATGGCAAGGCGGGAGGAGGAAAAAGCAGAATAAACAGAGCTACAGCGCGTGGGCCAGTTTTCACCAGCCCAGGAGAGAAGACAGGAAAATCCTACACTCTGCAATATCATTAAAAACTTCTTCACTCCTCACATCATCTGATAATGAATCCACCTGAGACAACTAATCCCTATTGGTCTTTCCTAGACCCACTTCATTTCAGCCATTCACACTGGCCACAGCTTTCCTCAGGTTGGCTAGGAAACCAGTGCCAGCACCTTTGCTCACCCTCTCAGTCCAACCCTGCAGAAGACAGCAAAGAATCCCTGAGACAGGATTAAACCACCAAGCAGAGCTTCTCACTTGTCTTCCCTTCTTATAGATCCTAACTGCCAGACAGTTACAATCCTCCAAAGTGGGAGCTCTATTTTTGAGGTGTAAACAACTTGAACTCTAGATCACAGGGATGCTAATTATGCACAATCCCATTTTAAACTTCTAGCTTAAATGTGAGCCTCCTTCTTCCGGCTGAAAGATGGCAAGGAACAGGAGAACCAGGAGCCAGCACTTGCCATGCAATTTGGCGTCTACTTCCACTAACACAGGCCCTATCTGTGTCTCTCTCCTCTGGTTACACCGAAATGTCTGGCTGACATGAGCCAGCCGTGTTCTGCATTGCTGCCTGCATTTTTAATGTGGTCTGACAGTTGTGCCCTGAATTAAACATCCTAGTGTCTTCTCTGAAAACTACTCAAAAAAAATAAAAAATAAATAAACAAATAAAGGGTTCTCCCATGGCCTTTTATTCAGCGGCTGAGGAAATCTGAAGGTGACTGTTTAATAGATGACCAGAGGGTAGGAGAGAACCAGACAGGACACAGATCATTAAACATGAGACAGTCATTGTCAGGAGCACTGGACTTTTAGGGATCAGTGCCACCAGCCAGAGAGAAAGGCAAAATTCCTGAACTGTAGAAAAACTGCCCCTTTGGGATAGCTGGATTGTTGGTTGCCTCCAAAACACTAATCCACCAGGAGCCTTTGCTCCCAGGTGTAGCTCCAGATGTTGCCCAGCTGCTGCTCAATCCTAAACCAGCTCTCTTTTCCTTTGGGTTTTGAAGCATCCCTGAGAGCTCCTGGACTAGAATTGAACATATATATGAGTGTCACAGACTCAAAAATTGGGACCTGAAGTTTGGATAAGACACTGTCCCACAGACATAGCGTATAGTTTGACCAACCTGACAGCTCCACTTTGGAACACAAAGACACCCAAGTACTGCCATGGTAGCAAAAGCTTCCCCATCTGGCCCCACCAACCTCTGCACTCTCTTCTCTTGCTACTTTCCCACTGTGCCCTTTATTCCAGTCAGACCAAACCACATGCAGTTCCTGGAACTTGCATTTCACCAGCTTTCCCCACTATGTTCCCTCAGATAGGGAGGCTCTTTCACCTGACCAATCACCTGACTCAACTTGGCTTCCTCTCCTTCATCAGGCTTTCCCCGACTTCTCCAGGAAGAGGCAGCAATTGGCACCTGAGTCCTGGACTCCTCCTGTTCCCTGTCTGTTCATTCTTTATTTAAGAAGGAATTTAGACCAGTTGACTTCTAAGTCCAGCTTCAGAATTATATCCCCTTATGATTCCATGGCCCTACCTTATGAATAATTGGGAGTGTCATCCTCTAAGAAACTTTTATCAAGACCCTTAAGTTCAGAGCTTAGAAGAAGGTGGCTCTGAAAAAGTAAATTTCAGAAAAATGACAAAATGAATCAACTTAACTTCACCATTTGGGATGGGAAAAATCACTTATTTCTCAAACACTCACAGACTACCTCCTATCTGCTGGCACAACTGGAAATGCAGGGAGAGGCAGCACTGTGAGACTTTTCAAGGCAGTGGTATCCCCAGAAGGGACAAAAGACAATCCTCGAGGGTAGAGATCTTCCCTATGCTCGTCTGTATCATGTGTGTACATGGGGCTCTCACTGCCTTTGCTTTCAATATATCATAAATACCATTGTTTTTGTGATATGGGATGTCAATAAAGAGACCGATCTTATAAAAAACTGAGTCTTTAAACCATAGGGTCCTTGCAATTTTTTTTAATGGGATAATGTACCACAAAGATGTTCATTTACATCAAAGTACTTAAAGATGTAAAGATAACTATGTTTTCTTTGGCAAAAAGATGAGCATTCCAAACCAGCTTGCTTTTGTGGTAAAAAGTAACCAACAGTAGTAGGCTACTTTGCAATATTTTCCAATAATAAACATGCTAAATCTGTCCCGTCAAAGTAAAGGTGACATTTTTACAGGGAATGAAAATATAACTCCTTTTCAAAAGAAAGGTGTACTATAAAGAGAACTGGTATTTTTGCAATATTTTAATTTTATACGATCTTTGCAGTTTAAAATTGAGACACCTGTACAAAAATTCAAAATAATGACATTTAGAAGAAAATGCAGAAGAAAATCTTTGTGACCTTATATTAGAAAAGATTTCTTAGATCCTATACCAGAAACACAATTTGTATTTAAAAAACTGCTAAACTGAACTTCAGGACTGGTAGAATATATAAAGAACTCTCAAAACTCAACAATAAGAAAATAAAAAACCCAATTTTAAAATGGGCAAAAGATGTGAACAGACTTCACCAAAGATAAATAGATGGCAAAAAAAGACCCATGTAAAGATGCTCAACATCACTATTCTGTAAGGGAAATGCAAATTAAAAACACAATGAGATATTACCACACACCTATCAAAATAGTTATTTATTTTTTAAACTGACAAAACCAGGTGCTCTCAAGTATGCATAGGGAAGAACTCTCCTACATTACAAAAGGCCACAGCCACTTTGGAAGAGTGTTTGTCGGTTTCATTTAGCCATGTGAAATGAAAACAAAACACATTGCTTACACAAAACCTGTATGAGAATGTCTTTAGCACCTTAGTTCATAATGGTCCCAAACTGGAAACAATCTAAATGTTTCTCAATTGGTGAATGAATAAACAAGTGGGTATATCCATATAATAGCACTCTATAATAAAAAGGAACAAACTATTGCTATACATAATGACATGGATAAATCTGAATGAAATGCATTCAGCAAGCAGCTCAGTGCTTGCCAAAGGTTATGGGTAAGGGGAGAATTTTGACTATAAAGGGGTAAAAGGGTGATGGAACTGTTCTGTTATCTGGATTGTGGGAGTGATTACAGGACTACATATTTATCTAAACTCATAGGACTGTACATCAAAGAGTGAATTTCACTGTGTAAAACTAAAAATAAATTTTAAAAAATCCAATAAAAAACTTAAAAATAAGCCATCTCTAAAATGTCCTGTATTTGTATACTGAACTCCTATATTTATTCAATTAGGAATTACAAACAGTTTCCTAATCTATTTAAAAGTATTCCAAACAAAGAGCTTCAGAGGGATTTGAAGGCTTGTTAAAAACCACTTCTCCGAAAATTTGTAAAGAGCAACTGCAAAGTTCAGCAAAACCCTTTGTGTACTTGGTGGATGGTTTGAAAATGAGGATCATGGTTTTTTTTGTAAGCACAAAGATACTCATGTTCCATTTGATTTACCTCTCTTTGTACAGAAATGAAGTATTAAAATGCATTCTCCTAAGAACATACCTTTGAATTACTAGATCAGAAAGTGGTAAGAAAGGGTTTTGTTTTGTTTTGTTTTTTAAAAGCATATTCAACGACATATACCTTTAATAAAATAAGATTAAAACAAGTTTATAATTGATTTTTCTTCTATCCTTTAAAAATAAATAATTAAATTTTTCTTATGTTTATAATATGTATTATATAGAAGCACACATATACTATTTATAAGAATGTATATATTAGGAGCACAGGCCCAAACATTATACTGATAGGGGTGTGGATTTTAAAGCTTGGAGGCCACTTCTCTGAGGGTTCCAGGGCAGGGCCTAAGAGTACCTTTTCCTAGCCTGACACAGATTAGAATTCCTAGAGAGTGGAGGTAGGGGAGGACACATGGCAGAGAAGAGACATGCCAGCCAGGCCCAGAGGCACCTCGCAGGGCCACCACGTCTCCTTCAGGCCTGTTCTGCGAGAGTGTGCTGGCAGCGGCCCACACACTCTTCAAAGAGAGCCGAACCCAGGCGAGGCTGTCTTAGTGGCAGTGTCCACACAGGTACTCCCCGAGAAACAAGCCTTGAGATTATTTCCTCACCCTGGCACTCAGAAGCAGCTAAATTTCCTGGGGCAGAACTCTGGAAGCTCTCTCACCATGGCTTCCACACTGGGGCCCTGCCAAGTCAATAGTTATGATGGGAAAAACAGCGAGTGAGAACAACAGGCATTTTGCAAATAGACACAGACAAGAATAGCCCCGGCTGGGCGACTGTATCCTGTGGGGCCCAGCCCAACCCGGCCCAGCCTGGCGCAACCACACATTGCCTGGCACCCCCTTGAGCAAGGGTGGTACCAAAGGTGGGGAGACTGAAAGGAGGTTAAGGAAGCAATTAGAATGAAGCAAATAGAATCTCAGACCAGGAGATCCCAAACAGACTGTCAGACACATTTGTTTGCTGTCATTACTGCCAGGCAACAAGGCAGCTCTTTTCCATGTTGTGTGTCAACCAAGGCTGGTGTTCAGGGCTCCAGGAAAGGATTTTTTTTTTTTAATTACACAAAACTTTTCTTCTGTCCTTTAAAGGAAAGTAATCATTTCAGACCCAACCCTTCCAGCTCAAAGGAACGGAAAGGGTTTTGAGTTTCCTGTTTAGTAGCCAAAACCACTGATTTCTGGCCCCTTTGAAAGTCTGGACAACAGCGATTCCTTTTAAAAGTATGAGGATGATTGAAAAATGAATACTTTTGTGGGGAGGTGGCAACAGAGCCTTGGTTCCTTCCCCTTGGTGACAAACTCAGTTCTTCACCCTGGAGTCTGGTTCAGGTGAAAAGACTCAAGTATGAAGTCCTCCTGCCATGAAGCAGAGCCTCTCAACACAGGCCCCCTCCTCTCATGGGAAGATCAACCACCACTGTCAACAGAGCATGTGCCTCAGGAGGTGCATGAAGAGATGAGGGACGCAGATGCCCACCTGCCTACCTACCTGTAATATCTGAGAGCGAGATGCATATCTGCATGTGGTAAGAGGACCTATTCTTGGCACCAGAAATTCAGGATCAAATTCTGGTTTTACAACTTCAACCTATTAGCTACTTTCCCTTGGGAGAATTGTTGGCCCTCTCTCAGCTTCCACATCTTTTACATCTGTAGATGGAAACCATGCCTGTATTTCATAGGATTGTTGAGAATAATAAGTAAAACAAGGTAAATAAGTGCTGAGCAAAAAAGGTCAATTCTTTATCTTTTCTCTTTGGCCTTTACAGGAGCCTGGAGAAGAGAGGTAAAAAGGCTTATTTTAATCTACTTGGTTCTTCAACATCCTTTTCTTTGGTGACTTTGTTCTCTCCTTTCTCTAGCATTATGACAAATGGCAAGTCTCCCACTCTTTGCAACTCAATGTCTCCATAAAAATGGAAGAATGAGACTGAAGCTCCTCATGAGGTTTTCCATTTATAATGTTCTGTGAATCCTTTCAAGCACTTCGTACTTGTTTTTCCAATCGACCATTCACAGATAAGTTTCAATAACATGGGCTTCAAAGAGGCAGACTGCCAGCTCTGTTACTAACTTGAGCAAGCCAATTAACTCCTCTAAGATTCAATTTCCTAATCTGTAAAATGGACATAATTAAGTAGTATTCACACTCATACCAGATTTGTATACAAAATGAATGATAATGTATATAAAAGAAAACACTTCCTAACTTCAAGGCATTATATAAATTTTATTGTTGCTACAATTTATTTTATTATATAGTTTAGGGTTTTTTTTTAATTAAAATGTAACTCACATTACCTTAAAAGTCACCCTTTTAAAGTATACAATTCAGTGGGAGCTCTTTGGATGTTCACGAGGTTGAGCAACCATCACTACAATCTAATTCCAGAACATTTCATACCCCAAAAAGAAATTTCACATCATTAGCAGTCACCTTCCATATCCCTTACCCCTAGCCCCTGGCAACCACAAGTCTACTTCCTGTCTCTATGGATTTGCTCAAGGTACTATATATACCAAGGGTCCCAAACCCCCAGGCCACAGACCTGTATTGGTCATGGCCTGTTAGGAACAGGCTGCACAGCAGGAGGTGAGCGAGCAAAGCTTCATCTGTATTTGCAGCTGCTCCCCAGTGCTAGCATCACCACTTCAGCCACCTCTTATCATCAGGCATTAGATTCTCATAGAACACTGGTCCCTGATGCCAAAAAGGTCGGGGACTGCTAGATACTATTTAACAGCAATCCCCAAGCTTTTTGGCATCAGGGACCGTTGTTCCTATGAGAATCTACTGCCTGATGATCTGGAGTGGAGCTGAGGAGGTGATGCTAGCGCTGAGGAGCGGCTGCAAATACATATGAAGCTTCCCTATCTTGCCTGCTGCTCACCTCCTGCTGTACTACCTGGCTCCTAACAGGACCGGATTGTGGCCCAGGGGCTGTGGACCTCTGCTACACAATATACAATCTCAGGGAAAACAGCAGAAGTGTTAGGCAAAGAGATACAAAAAAGGGATTAGTAAAACTCCTGCCCTTGGGATATGGGCTAAACACCACCTCCCCCAAAAAAGAACTGACAGGCTAAGGGGAGTCTGGCCAGTCCTTTTTCTTTTCTCATTCTTTTCTCTCTCCATAGTTAAAGATTGTGAAGTTTTCTATCTATTTTAGGGTCAAAGTAAGCCACAGGCTCCACTCAAAGAACTGAAACCCAAGCAAAATAATACTGGATCCTGTTGGATTTCACCATGAGGAAGTATATGGAGAAACTGGAAAGGACAATGAAAATTACGAAGAACTCCAGAATTAGAACCAAAGTGCGACTTTAAAAAGAAACTGTGGACACTTATCTAAGAGGAAAGAAGATTGAACAGGATTTCTTCCATCTTCTTGCAATAAGAGCAAGAGGAAATGGACTCTGGTGGAAATAAGAGATGGGTTAATTACAGGGGAAGAATTTCCTGACTCTGTATGACTTCCACACTAGGACACGTGTCACCAGGAAAAGACTAGGAAAGGACAATACTATTTAGATGTGTTTATGGGTTATGAAAAGCTTTCACATACTTTCCCAGAAACTTTGAATGGGGTAAAAAGCCATATGCTGCCTAGGGTCAGAAGTATGGCTTCCCATAGCCCTCTTTCCCCAGCTTTGAGCTTTGGTAGGTTTTAATTCACCCTCACATTTCCGAAACAGATGAGGGAGGGGCAGGGAAGGGACTGGTTCTAAAGGAGGAAATATCTGCTGTGCAGAGTCATAAAATTCCAAGGGCATGGGAGCTTACATTACAAGGAAATGAATGACAAAAACAAAAGGTAGTGAGGAGTGTACAAGCCACATTTTATTGCTGAAACAGGGAGATTCCAGGATCTAAGTTATACAATAATCAGGCCTTTCAAATTCACCTTCCTATTGACTTCCATGAAACAGACAGCCTTCAGAGAACCTAGAATCAAGAAACAGAATAGGGAAAGATTCTGCAAGGTGTTCTCCCTCATGGTTTCATGCCTGCCTGATGTTTAGTGGGAAAGACGCAGGTTTTGCAGCTAGGGACGCCTTGGATCCAGCCCTTACTCGCTGTGTAAACTTCTTTCTTTCTGAGCCTCACAGTCCATCTACAAAAGAGAGGAACATAATGCCTATTTCCTAAAGTCCTATTCCAAAGGAATACTGTGAAGTTAACAAATGTGTGAACATAAAGCACAGGACCCAGCTCATAAAGAGCATTTAATAAATGTTTGTTTTCTTCCACACCACCACAGGCTTTCAGCATTTAAAATGGGAGCTGCGTGACTAATCTGGAAGGGCTGCACTGTCTCACTGGAGCTTCCCCAGACTCTCTTCCAACTCCCCCTATAGCTACAGACCTCCACAGCTCCTCCCCTGTATCTCTCCCAGCCATCCTAAGGGCCTCAGATGTGGCCTGGGACCATGTGGTTGTTCTTTGCTCAACCAAGAGTAGATAAGGCTCTCTCTAGTCTAGAGCAAATTGTCAGGACAGTCAGTGCCAACATAAACATGCAGCTAGTGGGAAAACAGAAGCTGCCAGCTCTCAACATCCTGCATTCCCTCCTTGTTCTACACAGGGAAGGCATGGAGAACATGCCTTCTCCAGAAGGATAGAGAGCAGGGGATTCCCATAATCATCTAAGCCCCATCCTCTAGAGAAGAAAGACCTACATCTCACGCTCACTAGGTTTGTACGAGGAGACTGGTTTCTGAGTTAGAGATATAGTGGAATAAGGATGTGATGGCAATCAGTTACTATTAGCAGGGCCCTTTGAAGTTCAATTCAAATATAAAACTAAAACTTAAAGGGGGCTGAAATAATGAAGCTCAAATTTCTCTTAAAACCATTAGGCCTTTGAAAACAATTCACCATGAGCTGCTGAAGTTAATATGATAACACAAGTTAATATACCCAGGAAGAACAAATAACAATTTCTTAGATTTACGTTTCAATCTACACAACTGTTTCCAAAGCCAACTGAGCATTAGCAAATGAAAATGTCCTTACACTACAAAGAACGCCTGTGAAGTCAGTGGACAAAACCTACACTTTCAAAGTTAGCCTTCCCTGCAACCAACCAATCCAGGCAACAAGACCAGAAAAGTCCTTCCTCCAAGACTGAAGCTGTGGAAGGGATTGCTTTAAAAATGCTTTTTGACCACGCAATCCCTGCAGTGAAACTAGGGAGGGTTTACAGATGAGATTGAGGTGGCTCATTACATTGGAAATTGTGAAATAACAACAGTAACAGCTCACGTTTATATGGTGCTTACTATAGGCCAGGCAGGATTCAAATTGTTTTACATAAGCCAAGTCATTTAATCTTCTCAATAATCTGATGAGGTAAGTACAATCATCTTCCTCAATTTGCAAATGAGAAGAGTAAGGCAGAGAGAGGTTAAGACATGTGTCCAAGGTCAATCAACCAATATATGAAAGAGACCCAGGTAGTCTGGCTCCAAATTGTAGGGGAGCAGGAAGATGGGATAACAAGTATAGTGTCTAAATGACTTCCTAAAAGAAAGGAGCCTAATAGAGTTAAACTAATACTGACATATGTTTAAATGTCAGAAAGCACAAAGTACTTTCATATACATTAACTGAATCAACCTCCAAAAAACAGAGGAGGCAACTGAAGCCCAAGGCAGGACTTTCCCAGTTTTACACAGCTTGTAAGTCAAGGTCAGACTTAATTAAACCGATGGCTTTTGACTCCAAGTCCCAAGATTTTTCTAGAGCGTGTTCACTTAGAAAATCTGTCTCTTTGATGAAGAAGGTTGGATCAAGCCGTCAGAACAGATGAAAATCTCTTAGGTTATTCAACATCTTTTACTCCGATTCCATATTTATTTAGCAACTGCCTAACTCCAATTCTCTCGCTCAAGTGGGTTTACCTTCAAGGAAGATAACACACAGCTCGAGCTTTCAGAATTATCTGTTCCACAGTAAATTAATGAATTAGAATTTTGGTCTACCAATTAGCTTCCTGTGAGTTGTGTTAGAGGGAATCACTTCACCAGAGCTTGGTCACTCTTGAGTGAATGGATAAAATTAAACTTGTAAACCTGCAAAGTTTAAGGCTGACTGAGGACCACCAAGGGATGTTCTCTGCATCCCAGCCTGAAAACAGCTTTCCCAGCTCATTACTGAATAAATGATTCTTATCTCACAACCCATGGAAAAAAAAATAATTAAAAGCAAAGAAGCCTCTTAAATCCCTTCTTTCTTTGCCATCTGAACTTCAAGGCAAAGAAAGACTAAGCAAAGAATCCAGAAGAATAATGCTTGGAGAGTTTGTAAAAAAAGAGAAATACCTAACTAATCACAGTCTGCAGGAATCTCATGCAGTGGAGTATATAGTAGAGGATCTCAAAACAAAACAAAATATGCATATGACTTTATCTAGTTTTAATTTCATAGACCATTGGGATCTGAAGGAGACCCAAAGGCCAACCATTCACCTGATGCATGGCTTTCGTCCACATTTCTAACAAACTTCTGCTTAAATTCTTTCAGGGATAGGAAACTCATTATTACCTTCCAAGGAAGCCCAACCTCACTGCTAGTAGCTCTGAAAGTACCATGATTTCTTTTATGAGCAGAATAAACTCTGTCTCCTGAGAACTAACTCCCTGAATCCTCCATCTTTACATCCTTTGGCACCAATAACACTTCAGGTTATAGCTTTCATGCTGTTATCTTGCCCTCATCAAGGTTTTTTCCTATACACTCAACTTTTCCCAGTTTAGTAACTTGGCATAATGAAAGAATTATGTAGTTGAATGAACTAGACCCAAATCCCAGTTTTGGCATTTTCTCTACTGTGTATTCTTGGATATGTTTGCCTCTCTGTCTCAAGTTCTTCATCTGCCATATGGGATAACAATGCCCACTCAGAGAAAGTAAAGTGCCTGACATATAACAGGCCCTCAGTGAATGGTAGCACCCTTCCTTCTACCGGTACCTTCACATTTCCCACATGTCATGGTTTTACCCTCACCAAGTTTACCACTATCCTCTAAACCTGATTTTTCCTTTAATGTTAGGTGTTCCCTGAACACTTTTAACACTTCCCTACTAATCAAAGCAGAAGGCCTTACTTCTACAATTGGGCTTGAGATTGCACATACAAATGAAAGTAGGTTGATTGACATATTCTCCCCACTGGGCCTGTTGTCCAGCATAAAGCTCCCTTCCGGTGAGCATGTTAGCATGTACCTACATTTAACCTCTGTATTTATATACCCCCAGGACTGGTTTAGGAGTTATGAAGGAAGAGATGATGTTACTTAAAAGGGTCACGGTGTTAAGGGTCATCATAGGACTTGAAGAAATCACAGTCAAAGAGCTCTTATGAAAGAGACATGAGCATATAAAGATTTGAGCACAGAGTACTTGCCAAAGCCCAAAAGCTGGGCACTAGTGATAGTCAGTATTCATTCTATAAACAGAATATGACTGGGTTGGAACAACCAGCCTGCTACACTCCCAGCCCTGTCAGGCAAGGCTAGATCATCTGCCTCCAGCTAGCACGATGTCCTTGGGCAGATCCCTGATCCTCGCAGCTGGGAGTTGCATCATCTGTGAAATGAGGGGGTTGAGTAAGGTCTCTGACAAGGGTGAACATTTTGTTAGTCCATATTCTCAAGAGAGAATATGCCTCGCACATTAAACAAACATTTCTGACTCAGAGTTAGTCCTCTTCCCTTGTGTTTTTAAACTTCCTGTTTATCTGCATAAAAGGTCTTTTATACTCACCAGCTAATGTATCTACCTTATCTGATAATTTCCCCCTGACACTCTCATTCTCAAGACACAGACAGTTAAAGCCCTTTCACACATTCTGATGCTCAACCCTCTCCTCTGTCCGACAGGAAAGTCTCAGGCACACTGTGAAATAACAGGAGCTGGAAAATCATCTCCCAGACAAAAAGTTTTCTGTCTCACTAAAGTACCTATGATATTAAAAGACTGGAGAAGTGGGGGGAATCCAATATTCAGTAATAAGGGAATGGCTCAGAATTCTGTGATGCGGTCATGAAGAAGGACTGTGCCTCCATAATTATAAATCAAGAAATGGTTAATGAGCAGCTGTGTCCCAGACTTTGCTGGGTACCACAAAAAAATACAGCAAGTCAGCTCTGCCCTGGGTACCACAAGTCAGCTCTGCCCTGGAGATGCTTACAATCTAGCTACTAGAAAATAGGACTGAAAAACATAATATATGTACAAACTAATGCATATCGCTACAATAAATTGGATGTTAGAAGAATTTTGAGAACATGCATGGACTGGAGAGGATGAGAGCACCTTAGGTGGCACTGGGTGATACAGGAGAGGGCTTTCCTTGGAGAGGAAGTAAGGTTGAAGAAAACGAGAACTTAGCATAGCCTATCCTCATCTCTTTCCTAGGGGAGGACAATAACTCAACGAAAAATCAGCAGTGGTCCCTAGATGTTTGCTATATATAACAATAAAAAACAATATCTTACATCTTCCATAGTGTCATACTGCCTCAGGGCATTGTCAAGTAGTATCGTGCTTTGTATCGTGTTTTCATGAGGAAAGAAAACAGCCAATGGGGAGAGAGCTACTCCTAGAAGCCAAATATCAAGAAGCCTCTGCCTCTCTTAGACACCTACCTACTTTGTCTTGAAGTGAGTGTGAGCATTGTCTATTATGCACACATCTAAACACAGGGCACTTTTATCACTCCCCTATCCTCTAATGGATAGAGGAGTGTGATACTAATGGGTGGAGAGTGTGTGGGCTCCTTCACAGCACTGGACAGCACATGTGAAAGCAGAACTTGTTCGTTTTTGAACAAGGACCAGCCAGTTGGACCATGGAGTGGGTGTTTCCATGCAAATTCCAGCACTTTCAAGTTGCTCCATGAACTAAGCCCAGCCAGGATAGCAGTCCGTGTGTGTGTGCGTGCGCACGCATGTGGGTGAGTGAGAGTGTGTGTTGTAGCCAGCTCTTTGATTAGGTCTTGAGAGGAACTCAATTAGCTTTATGGAAACACAGAGCAGATTTCAGAAAGGAAAGGTCAGCTGCAAGCCCTAGCATTTGCTATCAGCCATCTGCCAAGCAGGAAGTGCTACTCAGATCTATTTTTAATCATCTTCCCCAGGCAAGGGCTCCTGGGAGAATGCACAGGCCAGCCTTATTTCAAGACAAACATTTAATTACTCCCTTTCTATACACATTTTAAAATAGTCTCCGGACACTCCAGATATCATTTTCAATATATTCTGGATACCAACCGATATCCAGAGGCCTAGTTCTTTGGTTCTGTCACTTTGGGAACCTACCAGGTGGAGGCTGTGGTTGGGGACCTCTTCTTGGAGAAATTATGTGGGACTGCTAGGAATATCAACTAACTGCACCCACATAACATAATAATCTCTGTAACCAGGTTCCCAGTATTTGTTGTTCTTGCAAGTGACAGAGAAGAGAAGAGAGGAGATGGAAGTGTAAGTCCAGGGGACATGTTCATTCCTCATAGAAAAGAGGCTGACAGAGCTATCTATGTAAACTTCCTGGTCACTTTATTATTATTATTATTATTATTATTATTATTATTATTATTATTATTAATTTAAGTCCTTATATCACCCCAGACAAGTGAATTAAAACCAGTTCATCCAGCAGTGAATTTGTTACTTGAGATATGGATTGGCTAAAGAAAGGAGAAAGGTTTCACCTCAGTTCGCACAGCGGCCCAGCCTGGGCTGTGGGTGATCCATCCAAGGACAAGAACATTCTGTCCACTGGCTTCATCCCCCTCCTGACACACAGCAGCACTCATGTCTCAGTTCCACCCAGCCCAAGGAACGAAACAGCTCTGCGCGGTCTGGACAGGGAGTCTGGCACAGCCATGGCAGATTATACAGAAACAGAGTCTGGCGCAGGGGCCCGTGCATTCTCCCGGCCCACACACTGAACACAGAGTTTCCTTGTCTCTTGACACTTGCAAACTTTCAGCCTCTAATTTCCACTCTAAGGTAAAGCCTAAGCATATGTTCAATTGTGGCTCAGCCAAGTCAAGTTCCATCTGCCAATAAAGAACTGGGGCTAGGCAGCTAGCCACCACCCTGTCAAACATAATACCAGGGAGCTGTAGGATCTACTCTGCCCCACGACAAAGGGACAAAGGGGTCTGCTCCGGGTTTTACCCACCTCTCCACCCTCCCTCTTCCCTCTTCTTAGAAGCTTATCTATCAGTGAGCAGGCCATGGGAAAGCTAAGCTGAAAGGGCACCTTGGCTGTGGGATCTTTGCCTGAGGATGTGAAATAAGAGACCGGGTATTTGGGGCAACTTAACACCAGCAGGAACCCAGCCAGAGGGCCAGGGAGGAAGGGACTGAATAGGCAGACATGTGCTTCACAGCCCATATTACTCCCTTCTCCCCTCCCCCACTCCACCCCAGGGGAGGGGCTGGAATCTCTCCCTCAGTGCCATGGAACTCTGCTCTAGTCGGCTGGGCACACATGACCCTGAAGAAGAAAAAAAAAAGTCCACTGAACAGGTCACTCCCTCTGACCCAGTTGGACCACAAATTAATTAGGGTTCTGAGCCCTGCTAACTATTGAACTCCTCTTCTTTCTGGTTTCAGGAGCAAAGAGAGTTTAATCAGTAAACAAGAAAGAGTAACTCTTCTTCTGCTCCTGCTGAGGGTCACCTGTGCTCTTCTTCCACCCCTTCCTGTTTGCCAATGCTTTATGGGTCAGAGAACCCTATTTTTAAAAAATGCGTACATACCCAGAGAAAATTGGGGGGTCCAAAGTGTGGCCCAAGTGTAAAACCCCCAGAAGAGAGAGTTTTCAGAGCCAGCAGACAGCCTGGGAAGGACCAGGAAATGGGACTGGGCTGCGCTGGGCTGTACTCCTCTGCTAACTCAGAGCAAGAAATAGAGCATGTGGTAGAGGGTACTGAGTGGCATTGACTGGATGGGGGTCCTGCCTGAATTCCAATTCTGGTTCTACCGTTTCCTAGCTGAGTCCCCTTAATCAACTCAGTTTCCCCAAGCTTCACTTTCTTCATCTGGAAATGGGAACAATAGTAGCACCTCTCTCTCTGGGTTGGTACAAGACAAAAGATGAGTCACATAAAAAGTGCCCAGTACAGTACCTGGCATTTAGTAAACATTCAGTTAAATGAACTATTGTTATCATTATTAGAAGAATGTCTCCAAAGAGCTATTTCCCTTTTCCAAATAAATGTTAGTCAAAAACACCCTTTGGGCCTTTAGGGAGTGACAAGGGCTAGACGGTAGTTAGTGAATGGCAGGGACAGCATGTCTAGCTATTTTCCAAGTACTGAATATATCTGTCCTAGAGCAGTGGCTCCCAATATTAGTAATAACTACATCAGGGTCTCAGGTGGATAGGAGGGACGCTTGTTAAAAACACAGAAAAGGGTGAGGCCAGCCAGAAAACCAGAACACAACATTTAAGGAGGCACTCACTCTGAGGTGCTGTCTTTGTACTTGTACAACTGGTAAGTGTGGGTGCCTCCTTTGATCTTGTGTCCTAGGTCCCCAACCTTTTTGGCACCAGGGATTGGGTGCCCCTGTGAGAATCTAATGCCTAATGATCTGAGGTGGAACCAAGGTGGTAATGCTAGTAGTGCTGGGGAGCGGCTGCAGATACAAAATGAAGCTTTGCTCGCTTACCTACAGCTCACCTCCTGCTGTACTGCCTGCTTCCTAAAAGGCCACAGACCAGTACAGGGGGCTTGGGGACGCCTGTCCTAAGTAACTTATTTCATTCCCCTAGTCAGAGCCCTAATTCCCAGTCACATTCAGACCTACAGAATAGAAATCTCTGCAGGCAGGACTTGGAGATCGGCCTTTTTATCCCAGGTTATTCTGATATGCTGTCAGATTTGGGAATCACTGCCCAAGAATCCCCATTTATTCTCAGGCAGGCCCTAAAATACGTGAAGACTGCAGAAGCCACTTATCCCCCCTGCCCCACCACTACCACCTCCCTCGCTGCCACTTTCAATTTGCCCTGTCCCAAACCTCAAAGCTACACCAAAAGCCATCTGAATTCTGCAATTCAGTTCTCCCTTTAAAGTAAAAGAAAAACACATAAATACGGAGCTGCAATTGCCAGCTTATGATGACTCAGTGAGCCTCAAGAAGTCAGGAGGGTCACACGAGAGGGAGTGCCTTGCACAGCAAACCAGGAAACCCAGGTCCTGAGGGACTAACTCTGAAAGATCCTCTTCTCAGAGCTATAGGCACTTGGTGGTGTTGGCCAATGATTTATCTGGTTGCTGTTTAGCTGAAAGCATCATCAAGAAGGGACCTGGTTGTTAATTACGGCCACTGGCTAATTATCATGCTTATAAACTTTACATAGCATTGACATTCCTGTTCACACAAAAGCCCATGGATATATGGTTTACAGAAGCTGTAGAGAAGTTGAGTCCAATCTGAATCTAATGCTATAACCCCTTCCTGAAAACCGTTAGTGGCACCCCGCAGAACACTGAGTAAAGTCAAAAGTCCTGAGCCGGGCTTCTGGGCACTGTGATCTACCCCTGCTGACCTCCTGATTCCCTTTCACACGCCCTCTCCACCTCTTACCTGTAGTTCCCTGGGCTTGATCTCCTCTAGAATGTTTCTCTGCCTCTATTCGGAACCAAGTTCCCTTTCTTGTTCACTTAGCAAACGTTCATCCTGCTCTTTGCCCCTATAGCATCCTGACCAATTACCCACTCAAAACCTGGGTTTCACTTTTTATTTTGGTCTTCCCTGCCAGATCATAAGCTACTTAAGGGCAAGAATTTTGTTTTGTCTGTTTCGGTAACCCCAGTGCCTCAAACAGTAGTACTTAATATATGCTGAATGGTCAGAAAGGTTGAGTCACTAATCCAAGGCCACAGTGAACAGTTAGTGGCAGAGCCAGACCTATAACAGAAAAGGCTTGACCCCTAATTCAGGGCTTTTAAAATGATGTCACTGATTCTCCATCAGCAAGGCCCCACATTGTTGTCCCTTTAGTCTTTAGATTGTATGAAACTCACATGCACTATCTGGCTTGGTCACCTTGTAGCCTTTGGTGGGGAACCCATGGGTGTAAGATGGCTGAGGGTGAAGTTTAGCCTGTGAAGTGCAATGCCCTTTGCAGTTGAATTGGCAGTGGAGTGTCAATTAGACCTTGTCAATGAGCACAGTGCATTAACTCCCATACTATCCATACCAAATGTAGCTACCTGTTGATTTGGGATTCCTCCTGAAATCACATAAACCTACTTCAGCAACATTTATTCCAACTGTCTAGCCTAGGGATGAACAAATAATATACAAGGACCAAACTGGGCTTCTCACCTGTTTTATAAATAAAGTTTCACCGGAACACAGCCATGCTCATTTGTTTACATATTCTGCTCTGTGGCTGCAGAAATGAGGGGCTGAAACCATATGGCCAGCAATGCCTAAAATAATTATCTGGCCTTTGCGCAGAAAAGTTTTGCCAACCCCTGATCTAGCTGAAGGAACAGGGAATTAAGACTAACAGTTCCTTCCTCTACCAAGAGACTGGCTGCCCCCACTGGGGAAGTTAGAGGACCAACTGGCTTTTGCATGACATCATTTCTTTTTTTAGCATTAGTTATAGCCCTGGGAACCAGGAGCTTTTGCCTGAGGGAGAAACATAGGGGCCTAAAACACCCAACACATGCCTGGAATATAATAGTGCTTAAGAAATGTTTGTTGAATAAACAAACAAAGGCATGGGAAGGTGGCCAGTCTGTGCCCATAACAAAAGTCCATCCTCCCTCCTGTCAGTTTCAAGGTGACCAGTCACACAGGTGCCTAGCAGCAGCCTGGTGACCTAGATTTGTCAGACCATATCTTATCGGCTTTCCTTCCTTGTGTATTTACTCAGCACCTGCCCCCACAGAACCCAGGGCAGACTGGCCTGTCTGTTGTTTTTACAGGGAAGGAGACAAACAGGGAAGAACTCTCCTCCCCCACAGATAAACGGGGACTTACAACTTAAGGATCTGCAGGGAATCTGGTTTCTCTTGCTCCTCTCTCCTTAGGTTTCCTGGGTGAATTTTTTCTGAGATGGACCTTAAAGGACTCTTCAGAGCCCTACTTGTCATTTGGAACATTCAGCATCAAAAGGGGAGGAACCAGCTGAGGAAGTAAACAAAGCAGCCACCACCCAAGGGTGAGGAGCCTGGTGCTGAACAGACATTCCTCCAAAGACACATCAGAGAACAGTGGGTCTCATTCACTGGTCACCTCGGGCTGCAAGAGCCCAGCTGGCAGTTTCAGTAGGCTGGGCTAGCTGGGGTTGACATGACAGGGAGTTCAGGGATAATCATGAGAAAAGCTGTATGTATTTGAGCATCTCATGAAAAACAAGCAAAGAGGATGGAAAGCAATATGGAAATACTGGCTTCTCAGCTGCACCTGACAAACCCAAGTACCAAGCTCAGGATGGAGATCCCCACTTCTACTGCTATCAGCTGCTCCTTCAGACTTCGGGCTTTTCAGTAACTAAGAGGCACCGAGTACAAGCTAGGTGAGGGGGCAAGGCATACATCTGCTTGCCACCATATCCCCAATACCTATATAACATGTTGGGGAGCTCACTGAATGTAAAACAAATGATAGAGCTTAGTGCAGGAGGGTTCACTCTGGGATTTTATGTTTTGGCAAGGAAATGCTTTTCTGTCCCCTAATTTATCTGTTGGAGCGTTGAAGTGATAGTGCTATGTTCTTCTTAATGGAACCAGCCCTACCTGGGAGCAAAAGCAGTTCCTTGGTCCTCAAAGATAGATAATATAACTTGCAACAATCATTAGTTGCCCCTTCAAAGACCTAAAGGTGTTGGAAGTGAGGTGAAGGGGAGAGCCACTGTCACCTGCTCTGCCTTTTGACATCACTGTGGTCTGGAGGGAGGGAGTTCTGAAACTGATTAGATGTTTTTAGCAGCGGCTGGTGGAGCTGTCGCCTCCTCTCCTCCCCTACCCCTCCTTTCCTGAGTCACTGTCCAGCCATCAGCAATAAGCAAGGGAGGGTGAAGAAGCAAAGCTGAAGCTCTCTTTGGTCCAGCAGCCCTGACCTGAGACAGCATTCCGGGTCACCAGGTCAAACCCTGCCCTCAGAAACAGGCTGAGTGCTTTGGAAACAAAGGTATCAGAACTTCTTTTTTGGTTTTATTTTTTAAAGGTAAGGAAAATGCCTTCTTTCAAAGGAAGCTCGCCCCACAACCACTGTGGACCATCAGAGTGAGGCAATTCTTAGCTATACAGCTCCAACACCCACGTCCCGAAATCTCTTCCAGCTGCCTGGGCTGCTATTGTCACAGAAGGCTGAGGTCTTTGTAACCCACTGATGTGAGGTCAGAGGCACCTGACAGAATAGAAGGGAAGGGGGCAGGGGCAGATTTTTCCACTTAAATTCCTGAGAGGCCTGCAGCTGCTTTCAGGTAAGGCCCCAGAGAGCAGGGCAGAGGCTGCTGCTGTGATCTAATTACCTCCAGAGACCTGCTGGTCCCTTTGGAATGATAAGGAATAAGAGATTCAAGGACAGAGAGGCTCAGAAGACCAGCCGTACAGCTAAAGGGCAAAAGCTGAGTCTCTCAAAGAAGGACAGAGCAAATATACCAAGAGAGTCATAGGTGCCAGGACCTGGTTATGTTTGAGTGCCACTTTCTGTTTTATTTTGCTTCATGAGTAGTCATAGATAACAACAGTTACCAGCACTTACTGAGCCTTTACCACGCGAGATACTGTAGTGAGTACTTTATATTGATTACCTCATTTAATTTCCACAAAATTCCTATCAGGTAGCTAATATTAATATTATTCCCATTTTCCCAATAAAGGTGTTAAGACACAGAATGGTTACTTAACTTGCATAACTATTAAGAAGCCAGGGTTTAAACTTAGTGAATATTCTGACTCAGAGGTTACAGTTAACCACTAAGCTATGTTGCCTCATGTCATCTTTTGCTGCTATATTAGAATCAGAATATGAGGGAGGTGGAAGGAACCTTTAAAGTCAGTTCAATCTGATGTCTCATTCCAGAGGGTGAAGAGAAAAGAAAGCCAGAGAGAACAGTCTTGCCCAAGATCATATAGCTTAATGCTTTCATTCTCCCAGCTGCCAGCCCTCTCCCCCAGGGCTGCCTCCAGCATTCACAGGCACCCATTATATTCAAGGCAGTAGGTGGTGTGATAGGGAGGAGGTGGCAAAGTACAAAGTCAACAGGCATTCCGTTTCTCTTGGCCTTGGTTTCCCCATCTGTAAAACAAGGAGTAGAACTAGAAAACCCAGGTTCAAAGGCCCCTCCAGTTCTAATGTTCTGAGAGTCTATTAGACTCTTGTTAGGAAACAAGACAATTATAAATAAAAAGTACAGGTGACCACAATAACACAGACCATATTATTACAAGACAGTTACTATTAATTGCCACATGAACAACCAGGCAGTGAGTTCTATACATGTTCAGTGGAGGGAGAGAATCTCATAGTCCAGGAAGACATCCTAGAAAACACTCAAGCTAGTCATCAAGAATAGGTAGAAATTGAATAAAGAAAGAAAAGAGAATTCTTCAGGTAAAAGAAATAATAGGAGGGAAGATGGGGTAGGATTTACCACCACTATTACTGAGAGAGACCAGAAAATAGTTGGTGCCAAAAGGAGCTACCTGGGTCTGTGTCCCACTCTAATTCTTGATAACCTATAGCCCCACCTTGAAGGGATGCTGCAAAGTAAGTGATGGGATAAGGAAAATGTCTAAAGAAGTCTCTAGCACACAGAAGATGTTCAATAAATAATAGTTAATAGCGGCAGTGTAGATTTTCATCCTGTGTTTTTTATGGCGCCAACACAAACTCATCTGAAGCCCTCTTCTCCCCTCTACCATGAGCCTTTCATTCCCATGTTCCCCAAAGATACAGAAATCATACTGGCTTCATCTCCCTATCCCTGGCATCCAGACTAGGGCCTGGCATGTCGTTTCAAAAGCACCAGAAAAAATTACTAAACTGAACAACTCAGTGTATGAACAATGGATTCTGGTCGGGCCCCAAAATACAAACAGCCAAACCAGCAACGGCACAGCTTCACCATTCCAGAGATGGAGGGAGTGCCAGTGCTCACACAGAAACATGGGAGAGGTCCCGCACCTGTTTCTCGCTTCCCAGAAAGAACACCCTACTGAAGAGAGTTCCATTGGACTCTGTTTAGAATACAAGCTTGCAATCACCAAGGTCCTAAATGAATGCTGAGACACTAATGTACAAACCAATCATAGGACTGATCGGAACCTTAGGAGCAGTTACAAACCACAGAGTTAAATTTTCAGGGTATGCCTCACAGCTCAACTCAGCATTTCCTTTTGGTATTTAAAGCAACCATATAGAAAGGATCACATTTGACCATGGTTGTGTATTTCAGCTGCCTGTAGTCTGCAGCAAAAAAAAAACACAGATGATTCACCGGACCTGGTCCCTGGCAGCTCCTTTGATAATAAATTGGTGAGCGATTTTACCTGTGCCTAGATTAATTTTCACAGGGTACTGACAGCACTGTGAGACACGTTTGCTTTCTATCCAGAGTATGACCTTCCTGAATTTAATTCCTTTCATTCATGGCTATAAATTATAGAATTTTTTAAAACCCCAGAATCCTTGTATTTCTTTCCCAAGCAGTAGTCATCAAGTATCTACTGATCACCACATGGCCAGAACACCTTCAAACCACTGCAATGCATAAACACTAGTTTCTCCATTCAGCTGTCAGACCACAAAACTTCACTATCCCAGAGCAAAACTCTGGTCATGTCATTAGTCTTCAGTTGTACCCAACTGCCAGCAGGATAAAGTCCGAACTTCTATTTTTCCAACAGTCTGGCTTCAACCTACCCTTTCAATCTGTTGGCACACAATTCCTCAATATCTAATCCAAAGGAATGACTGCTCCTTGCACACTTCCTGCCTCCATTTCCTTATTCATGCTGCTCTTTTTACTGGCCCAACTCCATCCATTTCCACCTGTCTAGGTTCTCGCTTCAAGGCATATATCAATGTCACTTCTATCAAGTCTTCCCATAACTTTGGTTTCTAGACAGATGGATCTTAAAGATTTTTTTTTTTTTTTTTACCAACAAGCTTTTTGAGAACATGATAAAAGCTATGGAACCCTCCCAAGAAAAATAAACATGCACATAGAATTAAGCATACAATTTTGGGGATCCCTTGAAGCCAGTCCATGGACTCCAGATAAAGACTCCCTGAGATCTGTCTCTATCTTCAAGCACTAATAGTCATTCACTTAGAAATTCACTGAAAATCTACCAGTATTTAGGAGCTGTGGCTGTTCCTAGAGACACAGAAACATCACACACATCTTCTCAAGAAGTTCGCAGGCTAATGGGAGACATGCATTGTTACACTGTGATAACTGCTTTGAGATAAACATAAAGTGAGGTACAAACTTCAAGAAACAATGACTAATAAACCTATTATCTCCCCAACTACAGTCTAAGTTCCTTGAGCACAAAATCTTTAAGGGTAATATCATGATATCTAGTACAGTGCTATCCACGCACACAGAGTACTTGTTTAGTTTTCGTGCAGTGACACAACAGAGACAATGAGACAAAAAAGCAAGTACATACGCAGAGGCCCCACTGCCATCACCCACATATACCAGAGGCTTCTGAGATTCAGTTATGGTGGTCTCATCTTTGAAAACTTATGCCATACGAATTATCCCAGCCTAATTTATGGCTGACACAAACCTGAATCGATTCAATCTCTGTCCCTGTGGAGGAAAGATGCAATAAAATATTTTATCTTATATACTCCAAATGGTTTCTTTTCACAAAGAAACAGTGTAATCTAATGATATCCCTTCGTTTGGAGATTTTCTGTACATACTTGGTTCATCTGCCGCCCCTTCCTAGGAGGGTCAACAGACAGCTCTTTTACACTCCTTCAGAACTAATACTTCATCGATAGGAGATCAGGACTTTCAAAGGCCAACAGTTGTGGAAAAGTAAGTAATTTTAAGTTAGATATGTGATTTCTTTACAGAAGCTAAATTGATTGAATGTGTTTTGAAACTGGGCTTATTGGCTTATGTTGGAACTCTTCCATAATTTATCACTTCTGCCTTTGCTGTACTCCAGAAATGCTCTTTAGGAAACACTGACAAACATTCAACAATGGTTTGCAAACACTGCAAAAGCAACAAAGGCAGCTACTATCCTGTGGGTAATTCTCAACCTTTTGTTGCTGAAAGCTCATCAACCACTCTGGTAAAAGCCTGAGTCCCACTATTTTACAAACAGAAAGTTCACTTTTTGTGAGAAAGACATCTATAGGTTTACATACAATCTGTTTTTCTTGTCTTGCTAGACTAGAAATACTAATTTTATTGAATTATGGCTTTTGTTAAAATCATTGGCATATATCCATTGGATAACAAAAATCAATAAAATCAGAATTCAAAAATATAATTTACAATTTAGGTAAGCTCAGAGAATTATCTGACACTTTTTATTGTACATGAATATGTCAGAATATGACTTATTCTCCTTGATGTAACCTCACAGTAACTAACACTACTAATATAATCCAATGCTCATAACATTTCTCAGGGTTCTTAGAGACAAAGAAATTAGAAGATTTTTAGCAAGCCTGGTCCTGTATTTTTTACATGAAATTTTCAGGACACAAATCATTGAATTGATAGTTTAGAGAGCTAGTTTTATTGTACACTAAAGGCAAGCTGGTGAGCTGCAGGAATTAGGGGAACAAATCCCTGACAGAGTAGACAGGACGAAAGAGATCTCTGTACCTCCATATCAGCACCCCTTCCAAGTCTACTACCTCTAAGCCACTATGTTGGGGGTACAAGTATTTTTGAGAATCACTCTGGTGTAGAACACTAATACTCAGAAGCAGAGGTGGGAAACCGAGGGCAGAGTGGGCCTTTTAGCAGCTACTAGGTTAACACAAGGCTTCAAAGTAACTTCCTTCCACTTTTCTCAAAGCAATGCTTCATCTAATATCCAGGCAGGAAGGGAAAACCAAAATGCCATCACTGTAAGCCTAATGGAACCCCATAGAGAAATAAAAGAACCTGCCTCCTAAAAGCACCCCACTTCAGGAGACCCAGCTCTCAAAAACGAGTCAAGCTGGAGCTCTTCACTCAAAGCAGTTGAGGGGTGTGAAGTAGAGACGCCTGGCTGAGGCTGTGTAACTTCAGGCTGGTCACTGAGTTTAGCCGTGGCCCGCCTGCTTCCTCGTGAAGAGGGGCTGGTCTAGATGACCTGCAATTCTGGGAATTTTATATTTGTCCCCACCAGATAATCTGACCTGAATATTTAACATAGAAATAACTTAATTAGTTTTGGAGGGTGAGTAAAAGAGTCTCCCAGTCACTTTCACTGGACACCCACACTCTACAGCCTCCTACAATCCCTTCCCTCCAAGGACCCAGCTTATTAGAGCAAGCTGTGTCTTGGAATGAAGCTATCATCCCTAACGAGGGATCGTGACAGATTAATCCAATTCCCCATTGCCAAGTGGCCTGCTCCACAATGCCATCAGGAAGTCGGCAGAAAGGAGCGGCAGTAAGAACGAGATAGAAATTTTCATGGAAAACTTTGTGAAGAACTAGGTTTCCGTAACAGTACCCACTGAAATGAGCATTTAGATTGTTCTCATTCAGGACAACTAACTACTGTAATTGAAACTATTATTTTATAACCAAGGTATATTTTTATCCTGGGGCTTGCATCATTAAGTAAGAAACAACAGTGTGAGCAATTCCCTGTGCCCACTCAAAATACCTCTGCATGCAAAACACTCCAGCACTTAGACCACAACACCCGCAAGAAAGAAGCTGTAGGATGCCTCAGCACATTCTCTAGATAGTTCTGTCATCAATTCAAAGAGTTCCCCACCTACCCTCTACCACCATCCTACAGAGCAAATGCTGTTGCTTTTCTGCAGACATGCACAACTTTGCTGACTATTTCTTCTACTGCCTTTTCCTCTTATATCCAACTCCTGTGCTCCAGGGTCTAAAGTGAAACTATCTTGGCTAAGCTAAATCCCTTCCACCCCAACCCTTTCTTTTTTTTTCTTTTTTCTTTTTCCTTTCTTTTTTGGACAACAAGACCAAGAGAAGCAAAGGGACTACTTCACACTTACAAAGAGCTTTGATTTGCAGTCCAACCATATGATTTGCAATCCACCCATATGTCTATGATCTCATCCAGCCTTATAACAACCCAATGAGGTAAACTTGCTCCCCACCCCCACCAAATAAGGCACACCTACCACAAAGGACTGCATGGCCATGGCACAGAGTAAGCACACAAGTGCTGGCTAGTAGGCACTAGAAATAGCAAATACCCTTCTCATTCGTTTTATTAGTTAGAAACTGAGACTCAGAGATTGGACAGTTGATTGCAGGCAACTAAGCCTCTAGGGATCGAGAGCAAGCTGGGAAGGTGTGGGATTCTTCCTGATTGTTGAAGTCTTGACAACCACACATTTCCATGGTCTTAGCCACTCTGACAGGAAGGGAGCCTGAAATCCCAATTCTATTCCCAGTTCTCTGCTAGCCACATACTCAGAGCTTTAGTTCTCTGGACCTTTGTGTTGCCTTCTCCACAATGAAGGCAGACTCGAGGTTTTTTTTTGTTTTTCCAGTTTTTTTAAGACCAAACAATGGAAATGTCTAGCTTCCAGATGAAAGGCTCCATTACAAGTACAAAGTATCATTTAATTACACCGCTGTTCCAGTTATCTGTTTCCCAGCTTGCTCGCTCCCACCGGGCGGATTCTGAAACCACACAGGAGATTATGTCAAGAGGGAAGAACAGGAGAAACATTCTCTCCCTGAACTTTCTTAAATAGAAGAGAGAAATGAAATGAAAAGAAAGGCCCCTTTTCCAAGGAGGGGGATGGGTTAATGATCTTTTGGTTAAGCAGACCTGCATAAGAATCTATAGATTATTTAATGCTGGGGGTGGCTGTGGAGCGAAATAAAGGGATCTTTGTGCAATGCCAAGCATAGTTCCCTTACTCTTTCCCCACAGCCAGGCATTTAACCCAACTCTTTAAATCATCAAGCTCTAATGCACCCCATCTGTGCAACAGTGGTAGCCAATGAAACCGAAGCCTGTGCTGACTTTGGCCTGGATTTGTGAATAAGCCTTTCTGCCCCAAAAGGGGCAAAAAAGAGGATATGAGGCCAACAGTCTTTTGAGCTCATCACTTGTCTTATCCCAAGGTGCAAGGTTTATCCATCCGTTTATTTGATCATTTATTGAGCTCTTGCCATGGGTCAGGTTTTGACCCAGAGACACAAAGCTAATAGGAAATGACTCCAGGTGGAAAAGGATGTTTAAGAGCTCCTAGGAGAGAGAAAGTGAAGAAAAGGGGCTGCTCTCGGCTGAGGCACAGAGGCCTGAAATTCCCCTATCTGTATGTTAAGGGAATGTTGCTTAGTTCCAGGTGGTTGGAACATAAAGCAAAAAACTGGCAGGAGACCTAACTCAAAAACTAGGCCTACCCAATCATCAAGACTATGTACTTAGCCAAAGAGAGAAGACAGAGCTTTGAAGGCCATTACCATCTCCACATATTCACTTCAATCCATCTTAAACGGTCCAGCTCAATACCACCTCTTCAAGAAGGATTTGAACATGCTCAAAGTAACTGCTCTCTCTTCTTTGAGCCTCCAATTTGAGTTCCTGGACAACTTTTATGAGACTCAATTTCTCCATCCATATAAAAAATGACTAACATCACCTACCCTGAAGGCTTCTTATGAGAGTTAAGTAAGATAACAGTTACACGGTGTCAAGTAGCAGTTTTTAGTACAGAGAAGGTGCTAAAATACATTTTACTGGTAACTCATTTTCTTATGATACATAGCACTTCTTTCTGGTATTAAAAAAAAAATGTCTTGGCTTCCACTTTCTGTGTAAATTTTCAAAACTAGGACAACTCACATTTTCCCTACAAGCTTGCAGGCACTCTTCCAAAGCAAAGAGGACTAACTCCTGTCTTCCCTCACTGAAATAGCCTCTCCACATCTAAACTTCCAGATTCAAGGGGTTCCCAAAAGATCCAAGGAATTTGAGACAAGATGAGTTAGGTGATAGAGAAGGAAGCTATAGGCTGGCTGGAACATAAATAGCATCAAGGAGAGTAATTGGGAGAAGTCTAGTGGGGAAAGTGGGCTGGATGCCAGGACTCTGAGGGCTCCAGGGTTCAAACTCCACGGTAATCCGAGAACCTGGAATAGGCCTAGGAGGTTCATCCTCAATCCTGATTTAAGAATTCCACTACCACAGATGTGGCTGTTCACGCAGCCTTCCTCACTTCCTGTCAAGTCAGCCAGCTGGAGGGGACTGTTCTATAACTGTTGATCCTTCATCCCTCTCTGGCTGGGTTACCAAGCCACAGGCAGGGGAAGTGATGCCACCTTTGCTAGCGATTATTATAAACAGATCAAGAGCACTATTTTTGTTTTAAACAGTCTGGGTCTCATAAAGGTTCGTCTGTTTCTTTTTTTACTTTAATGGCATGTAGTACAGGTTGTAAGAAAGAAGGCTTTTTAAAGGGAAAAGTCCCTCATGATCTCTTTCTCCTTTTCATGCAGCCTAGTAAAACCTGTTTCTCCTCCCCTGGGAATGTAGGACCAGGAGGGAGATACCTCCCCTGAGAATGCTGCCTGAAGGAGCCAGTTCCTGGATTGCATAACTGGGATGTTGAGTTTATTTATTCTTTAATAATTCCCCACCCCACCTTTAGGTACCAGTTGTCAAGGCTACTCTGGGAAAACAAGGCTCCATTTTTTCTCCTGATTGTGATCAAACGTCATGCTATATTAACTCATGTAGATGCTCTAAAGGTCCCCACAAGCCAGTAGGTCAGCTCTTCACCAAGCCGCTTTTGGTCCTTCCCAAGGGCCACCCATTTTGGTAATTCAAAGGTATCATAACCTTTTTGGGGGCTTGGAAGGCAATATCGTCTCTTATCTCAGCTAAGAGGCCCTGCTGCAAGATATCCTGGCCCCATCACCTTTCTTAGAATTCACTTTCCAGGCAGGCAGTACTCCACACATTGTTCATCTGCAAACCTGAGCCAAGCCAGCTCCAATCCTTCCTCTGCTCCTCTCCCCTCCAGCCAGCAAGCTGCCAGTCCCCACAGCCTCCAACAGGGGTGACTTCTAATTTCCAAAATAACAAATTAAACTAGTACTTTCTCTCCAATTCAGAGTTATTTCTCAGTTGACTGAGACAGCCATGAGGATCAGCCCTTCCTGTACAGGAGACAGAGTACACATGTCCTGGGCACTTCGGGAGAGCTCGTGAACCTCGGCAACCTTAGGGGCAGGAAGTGCCCTCCCCCAGGGTAGACAAGGAAAGCCTGCAAGGAATGTGTACCTTGGAAATGAGTTCATCATGATTGGCCAAGTGGGCTCTGCAGTGAATGCAGCTGTAGGTCCGGTGGCAGGAGGGCAGATACGCCTGGAAAGTCTTGGATCTTGTCATCTTCACCATTGGCGCTGTTGAACGTGGGGTGAACTCTGGGGCAGCCCACGAGGCACTCCCACAGGACGGGTCGCACGGGAAACACCGGAAGACACAGGTAAAGGCCGTGGTTTGGCAGGGGGTGGGTGTGGGGCAGGCTCCACACACTGGTGATGTCTTCAGAGGAAGGACCCTCAAGCAGAGGTCTATGGCTGGTTCTCAGCAGCTGCAGTGCCAAGATAAGGGGAATTTCATTAACTGATGGAGCTGGGCTTCCTGCAAAGCAAGTAGAATCCAACTGCCACCAAGAGGGCAGCATTTACAGGATAAAATAACCCTGTTTTCTGTTTCTTACATTGTGTCAAGATGCCCAATGTAGGAAAAAGAAACCACCAGAGATCTCAGTATTGCTAATTTTCTAGAGTTAAAGGTTCAGGATCAACTCAGGGCTCTCAGCAGTCCCTGGGTACCCTCCACCTATGTTCAGCAAACTGGCATGATCGCCATTCCTAATAAGCCCCAGAAAAGCCCAGGCTTAAAGGTACACTACCTATAGTTCCCTAGGAGAGTATTCCTGAGGTTCCCCACCCCCTTTTCCTGAGCCAAATAAGATAAATGGCTAAAGAAAAAGGAAATTCAGCCTCTAGGGAGTCACTACATCTATAGTTACATATGGATTTCTCATCCGTCTCCAGATGCTGGAATCCTCCAACACTTGAAACCCCCACCTGCAGAGACAATAATCCCCACACCACCCTTTGCTTATGGACTAAGTATGTAACACAAAGGATGAAGTTCTCAACAAGCAGAGTTCCTCATGGCTCGCCAGTTCTTTTGGGAGAAATGATTCCTTTTACCATACTTTGCCCAGAAGTAGATGCTCAGTACATTTTTTTTTTTTTTGAAAACTCAAGTAAATGAATGAAACCAATGGCATAATCGGGCTCCTGCATCTAAAATTCACAATGACTGAATTTTCTCAGAATTTTTCCTCTGTCCTCATTCCACAGTACAAAATATCTCTCCTACCAGAACCTCAGCTCTTTTATTCTACTGGGAACCAAGGACACTGAGAAAGTGAGTTGGCTCCCAGGCTATGTCTAAGAAAAGGTCTTGAGGGCAAAGCCCCAAGAGCTAAGACTCTCTCTGCTTCGCAAGCTCACCTGCCTGAGGCTTCTGGGCCTGCCTATTCCCTGGGTTTCACTAACAGAGCAGTGTTCCCACTTGCCTACCTCTGAGAAAAGCCAGAGTGTTAATTAACACCTGCATCATGCTTTGAAGATAAAATTATTTAGAGAGACGGGGGAGGAAGACAAACAAAACCAATCTTCCTTGCTGGATTATGTCTGGGATCCATCTGGATGTCTGGAGAAAGCCTGCAAATCACAGTTGTCTCTTTCCTCTAAACCTCAGTGGAACCAAATCTTCCAAAGGGAAGCTGGACTCCTTCCTGGCATCCTTACCCCCACAGAAGTCACTGAAGGCCACTGTACCCCTGGGACTCTGTATATCTTCCTTAGGGGCCAAAACCACTGGCCAGCACTAGGCTGAAGGACAACAGAGGTCACTACCCCTTATTCTGCATGCTCCTTTTGCAACCCTGAGCCAAGGAGGCTCCACATCCAGGCTGACGTCCAACTGTGGAAGGGATTCAGGCCTACAGGGGCTCAGGTATAATGTCTTTTCTACTCAGTCTATTTTTAAAGATGTAAAATCAGGTTAAATGGAACATTATAGAAATACTTGAATATGGAGGTGAGAATTAAATTTCCTCAGCTTAGCCTCGGAGTTGGCCTAGCATTAACAGGAGATGGGAAAGGAAGATATGTGACCCCTTGGATCCATAGCCCCTTCATCTCACCCTGGGGATAGATACTCTGGGAGTGGGTAAGGTGAGCGGTCAAAACAAAAGCCCATGGGAGACCAATGCTGTTGTGTGTTCACGTGTTACAGGTGGTAGAAAGAGCCAAGTACCTCTCTTTCTTGTACTTTCCTGTACCCTGTTCCACTCTTAGGAAGAACAGCATTTCCAGGTAAGGAAGGGGTGGTAGGTCAGGGTAAGGAACAGGAAAGGCAGGCAGGGGAAATGAGCGGGAGGCTTGCCCCAGGCCAGCCACTTCTGAAGTCCACACTTTAGCTGCCCAGTGGGGAGCAACTAGAAGCACCGGCCCCTTCAGTCTTACACAAACACTGAGGGAAGCAAAGGAAACAACGAGCCTGGCTGCCAGTCCGGGTTTATAGAGCAGCCACAGAGCCTGTTTTCTTATACATGCAGCCGGCTTCTAAATTATGCATTTCCCCAGAGTAGAATTATTCCTTCTCTCACTTCTCTTCTGTAGGAAACCAAAAAAGAAAAAAAGTTCACAGGCAGGGGTTTCTGGTTATACTCAGCTTCTAGTCTGAATCCTGAAACTTATTCAAAGCTACCTTCTTAGCAATAAGCATTTACAGTCTGTATTAAATGGATGTCACATACAATACATACCCATGCGCATACATTCATTGCACACCACAGCACTGAACTTAAAAAGACAAGTGAAAAACTGACACGTAAGCAATAGTCAGGCTTCTTGGTACTAGAAAAACCCTGGAGAGCCTAGATAGCAGATATTAGTCTTTGCTGCTCCTGTTACTCTGTCTTCCCACTTGTTCACAGGACTTTACAAGCGTCTAAAAGCTGACTCTGTCCCCAAGAAGGAAAAGAAAAAGTGGCTTGATGAAATATGGATTTTGTTCAACTGGTAAGGGCAAACAAGAAGGAATGAGAGAACGACTTGAAAGCAAGGTAAAGCAGGGTCAAGAAGGATCCTCATGCCTGGAAAGGAAGAAGAGAGTAGGCTGAGTAAGAGAAAAAAGATGAGAGCTAGAGACCAAAAAATAATTACCTGTTACTACTGTCTTCGTCCCTCTTGTGGGAAAATTTTAAACACTTTTTTGAACTGGCTCGTAGGAAGGAAGACAAAATAAATTTTTAAAAATTTTAAGAAAGAAATTAAGGGCCTGGGGCTGCGAACTCTAACACCTTTTAACTTTTGGAGCTGGGTACTTGTTAACGGGGCTGCAGGCTATGGGGCTTCATAAGTCCAACTCATTGAATATATTGTGAAGTCGAATTGATTTCCAATATTAATCAAATGAGCTCAATATTTAAAAGCCTCAGGGCACATGTACAAATTAAACACCATTTTAAGTGAAGTAATAATCCATCATCATAGAAATTAAAGGAAGATTTGCTACTACCCCCAGCTGCCTTCCACTGATCAGCATGGAAAGAAAAGATATGAACTATAATAACTAAAACCAAAGACCTTAGGTACACCACTCCGAGAGAAAAATGCTTAGGGAAGACACAACAAACCTGACTGGCCAACCTGACAAACAGACCTGCTTCACAAGGAGCCACAATTGCAGCTGGGACTCAAGAGAGAACCTTCTGAGTGTTCCCAGGATGAGGGGGTAAGACATATGAATTCTTCAGGTAAGCTAAAGGAACGCAATGAATAACATGGGAAGCAAGGCCGCACTGCCACACACACAGCCACAGAAAATGAGAAGGTGGAACTCACGAGGGGAAGTAACACCTTCATCTGCAGTATGGGACCATCACTAGGTGGGCCTCTGCATTGCTGTTTTGTGGGGTGTTTTGTTTTGTTTTGTTTTTTGTAAAGGATAGGCAAAGAGTGCCTGGAAAAGAAGGAAGTAGGCTCTAGAATCACAAACCAGTTCTACTTCCTCCTAGCTGAGTGGTTTGGGGCATGTTTTTAACCACACTGACCCTTGACTTCCCCAACTCTAACAATATGAACCTCCATAAGGTTATGAGGATTAAATGAGATATTGTCAGTGCATACATACAGTGCTGGCACACAGCCCTGGCAGGCCCCTAAGCCTCCTTTCCCCCTTAAATCAACCCTCTGCATTTCAGCCAGCACTGTCTATTTAAAAAGCAGATTTGACCATGTCATCACTCTCATAGCCTTCAGAAAAGCAATACAGGGTAGCAGTTAAGAAGACAGGTTCTGGAACTAGACTCCAGGATTCCAATTCCAGTTCCGCAATTTGCTAGCTGTGTGACCTTGGACAAGTCACTTAACCTCTATGGATCTCAATTTTCTCATCGAAAAATAGGAATAATATCTTCCTCATAGGACTCTGTGCAGATTAACTAAGTTAACACATGTAAAGTATTCAGCATATATGCATCTGGCATGTAGTAAGTATACAATAAATTCTAAGTGTGTTACTGTTAGTATTACCATCTACCACCGACTCCAAAATGGCTTCATACTCATGTCCTGCTCTATAGTCCACTTATTGAACTGACATTCAAGGGTCAACCATGTGTCAGGAACTCTCTTAGTGCTCAGATCTGGCAACCAAACTCTTTGTAGTCCCTCCTAACACACCACACTTGCACTTCACCCTTGCAAGCTTTCGTTGATGCCATAACCTCAGCCTGACATACCCTTCCCACAACTGCTCACCAGACCCTTACTTGTCTATTACGTCTTAGGCTCAAATGTCACCTCAGCATTGGGCTTACTGGCCCCTCCCCTGTGCTCACCTCTATCTTAACACTTTACCCTATTGAAATTGAAATTATCCTTTTCTGCCTCGACTAGAGGTAAACTCCAAGAGCAAGGACCATGTCTTAGTCATTTAGTCACACGCCCTGAACTCTGCAGCACAGGGCACACAGTAGGTAGAGGCTGTCACTGACATGAAATCCTCGTGCTTTGCATTGGGCTGCTGACTAGACTATCTACCCGCCGTGAGGGTAACAGATGTGACTGAGCACCCCCTGCCTGCTTCTCCATCCAAGTAATAAGGCAGGTGGCAAAGTTACTCTGGGTCCCCAGGCCCCATAAAACCCTATTCTCCCTTGATGTTCCCCACTCAGATCCTGTGCTGAAATGTCCAGAATTGTGGTTCTTCCGGGCTATAGGTGAATTTTCAAGTCCTGGGTGTTAATTAAAGGACTGCCATTGGTATCGAAGCCCATTCTCTGCATTTGCGGAATCTAGGTTTTATATACAGATCTGCCGGTTGGGATAACAGCTTAACTGTTTTCCAACATTTCCATCTTTTACTTACTAGAAACTCTCAGAAAGCCTGAAGACGGCTTTATGCTGGCTTTACGGACAGGAGAGTAGGAGCTGGACTGAGGAGCCCTGGTCTGTTTCACTGTGGATAAGAAAAGACAGAACACCTGCTTGGAGGCAATAAATAGGTGGTGAAAGTGGGAAGGGAACAGACAAGCCATTTCTGAAACTGGGAGAGAGAATAAAAAGAGAGAGACACAACGGCTATGGAAGGCCCTTATCTCAGGAGGGATGACTCCCTTCCCCATTCCTGACCTCACAGGAATCCTGAACCTAGGCCAGGGAGCAGAGAGACCCCAGTGTGCCTGGCCTGGGCTGCCAAATAAGAGAAGTGGGAAATAGTAGAGTCCACTGGGGAGAAGTACAAGGTCTAGAGCCAGATGGGCTTGGACTCAGTCTTGGTTCTTCTTACTAGTTACATCACTACTAGCTATATCACCATTAGGCTACCTCATGGAGGAAGTAAAAGAATCAATGAGATAATGCATGTGAAGCATTCAGCACAGCACCTGGCACATGGTTAGTACTCAATAAACTTGATTAGCTATAATCATCTTCACCAGCAGGCATGGGAAAACACAGAAACTGTTTATTCGCAAGACCCAAACAAAGCAACATTCCTGTCTCCCAGGTTGACTTATGGTGGTTAGAGGTTTAGGACCTAAATTAATCCACTTAAAGGTACACTGTGGTTTAAATAGGTTTTTGTGGCTCAACTGGGGATGACATTATTGATATGTTATTCCAAACAACAGACCACTCCATCACCTACTTCAGAGGAAAAGTCACCTATGAGGTCTGCACGGACTCTCCTAATCCCAGGGTGGGGCCACTAGTGATAACTTTATAGAAATGCCCCTAAGAAAATAAAACTGCCCTGAATCTGATACGCAAGACACACAGGAAAATCAATGTCATCATTTCATAGTAACACACTGTATAGCACTGGGCCCAGGTGGCATTTCAAATCCAGCCAGTTTAGATATCAAGAAACTACTCTCTTATGTAAACAAAGCCAACCATTCATCTCTATCCTGGATATGCGGCCTAGTCTTGATTTCAGGGGGATTATCTGTCAGATGATAATCTACATGATCTCTAGAATTCCTTTAGCTTTTAAAGTCCTGATTCCATGTTGTAATTATGTCTCTGCCAGGTGAATCCCACCCAGGAACAGAGAGTATCCATCCTCCAACCACCATTCTGTTAAGACCTTGATTTCAGTGAATTCATAGAACATAGCGGTCTCACTGAGTCCACTCAGAGATGACTCTGGACTGTGCTTTTGCAACATCTGTTAGCACAGCAATGCACTTTCCACATGGTCCTTAGTTCAGCACTTTGCCTGGGGAGGCCCCCAAGTGAGGCTTGCATCTGTTAGAATATCTACATAGGGAAAGGCAGTTCCCCTCGAAAATCCTCAAACTGCTTCATAATTTACTAGACGTTAGATAGGAGTAGCTGCTGCTAGACACCCCTTTGGGTTGTTTCTACAATTTTAATCAAAAATAATGTAAAAAGCTCAGACTGTCTGGAGATAGGTTACCAAGGACACTTGGCTAAAGTTCATTGATGGCTTCCTTCTTTCTCTTATACAACTCCCAGCTCCAAAAAGAACTTATGGTGGCTTACAAAAATATAAACAATACAATACTAGTATTAGGAGGAATAAAAAAAAGAGCATTAGGGCTTAGAAAAGCATGCTGTTAAGTTGCTATATATTTACCAAATTTCAATTGCAAATTTCGCTTTGCATTCCCCAGTAACCAAGGCAGAAAAGAAATATACCAGCAGTTCTAAGGTTTATATTTCCCATAAAATAAAAGAACTTTAGTTATTCACGATACAGATTTTCCGAGAGACATTTCTTCTATGGGCAGTCACCGAGTAGACAGTGAGTAACCCAGTGGACAAGATCCCCAAGAAACCCCGACAGTTCCTACCATGTAACCCTCTTGCAAGACTGTCTCTTAGAAGTCCCTCCATGAAAATGGACAGCATAACAAACACCAAAGGGCAATGCAGTAAAAGGGATCCTACATGGGGTCAAATCAGGGAAGCCCAAGAACATGGTTTTTGGATGGTCTGGCTGGCTCCATTGATACAGACTCTGCAGAGAAATAGAACTACAGAGACTTCTGGCAATGTTCTGTGACTATTCCTTAGCACACCAGGCTTTTGAGTAACAAAAAAAAATTGGGCACCCTCTTACAGCCAGGTCCAAACAGTAATACTTTCGAACGCTAACACTATTAGGTCCTAGTGCTACATTCAACTCTCTTGTGGGCTGCTTCTCCTTGAAACTCTCCCTTACAGGCCTCATCATGCCTCTCCCAGTTCTTCTCCCACCTCTTTAACTGAGCCTCAATCTCCCTGGCTGCTCTTCTTCCATCCTCCTCTGCCTTGGAGATGGCTCCCTCCATGTGTCTGACGGTCTGCTCCCCCTAGGCATTCTCACCCATACCTTCAAGTCTTCTAAACCTCTGCCTCCCACTCCTGAACCCTGGATCCCTTTCAAAAGGATGCCTCTATCTGGCTCCTAGGAAAGCACTTCAAACCAAACTCATCCAAAGTCAACACCACCTTTCCTCTTCCCCCCGGCTCCTATCACCTTTACCCCAAATCTGTTTCTTCCTCCTCAAGGCCCAGTTGCCCAAGCAGGAAACACCGTTTATTCTCCCTTCCGTGTCATACTTCACCTGTCTCCTAGACAGTTGGTTCTGCCTCGGAAATCCACATATCCCCACTGTCACCCTCACGGTCATAGCCGACGGCACTATCCTCTCTCATCCTGAATGGTCATGATAGCTTCCTAACTGGACTCCCTGAGTCAGCTCTTACCACTCCAGCCCATTCTAGAATTCTATTTATATAACACAATCTGATCACATCTCTCTCGTGTTTCAAAAGCTCCAATGGTTTCCTGGCAGCCTACAGAACAAGGTTCAACCCCTCAGGTGGCACCAAGAACCTGGTAGCTTATCTTCTGATCACCTTCCCACCTCAATCCAAATCTGTCTCTCCAGCAGACCAAGCTCCCTTGCTATCTATATTTTCTCAAGTTGTTTCGGCCTCTGGCAATGCCTCAACCTATCTTCTCTGCCTGATAAATGCCTGTTCATCCCTTAATACTCAGCTTAAATGAGACCCTAAGCTGAGCGAGTACCCCCATTCTTCCAGCATGCAAAAAAACCCCACAAAAAACATTTTTTCTCTGGAATGGCTTTTATCACCCTGTTTGTGCATATATCTCCCCACCGGACCGGGAATTTCCTGCAGTCACAAGTCAAGTCTTTACCCCACATGGTATCCTCAGAACTCCTAGTGTCCAGAATATTGGATATTCTTGATAAAGAGTTAACAGAGTAAAATGAATGACCATCAGTGAAACCATGCTGCACTATAAAGCTGGCATTTTTTAAATCTCCTTACTTTGCTACTGTCCACTACACTTAAAATATCTACTTCTGGGCATTACATGGGACTCACATACCATTAATGCTCCGCAAAGTTACAAAGGCAGCCAACTCTTATGACATCAACCCACTTGGGCTAGCAGGAATCTAAAACTCAGTACTATGGAGCCCTGTCTCTGATAAGCCACACCACATGAACTTCTTTCTAAAGGGTTCACCCAGCTGTTGTCTGATGGCAGAAACATTTCCCATTCTGCCTCCCAGATCCTTCACAGTCTCTATGTGCCACCTAGGGCAGCTTCCCAAATAACTCTCCCCAGGCTGGCATTGACTTCTGGACCCCAAGAGAAAGCCTCAGATTGCCAACCCAGGAATCTTTTTTCTCCCAGGGTGGTCCTCACAAAATCCCCGAGGCAGTCTGATGTGTCAGACTTGGTTCAGACCAAGAAGGGGGCAGCGTGGGGGGGGGAGGGGGCGGGTCTCCCTCAGGCCTGGCTCTAGTCCACATGGGAAAGAGGGCCAGATCTGCCCTTTTCCTCCAGCTCCCAGATACTGCTGCCCTCAGTATCAGTCCTTTGCTTTGTATTTAGCTATGCTCAGAGATGATAACCCTGGTTAAAATAAAACAAATACATTTTCCCCATGATCTGGAACCCAGAGAGAGGTCAGGTCCATTTCTGTCAGTGCTGTACTTAAATTATAATGTAAAACAGCCATTTAGAAGGTCTATCAAGAAAACATTTTGGAAAACAGGCTAAGAGATGTGGCCCATCTTTAGAAGTTACGTCACCAGGGAGCCCTCCCCACTAACCTCCTCTCACCCCCACCAAGTCAGGTCCCCTGTTCCACATGCGTAACACTTTTCAGTTGTAGTTTGACTTTTACGGAAGCAGTTATTTGATTGTTGTGTGTGTCTCACACACTCAAATATTATTTACTGAACAAATGAATGTCGTTTGGACTCTGGGCACTGTGTGACCTTGATTTCTCTTTAGCTGCTGTTCCCCCAGGGCACAGCTGGGGCCCCAATTAGTTACAAACCATCCATTCCAAATCTGCCAATACAATTTCATTGTTCAGCTGTCAGCATGCCTTTGGCTTTCTCACTTTAATCTCCCAGTTCAAATAAATCCAAAACTCTAGACTCAGACATCTGTGGCTGGGCTTCCTGCCTTTCCACAATTGGAATTTGGAAATTAAACTTAAAACTCAAAAGAAAGGGCAGAGGCACTTTCCAAAGGAAGCCTGTATGTCTAAAGTCTCGGCCTTCACCAGCCCAAAGATGGATGTATTTTGTTCTAAGAATTATTAAACTGTCATCTAAGGCTGCCATTTATTGAAAAAAAGAAAAAGGAAATGGGTGGGAGAGGTAGAGACTGATTCTAGAGCAATTTTCTGGATTTCTCCTGTTATGGGAAGGGCAGCCTCTTTTCCTTTCAGGCCTGGCACATCAAGGGGAAACATCCATGTTACCAGGCAGGCTTTTTATATAATTTAAGTAACTTCCACAAAGCTAGTTGTTTATGGGTCAGTCTTCCTATGAGATTGTGAGCAATTCCTGGCCAGAGACCAGGACTAGTTAATTATCCCCAATACCTAGCCCAAAGCCTGGTTTGGTTGGCAGGAAGAGCTCTAAAAGCCTTAGTCCAGAGAAGATGGGAAGTGAGGGAAGGAGGTAGGGAAGAGTCATCTAAGCCACTGCAGCAACTGTTGTAAGCCTCAGGTACTCCACACTTTATTAATTTCCTATTATGGGCCCAGGAGGGGCCAGGTACTTGATATGCATTATCTCAATTAATCCTCACAACAACCCAGGAAGGCAGGCACTATTATCATTACCTGTTTGAACGTGCCAGACCAACATGTCACTCCTGGAATCCACCACTCACCCTTCATGGATCCTTCAACCCAGACAAGCCAGAGGGGTCTGAAGCCGGTAATCATTGGTCCATGAGTCATCTAAGACTATCTCACAGAGGGAGAGTCTAAATCAACTAATTATAATGTAAACAAAGATGTCAAGTTCTCTTAAAACATGTTTAGCCTTTCAGGGTTGGCTCAATGCTTCAACTTTTTAAATTGCAGAAAACTGAGAAAACAAATGAGGGAAGGAAATAACCTGAACCAGAAGGTGGATCAACAGATTTGGCATAAAAGCTAGTTTTCAGTTGTCTTCCTGCTAATGGGATATTTAGCTTTAAGGCTGCAGTTAAGTGTGAGGATAAGTTTCCTCAAATCCTAAAGGAAACAAATTAAGCAAAACTAACTTAAAGCCCTATTTATGTTTACATAACACACATGTTTATACAGCAAATTCTGAAAGAGAATTCATTTCTATCTTACAGTCTATTTGGCAGTGGGTCAATTTAGGGAGGGATCCCCAACAGACAGAGGCCAGAGTGGCAAAAGAGTTGAAGGAAAGGCAAATATAATGGATGACACACACAGGAGTCATACAAAAGGAGAAAAGATAAGAAAGTGGCAAAGAAAAAGTTAAAGAAAGGAGGCCAAAGGTCAAGGATACTAGGTGATTGGTTTCTGCCAAGTAGATAACTTTGTCAGTGATTTCCAGACCTCAGATGTAGTGGGGTGGGCTCCATTAGAAAAACTTTGAAATATTTCTTTCGATTATTATAATTTGCCTGCTTTTATTAGATTCCTCATCCTGAACATTTGGGTTTTGTAGACCTCTGGTTGGGCTAGGAATTCTTACGGTAGCCAGGATGGAGACTCCCTAGGGATAATCTCACTTTCAGAGGATGCCTATTATCTATGTCAACTAGTCATTGTTCCAGGTCTTCATTCTCACGAGTTCTGTGAATGGAAGTCACTTCCAACTAGTTACTAAACTGTAGCAAAGGCAGACCAAGCATAACCCAGTGTTCTCCCTCCTACATCTCACATGCCTCCTGAACATTCCTTAAAAGCCACCTCTCCCGATCACACCTCTGTGGCTTCGCACACACTGCTCCCCCTGGACTGTTTCTGCATGTTTAAATCCTCTTCGTTCTCCACAGCCCATCTTCAAAATGCCTACCCTTCTTTCTGTATCTCTGTAATGACTTCAAATTCCACTTTGTACTCTGGTTATTAACTAATACATATGCTTTAATTGCTCCTGAGTATATGCTCTTAGGGACAGTGGCTACATCTTAACTTATCCTTATCTCCCAAAGGTCTTATTATCTGTTGAATGATTATTACCCAGGAAAATAAAACCAAGGTTGAATTTCAGCCCCAGGCCAGAGGTTCCTCTTCTCTCACTCAAAATAGAAATAAAAATTTTCCTCACTCAGGCAGGATGTGTTCCAAGCTTATGCTTTCTGGTCCAGGTACTCCCATGGGGAAACAAAATGAAACGAATCATTAGGAAGATCAATATTTCCTATAACTAAATTTCACATCAGGTAAAATGAGGCCACTTTCTTTAGTCCTACCAAACTTAGCCAGAAGACTCTGTCCCAGCCTCAGTGGCACCCATCTGCCATGTGAATATCAAGCCTTCCTCCCTGGATATTAAGAAACAGATAAAGCAACTCCAAACACTAGGGGTTATTTTCATTCTGAGCTGACAATCTAGTTCCAGATCAAAGCCACGTAAGTCTGGACACACTACATTCTCAAGACCACAGGGAAGGGCTGGCTCCCCTGTAGCTCAGGAGACAGGAGAGCCTCGTACTGTTGACTCAACCAGGATACAGGAGTGTGGGTGGTGGTAGTGTGACACCTCACTGGCATGACAGCATGCTCGAGGAGGTAGGCTTTGCCTAGTATTGAGACATTATGGGTTATTTAGGGTTTTAGTCAGGAGTTAGTATTCTTCCAGAATGTATAGGAGTAGAAAGAGCCCTGGGCCTAAGAAACAAAAAGTATGGTTTATAGTCTGTGCTTTGCCCTAATTACTTGTGTCTTAAGTCCTTTTTGCCTGTTTGGGCCTCCATGTTTATATCTCTAAAATGTAATACCTAAAATAGATTTTAATACCTAATCCAGCATATATCTAATTAATAGAAAGTTACAAATCAATAACTTGAAATTAGAGAAAATAAAAATTACAAGGTTAACACCAGAAAAAATTAGGAATGGAGGGCCCTACAGTTACTAAATTCAAGCCACAAATTTGGCTCAGTGCTTCCTGGCAGCCAAAGCAAAAGGAGAAACAGTTACAAATTTCCAACTGTCCACAGAGAAAAATCATACCAGTCTCTCGGAAAAGGCAAAGATTTTCCTGGCACTTGATTTTGAAATTCTTCCAATTAACTTCTCAAAGGACACATTAAGTAAAGTTGTAGCTTAAGTTTGCAACAATATAAAGCCTTATAAGAAATGTAGCATGTTATACAAAGTTATAAGAGTGTCCCTCCATGAAAGCAAAGGGCAAGACACCTCATCTCAGTGAAAACAATTCTGGAGGGGCTTAGATGACTTTCAGTTGTCCCACCTTAGTCCAAGGAGAAAACTAAGAATGGCCAGAGGAACAGGTAGACAACATGTCTTTCCAAAAACTCCAATAAATATTACATTTTCCACATGGACGTTTATTAAGAGTTACACATTTCTAAATTCCAATCTAGTTCTGATAGATCTAAGTGGTAAGTTTTGCCTTCGTTTACTCATACTAATTTAAGATTTTGTGGACAGAAAGGGGGTTCTGAGGAAAGTAACCTCACAGGGTGATCGGATCACAAATTCCTAACTGGGCTAGTCAAGGTGGGTAGTCCTGCTCCAGGCCTATAACTTTTTTAGTGAAAGGTTTATCTTTGCCTTAAGCAAGCCCTGACCATTCTTGTATATCCAGGTTAACATACCTTTGAAATAAGTGTAACCACCCTCAAGAGAGCATATAATCTTGTTAACTACCCTGTAATCCAATCTCCACCTTGCTTTCTCCCACCTTCATGTAAACTTTTCTTAAATTGGTTCAAATAAACTCAAAAATTCTCTACAGGTTTAGACATTCTTACATCAATAATTTGATGGTTTTCACCTCTTCCTGTCCGTTACCAAATCAATGGATTGAGAATTCCTGCCAGGCAGAGTGAAGGAGAATCTAATTATTAACAATAGTATTGTCATTAATAGCTAACACTAAGTGCTTATGTGACAGGCTCTGTACCTGGTTTTCCTGCATTTTCATTTAATCTTCCCTTCAATTCTGTGTGATAGAAACTATTATTAGTCCCATTTAACAAATAAGGAATAGAGATTTAGAGAATTTTAGCAAATTGCCCAAGGTCGCAGAGCTAATTATCCAAATCTTTCTGGTTCCAAAACCTAGCCTCTTAACCCTACTTATAATGCCTCCTGGTAGTTATGAAATGTGATTACTGGTAGAAATGCTTGTTTGTCGGAACAGTGAGGCCTAGAATAAGGCTATTGGAGGAGGAAAAAGTTGTTCATTAACAAAACAACAATGGAGTATTTAGAGACTTTGGTGACCTATAAAAATAAAAGGATGAAAAAGAGTGTGAAAAGCAGAAATCCCAAAAGAAAGTAATCCCAAAGGAATACAGCCCCATCCCAGGAAAAGGGAGAGGAAAAATGTTTTATTCTGAAAATAAAGTATGGTTTCCTTCTCATAGAGACTAAACCTCAACTCCTTAGACATTTATTCATTCCAACAACAGATGGATGTTTTATCCAGTGCTACTCTAAGGCAAACAGTGAGCAAGACAAAAGCTCTCAAGCTTTCAAGGGAGCCCATTAAGTAGATGATAAATTTCTAGATGGGATTAGATTTGAAAAAAAAAAAGGAATTAAGAGAGGCTGAGAAGGGAGGGGAGAAGCTATTCTAGATAACTGCTCAGGGAGGGGCTAAGACCCAAGAGAGAGAAGCCAATCATGCAAAAATTTGTAGAAATGGCATTCTGGAAAAAGGGACTACCAGTAGAAAAGTCCCAAAGACAAAAAACCAACCTTCTACGTTTTAGAAATCTCCAGAAGGCTGGTGCAGTAGAGCAGAATGAAGCAGAGTGGATTGGATAAGGGCTATAGGAGATAAGGTGGGAGAAGTTGAGAGAGGTGACAGGCCCTTTAATAGCTACAGGGAAAGGAGTTGCATTATGTTTGAAGGGAATGAGAAGCCACTGGAAAGCTGTAAATAGGGGAGTAGCATAATCCAATTTACTTTTATATTTAAACACTTCAGAGCTATGTTTACAGCTCCAGCTCCGAAGGAAATTGAGGTAGGTGTGGTCCTTTAGGATGAAAGTATAGTACTTTTTGTTAAAGGTAATATCACTGAAAAGTATGAACTCTAACAAAATGCCTTTAGCCTGAAGACCCTGGCTTTCCATCACTGGAAGCTAAAGTTCAAAAGGATACTTCTTTTTCCAGAGCTTAATACCCTCTTCATGCTAAACAGTTGAATATCAGAGCACCTATGAATTTGGTTGGCAGCCCCTAGGGAAATGCCAGTGCATTACACAAAGGAAACTGACCCCGATCCTCCATTTTAATCCCACCTGAACACCTATGTCATCCCTCTGCATTTCCTATCCTAGCCTAAATCTTTTGTTGCTTTTTTTTTCCAGTAGGTTTTTAAACTAAACATTCTGAATGTGAGCTGCTTGACCAAACTGAGCATTATTAAAGTTATTTCAAAAATTGTATAGTTAGGGTTCCCACATAAGGCATATCTTTGGCAGGAAGGACCACAGTTGAATATGAATAATTTAGAGTTCTTTTTGAAGCTAAATTGCAGCTTTGATTAATTCAAGGAAACTTCTGTTACCAACATGTTTGGACACAATAACTAAGAGGGAAACATCCAACATGTGGCTGCATCAGATATGTTTGTGCTTGAAGGTAGAAATAGAGGTAACAGCATCAGAAACTGGATGACTACAAGATCCATCTGCACGCAGGAGAAGAGCTGTCACTAGGAAAGAACCACAGCTCAGAAGTGGGCAAACTTGTGCCTCTTCTCATTAACAACTGTTGACAGATAAGCTTCAACAATACCCCTGCCCACCCTCAAATCACCAGCCTGTCTTTCTCCCAGGGTGGAATACACAGATATTAAACAAAATCAACAATTCTTCTGCTGGCCGGTTAATATCTCAGGCACAATGACTGTGTTGCTGCCTTAAAAATCATTAAAAGTGAAAATTCAAATATCTGTGAATAATACAGCTAACTCATCATTACTCACGACCTCAACCCCACACACCTAGAAACATCCAGTGGCCCGGAACAGAACAGAAGCCCCCAAATAAGCTGGAGTGGTGTGATGAGGGGAGGAAGTGGGTGTCTGCCTCTTATGGCCAAGACTTCATGGCAACTGAAAGAAAACACTATACCCTTAGACTTTTCAAAGCCTGGGCTAATGTAACTGACAGATGAGTGAGCTCGGATTTGAACAGAGCGTGGGTCACATACCTGACTAATGCTTTGCACAATTCATATTCAAGTTAATGCCTTTCTTTGTTCGTTGCCCTTAATTCCCACTAGATCAGAGTTTCTTATCAGCCATCTGCATCACAATCTCATAGCCACTTATTAAAAATGTGCCTCACTGGGACTAAACAGCTCTGAGTAGACTGACAAACTGCATTTTTAAACAGTACCCAGGTCATCTACAGCCATGCCACTCTGAAGAAGCCCGATCCTCTCTGATCTCAGAAGCTAAGCAGGGTCGGGCCTGATTAGTACTTGGATGGGAAACCATCTGGGAAAAACAGGGCCGGCCATAGGTGCAAAAATATAATAAGGGATTGTAAACTGACAAGATCTTTGCAATCTGTGAGGTCAACCAAGGGTTGCCTTGCCTAAAAAAAATAAATAAAATAAACAGTACCCAGGGTCATCTTTATTCACACTAAATTTAAGAACCTCTGCCCTAGAGCAGTGTTTCTTAAACTGTGGGCCATGAGCCATTTGGTCAAAAAATCAAATTAACAGGTCATGACCAGCAGTTAGTCTGTTTTAATTAAGCAGAAAAAATATATAGAGCACATTGCAGGTGGTAAGGGCAATTGTTTCCTGAAACTTAGGGCAGTTGTGGACTTCTGTGCAGTGATGTAAAATATATTCCTTATTGTGGACTCTACGCAGTTTGAAAAACACTCTCCTTCAGGGAAGGAAAACAGTATTCTTGTGTGTAGTGTTTAATTTTCTATTTTCCACCCCTAACTCCAAGTTTCTTGGATCTGAAATACTGTTATCAATTCCTAAATTGATAAGGTAAAGCCAAACTGAGAAGAAATGAGCCCAAGGCCCCCACACTCTACTCTTACCTGGCATCCTTATCATGGAGCTGGGGACAAGGGACAATGTCAAAGGGAAGTCTGCACAACTCTCCTCAGGCTGGACCTGTTTGTTCCTTGATAAAAAAAGAAAAGAAAAGAAAGAAAAAAAAGAAAAAAACATGTAGCCATTTCATATCATTCATATCACAGTTCAGAAGAATTAAAATCTCATCTGGGCAAGACTCAGCCTCAATATTAAGTGCTAAGGAAATAAGGGGAAAAACTGATAGGACTCAGGTTCGGACCACATTTGCAGGCCTGTGGCAATAATGATTAAGTCAAAGGAAAGCCAGAGTAAGGTGTATTCAATCGCACAGATCCCAAGGCTAAGTTCTCAGTCTCAGAACCAGAAGAGCACTGCAGAGCCATCAGCTTGTGAGGTCAACTCCCACCCCAAGTCAGTGACATGAGTTACCCTGGGCAAGTTGCTTAACTTCTCAATCAGTCCCCTAGGTTCCTTGCATTGCTAATGTTCTGTGAGCAAAAGGGGTACAAGGTAGCAGACAGTTCCCCTTCTTGCTCAGTGCTCTGGGACAGGGAGCCCCATCTTGGCTGGACCATAAGAAAAGAACAAGGGAGGAAGGGCAAGGAAAAAAAGGTGAGTAGCTGTCTTGTTAGCTTTGAGACTCACCAGCAGCAAGAACACACTTAAAAGACCCTCAAGACTCCAAAAGAGCAAACTGACCAGGAGGCCAGAAAGCAAAAACCCCAGCAAAGCCAAGGCTCAGTGTCTTGTGCCATTCACAGCCTCAAGACGGTGGGAGAGCTACATGCAGAAGAGAGAAAGACGGAGGACACACCTGCTTGGCTTTCAAAGCGCTTTATTATAAGCTGAGGGTGCAGCCAGAGATGGCAGTGTCCTGGGCTGAGGCCAAGAGAACAGGTGGTTCCCCCGGGCCCCCAACGGGAGAAAAGCCACCACTTGGATAAAGACACCCAGAAGGGGTCAGCGGCCAAGGAGGGTGAACGAGAAGCAGGAAGAAGCCGGAGCTGCTCCTCGGCGCCAGTCCCCGGGAGGCAGTCACACAGGGGAGGCCCCTACAGTCCGTCGGGCAGGGGAGACCTCGCGCCCACCTCCTTGGCAAGGACCCCGGGGAGGCGCCGGGCAGCGGCCGGCCAGGAACCGGGCTGCGGTCGCCTCGGCCCAGGGCGGCCGAGAGCTCCCGGGAGTTTCGGGGGCGGCGGGTCGCCCATGAGCGGGGGCGCCGAGGACGGCGCTCGGGCCCCAGCGCCCCGAGCGGACCCCCGGCGTCGGCGGGGCCAGAGCCCGTCGGCAGCCCGCACCCAGGCCCCAGCAGCCCTGACCCGCGGACCCTGTGCGGAGGAAGGAGCGGAGACCGGGTCTCCGGGACCCCGATCGCGCACCCAGGACTCGCCCGCCTCCGCGGACGGGGCCCCGCGCCCCGCGCCCGAGGCCCCGCGCCGCCCGCGCTGTTTGTAAACAAACCGGTCACGTGGCCCCGGCGGCCCGCTCCCCGCCCCCTGCGCCCGCGGCCCCCGCGGGGACCCCGCGATGCGCCCCGCGGGGCCGCACCCGAGGGGCCACGGCACGCGCGCCCCGCGCGCCCCGCGCTCGCTCACCCAGCAGCAGGCGGCGCGCCGGCGCCCGGCTCGGGGCTCGGCTCGGCGGGTGCGCAGCGGCGAGGGACGCCCGGCCGCCTCCGGGCTCCGCGCTCCGGGCTCGGGGCGCGCTCTTAAAGCCACAGTCTCCGCCGCCGCCGCCGCCGCCGCGCCGCGCCGCATCCCTCCCGGCCGGGGCCAGGGCCGGGGGCCGCCCGGTGACGGACGCGCCCCCGCGCCTATCCCCTCGGCGCAGCACATAGCAACACGCCGCGGGTTGGCTCGAAGCGGCCGCAGCCCATCCGCCCCGAGCCAATCAGCGGCGGACGGGACTCCGCCCCGCCCCCCCGCTCCCCGACCTCCCGCCCCCCACCCCCTGCCCCGGCCCGGCCTGGGTGCGGGGACCGCGCGGACCCCGGGAGGCTCAGCTGGCGGAGCCGGGCGACGCGGGGCGACCGGCGGGAGGAACAGGGAGAAAGGAAGGGGGCCGAGGGTGGGTGGGCTCTCAGCGCCTGCTAGGAGACCGTTTATGTGGGTTTGGGGTTTGTCCCAGGTCAAGACTGGGATTCCCAGACGTGTGGTAGGGAGGCGCGTGAGGCTTTCCAGAGCTGCCCTTAGCCAATTCACCTTAGCTAGCCCTAACCCAGAGCCTAAGTTACCTGAGGAGGCCCTTAGGACCCGGGGCGGTTGAATTTAATAATACAGTGCCAGACCGATCTGTCCCCACCAGGTCCTGCTCAGAAGCAAGGCATTTCCCCTCTTCTCTCTGCCCTGCTAGTAATTTCGGTAAAAAGTAGAAAAGAGACCTAAGAGAGTAGGACGGCGCTCAGGCCCCCAATTGCTGCTGACTTTCCAGGCTGTTTGTTAGAGGGAGATGAGAAGGGCAAGCCCAGGAGAGTAGGTCGGTCAGTGACCAGAGGGGAGGAGCCCACATTCTGGGTCAGTGGGGTGGTGCTTTTCAAGGAACCAAAGGTTAAAAAATAAGCCCAGGGCAGTCGGGAAATGCAGGGAGGCACCAGGTGGGTGGAGTGGGGCAGTCTCCCAGCAGGAAAACAGGTCAGTTGGAGAAAGAATGCTGGCATTGGTCAGGGGAAGAGAGCAGCCCAGCCTTTTCACTTGGCCACTGAGGTTCCTGAAATTCCTCAGAGACCAGAAACAGAATGGTATTGGGGTGGACCTCCAGTTGCTCGAACTTCACTGGGCAACTCCACCCAGCTGTCTTTTAAATGTATTTGATTCAGTTATTGTACAATGGATTCAAAATGTATTCGTTTAATATACATGGCATGGTTGGATATGAACTCAGTCTGAATGTTAGTAAAATGTTAGTAAAAACAGCAAAACTACCTCAAATACATCAGTATCCTACACATCTATCGGTCTCAAATTTGCAGTTTCAGTGAAGGGGGAACACCATGTCTGTGCACAACTTCGAAAATCTAAAACAACAAAAAAAGGCTTTTGAACAAGAAAGAATCATGAACAAGAAAGGTTTAACAGTTAATCCTTAATCTAAGAAGATGTGATGGATTCTTCAGATTATCAAGAGCTTGATTTCTAGTCCTTGATCTGCCTCTGGGGCAAATAAATGTCTTTGTCTCTCTGGGCCTTGATTTTCACAGTTTAAAAAGAAGATGACTGAAATAGGATGATCTCTGAAGTTCCTTTGGGCTCCAAAATTCTAAGTAGGGCCTGAAAGTCAAATCTGTTACAAGGGTTCAGCAATATTCTCCTAGCGAATATTTGTGTTGACAGATTACCACTCCCCAACAGTAGACATTACATTAGTTTAACACCCTAGGATATTGGTATGTTATGTAACAAGACTGGTGGCTACTGTTTCTGTTTAAATAAAAGATAATGTTAGCTAAGGAGGACAAGCCTGGTGCAGTGCTTCAGAGGGAGATCTGAGGACCCCTGCAGGTCTGTCGTGTGTATGCAGGGGAATAGAAAAGGCAGACTTAAAACCAAAAGACAATAGAATGAGCCGGCCAGCCAACAAACAAAATATATGTAATAAGCCTGACCATGCCTCCTCCCAGTCAAAAGACCCGAGTACTAGGAGTTGTTAAGCCAGGAGGGAGGAGTGGAACAAAATAGTAAAAGCAACTTCTCTGAAAGCAAGCACCTCTGATTGCCCCTTTGTACACATTTACTTGAGATCTATCACGTGCAGAATTTCCTGCTTAACTTGCGTGTAGTCTGAAGAATCAATCCACTGAGAGGAGAGAAGCTGAAGCCAATGGAGAGTGGGTAAGAATGGGCAGATATTTATCCTGTCCCACAAAGAGATGGAGAGGTGTAAACAAATTTGTTCGGTTTTAGCCAAAGGGCTCTTTTTAAATTTAAAAACCATTGACAGTAAAAATTTGAGATTCCTGCCCTCACAGACAGATTATCAGCCTGGCTTTGTCAGTGGTTCAGCACCCTTGCCTCCTGTGTGTGAGACCAGATTGATTCATTCCCAAAGCTTTCACAGCCTTCCCTTCCCAGCATTCTCTTTTCTCCAATCTCATGTTCCAACTGTTCCCACGTAGATGTCACTACTACCATCACCAAGGTCACTTTTAAATGCTCACTTTCTTCAACCTCTCATAGCATTTGATATGATTACATCTTCCTTTCTCTTACTCCTACACCAATCCATCAGCAGGTCCTGTCAGCTCTACTTCAAAATATATATATTTGCTCCGAACATGTCTGTCTCTGCTGCTGTGACCTGGGTGGAAGCCACCAACATCTCCTGCCTAGAGTAAGCGACAGCCTCCCAATTGATCTCCCTGCTTCCAATGCATTCTCTACACAGCAGCCAGATGGTACTTCTTCAAGACAACCTTTTTACCATGGCCAAAAGTCCTACTAACCATGCCTGCCCTGCTCTGGTCTTCTCTCATCACTCTTTTGTTCATGATGCTCCAGTCATGCTGTTCACAGAAAGTTTCCTCAAATATACCAGGCCTAGTACTGTTATAGTGTGTGTATTTGTTGTTCCCTACACCTGGAACACTTTGCCTCCAGAAAGCTACCTCCTTGCCACTAGGTTCTCAGGTCAAATGCCTCCTCCAGAGAGCATCCCTCTGACTACCCAATCTTACATGCCTACCCACCTCTACTCTCTATCTTGCCTTCTCCCAACTTATTTTCTTCATAACATATACTGCTCTCTGAAATTACCTTGTTCATTTATTTATTTGTTTTCAGTCCCATCCAGCTCTAAAGTGTAAATTTCATGAGAGCATCAGAGACTTTATCTTGCTTTCTATTGTATCCCCAGTGCCAAAAATAGTGTCTGGCACTAAACCAGTATTTATGTTTGTTGACTAAATAACTGAACAAATGAATAAACATGCTTACTGCCTCACATCCTTGTCCCTGCTGTTCTTTCACTTGAGATGTTATACTCCCCTTTATCACCCTTCCCTCCCTCTCTGTGCTTTCCTCCCCTTAATCCATCTCAAAGCCTTTTTCTTGATGGCTCAGTCCAAAGATCAGATTGAATTCCACTTGTTTGAAGGAGTTTCCTGTAACCTCTCGTAAAAATTAATTTTTCTCAGTACCATTCATAGCACTTATTCATAATTCTATTACATCACTCAACACTCTGCACTCCCTGTTGAGTTATTAGTTATTCATCCTCTCTGCCAGTCCCTCCTGGGATGGAAACTTATCAGATTGTCTTTGTACTTTCCGCACCTGGTCCATGGTAGGCACTCCCTCAAGGTTTATAGCTTAGTTGAATCCAGTAGGCATTTAAGCAGAAATGGATAGAGTCTGTCCTCAAGGTACACTGATCAACAGATAACAGTCTTACTTCTTAATGTGACAACATTAAACCTAAAGCTTCAGGATATTCTATAATAAAAGGATAAACTTACATTTTAAATCGCAGTACAATGAAAACTTCTTGAAGGCCAAAGGCTGCAGGCTCTCATACTACTTGGGAAAACTTTCCCTTTGCCTGTGTGGGGAGGAGGAGTTGTTCCTTGAAGGCCTCACTGTACCCCCTCCTTCCATCTCTCCCACGTGAAGTTACATCATAGCTGAGGGGCTGGTGTCATCTTCCTGCAGACAGATCATGGTAACAGTGCTTTGTTTCTTTGTGTACAATAAATGCTTTCTCTGATTCTTGTCCAAGTCCCTCATTTTAAGTCATGAAAGTGGCTGATTATGAGCTTTTCAGACTGTAAATGGGTAAAGGTTACAATTCAGCCCTCCTGAACATACCCAAACAAAATAGCTGCTGCCATTTATTAAGCACATATTGTGTACAGAGCAGTTTCTATTCTATCTAGTTATATTTAATCCTCAACGCAACTTGTAAAATAGGTATTTTTCCCTACTTTTTAAGGAAGCTGAGCCTGTGGAATTTGAACTCTGGCTTCCAAGCCCATTTGTTCTCTTTCTTCTATACATTCAAAGAGTAAAAATGCATCTCTCTTCTTCTCTTCAAATATTTCTATCATCTTTACAAAAAACTCATTCAAACATCAAACCACCGCACAAAGCAAAACCCGATGCCAAGCTAGAGGGGCTGGAAACAAGAGTTATAAGGGCTTAACATTTCCAGCTGAAAAAATGACAACAGTAACAATAATATTTACTTGCTTCTTCCTGTGTTCTAGGAGCTGTTATACTTTACATGCATTGCTTAATTTCATCCAAACTTCATAACAACCTTATGAGGAAGATACCGTAGGTCTACATACCTTAACCATAGTCCCCAAATCTAAAAAGCTCTGAAAATCAAAAGTAAGCTTCAGAGCACTCATATGGAATAATAATTATTATTATAGTATTCAATAATTAAAATCCACAGGGTAAAAATATTTGATAGGATACTAGAAATTACATTTCCTTCCTTTATTTTCACAAGCTACTAATATTGCTCTCATTGAGTATTTTTTCATTTTCAATCAACCCATGTGGGCTAGTCTCAATATTACCTAATCAATAGAATTGTTGTATCTCACAATTGGTTACAATACTGTTGAGCATGTCTCTCTTCTGCCCAATTTTTTACTTTCAACAAACAATTATAATAAACCATAGAAGATTTTCCTATGCTCCATTTTCCTAAAGAAAGGAAAAAGTTTGACATAGCTCATTTGATGGCAAACTTCAATAGGTATGACATCATTCATAGCCTTTATTACTCCCATATAGTAATAAACATTAATGTTTGAAAGAGCTCACAGTTCTCAGGGTTTTATGTAGTATACAGTATATGTACTAAAAGATACTAGAATCTAAAATTCATCTATGCCAGGGTTTCAGATATTTTACAGACAAGTTAAACTTATGACTCAGAAAGGTTAAGTAATTTCCCCAGGGTCACGCAGCTAGTAAATAGCAGAGCTAGGATTAGAACTATGTACGAAACTGTGTTCACAAAATATTTGGGACACATATGATAGACTAGAGGCTAACTTTCCTAAAGTTAAAAGATACGAAGTAATAATTCATGGTAGAGGAAATAAAAATAACTTGTAAAGATATGAAAAGATATTTAATGATACTTATAATAAGAAAAAAATGTAAATTAATATGACAATGAGGTGCTATTTTTATCTTATCAGATTGGCAAGTAGTAAAAAAATTAATAAAATTTTATTGAAGATGTAAAAAAATAGCCACTCATATTTGTCCACAGTAAGGTAAATTGGTACAATTTCTATAATTCGGTAACCTCTCTCAAAATTAGAGATTCCTATACTCAGAAATTTTACTTCTAGAAATTTATCCTTAAGATATACTCACATATTCATAAGATGATATAAAAGGATATTGTAACATTGTTCGTATTAGCAAAAACACTAACTCTTTAGGGAATGTAAATTTGCAGTTGATTAAAACTCAGACATTTTACAACTCTCTACAACTGATAATGGGGGATGACTATTTTTTCTGTCCAGTACAAGAGAACTTCAGAAGTTATTATTATTATTACCCTGTACGTCATTACCCAGTTTTGTATCAAAATTAGCAATTTTATTTTAGAATTTCTTTTTATCCACTGACTTTACAATTTTCAACTTTCAAATTCCCTTTTGATCCAACTTTTGTCATCCTGGGGGATTTCTTCATTAGTGAGTTAAATAAAACATTAATACGTGCATTCTATGCATTTATATTGGAAGTATACTTTTCATCTTTTGAGACTAACACTTTGAAATGACCTAAGTCCATTAATAAAGAACTGGTTGAATAAATTACAATGCCTCTATACAAAGAAATACTATACAACTATTAAAAGAGTTATTTCTATACATAGATGCTCCACAAGGGCAAGGATCTTTGTTTGGTTCCCTAATAAAACTAAGCACCTATAATAGTGCCTGGGCACATAGTCTTAGTTTGTTTCCAGCTGTGACAACAAACAACCTTAAAATATCTGTGGATTACACACACCAAAAAAAAAAAAAAACATTAATTTTTCCCTCATGGGTATGTAGGACAGCTCTAGGCTGAGGGTCACAGGTGGGTTTATGTCGACTTCCACTTATCTTCTCATTTAGGGACCACTACTGATGTAAAAGAAGCACATAAAAATATATGATGCCTCTTAAAGCCTCTACTTAGAATGACACACTGTCACTTCTACCAACAATCCATCTGTCAAAGAAAATCATACAGCCAAGGCCAAAGTCGAGAGGGAAGAGAAGCAAACTACACCTCCTTTACTGGAAGAGTCTCCAAAGTCACATGGCAGAGAGAAGGATCTATTACCCTATCATGAAGAGTAAAGAACAATATTAGTGCTCAATAAATATGTCAAATAAATGAAGAGTGAACAAAGTCCAAAAATTAAGCGGGAAAATAAAGCATGGTGCAGAACAGTTATACAAAGTATAGGCCACCATTTTTTTTTCCATTTGCTTTTAAAAATATACCTTTACATGAAGTATGTTTATAAGTATGCTTGAATATGTCTTTACTCTCTCTAGGAGAGTGCATAACAGCTGGAACTGATTGCTGCTGGGGAGGAGAACTAGGAGAGTGGGGGTCAGGAATGGGAAGGTACCTTGCCACTTAGTATCAGGTGTATGCATTACCTATTAAAAATAAAATAAAATTTTCTATGGTGGAAATAAAAAAGAACAACCAACACCATCTGACTCTAGAGTCCAAACTCTAAAATTCTACACTATAACATCTTTGGAATAAATAAGATGGATCAGAATACTTCCTTTTGTTCTAAATTAATTGCAGACAAACCATGCATAGCATCTCCTTTGTCTCTAGTTCCTGAAGACTTACTTATAGCCCATTACTAATTATAAGAAAATTCCATCTCAAAAAATTTTTTAAATGTTCTAGAGCAGCAATTTTCAAACAGTGGACATCTGAGTTCCCAGGAATAGGAAGCCCTGTGGGTGAAGTTCTTCAAGAGAGGAGTGAGACTTGTTTGTTCTGGTCCCTTCATCCAAATTAGCTCTGCTTTTAGCCATTTTGCTTCTAAGTTTAAATAAAACCATTCTCCTAAGAGTAAAGTGTGATAATAACTAGGGCTTCTTTATACTCACTTTGTGGTTCCATGTAGAGCAGTATCATTCTTAAGCACTCCCAAAACTTTAGATAAAGTTCTCCTCAGGGAGTAACAACAGTAAGGAGAACGGAAATATGACAGGAGAAATTGAACACATACCCAAAAGTCTCATCTAGTCAGCAGAGAGATTTAGGGCAGCCCATATCCACTTAGGGATTACTAAGGCACAGTTTCTAAGCAAGAACTGTTGTATGTTGCTACTGTATCTATAACTGTAAAATATTCTAGTCTCTGAGGGAATGCATTGTATGCTGTATTGTCCAAAGAATAGCTTCATTCATTACTGCAGTATCCTAGCAAAGATTGGGAATTCCATAACTGGAGGGTTGAAAGTGGCACCTCACTCATTAAGGTTTTCTCTCAGCATAGTGTATGACACATTGCAGTTTTCTGTACCCTGTTTAATGGCTTTACAGATGGTATTTTATATACAGATTATATATTATATAAAGTATTCAGTTTTCACTAAGTCAGTCCTTATAAAATGAAAAAGGCTTAACAAGATTCCTGCAAAGAAACCACGAATTAAAGATAACACTAAAAACTAAAGCACGAGAAAACAAGAAAATGATGGGGTTGACATTTCTCTTACCTGGAATATAAGCTGTCAGCTACATTACTCAGTAAAAGCAGTAACCTTCTTGTCAGTTCTGACAAGAAGATGATATCAAAAATATTCAAAATTATCCACAGATGGTTTTTAAAAATGGATTCACAATTTTTTGCTGTTAATAACACACAATCAGAAAAGTTTGGAGACCCCTGATTTGAAAAAGTGACTCCCAAAAAGCAAGAATTTGTCAGAGTGACTCTCCCATGTTATATCCAGACAGACTGTGCTCCAGAGGCTGCAGTCTGAATGAATCCAGCTACTGTAGCTTGCTGACACCATCTTTTAAGATCACCCGACTCATTTATTAATTATATTCTTGATTTTCAGATACAATTTATGGTTCAAATGTGGCTTCCCACGTTGTTACCTTTCTTACAGGTAGAGAATGTGCCATCCAGTGTCTGATCATTGCATACTTCAGTATTGGACTCCTGGGTACTTGCTTAATGTGGATCTGCCCCCAAGAGACTGCTCACCTTTAGATGTTATCACAAAAATGAGTGCCTGGTTTTGTCAAGGAAATGCCCATACCCTAGAGGACAGGGGCCCTCAGTTTTCCCAGGTGACTTGTCCCTTTCGGTAAGCTCTCCTCGCAGTGCTGTAACTTAAATTTTTCCACTGAAGACCCTGGGAAGCAATACATATATAGAAGAAACCTGAGCCTTGTTTGTAATATAAGGAAGTTTATAGCTCTGAATTATATTAATTCTGTAACACCTAATGTTATTCTTGCTCAACAGTTATTTTTTCTCTGACCTCAGGTTTTGAAGTGTTAATTCACTAATTTGTAAGCTGATTGTTGCTTTGGTCTGCCAGGCACGAAGCTCCAGGCTCTCAACAAAGGCTCTTCAGACAGCGATAGCCAAGATAAACTGACCTGCAGAGCCAAGTTTACAAAAGCTGAGAGAAGTCTCTCTGCTGTCTCGGCCTACTACTGTGGCAGAGTGCTGAAGAGTTATTACATAGCTACCCCCTGTAGCACTTTCCCTCCCATGACTGACTCTTCCTTCTTTGAATAAAGCTTACTTCAAATGACAACATCATCAGCTATCCTAGCAGCTTGGCTGAGCTGACTATTTTTTTTTTTTTTTTTTAGCCTCACTGCCTGACTGCAATGTTCCAGCTCCAGCAATTTCTAAGAGTGGGGAACAGCCTATGCAGGAAGGGTCTGGTAGGCCCCATGGATTCAGGCTGACATTAGATCACCTAGAACAGCGGTTCTCAGCCTTAGTTGCATATCAGAATCATCTGGAGAGCTTTTTAAACATAATGATGCCCGTGTCCCACTCTTAGCAATTGTGATTTAATTGGTTTGGGGGTGGAACCTGGGCACACACGCCTTTAAAATCTCTCCAGGTGATTAGTGCAGTCAGTGATGAAGGCCACAGACTTGGGATCTAGAATTCAAAGAGATTTGAAGTTGGCACAATTCTCTCCTAAGCCTTCGGGTCTGAAGCTCCCTCAAGCATCTCCATACATTCCGTTTTGCAATTACCTCACAGGCATACTTACATAAAGCTGCAAAAGTAAAAATGTGTTAATAATACAGTGACATGTTTCAGGTTGCAAGACATTTTCACATATATTCTTTTACTTGACTCTTAAAATAACCCAGTGAAGTAAGCGGGACAGGTATTATTATCCACAGTTTTCTTGTAAGGAAATTGATATTCGAAGCCAACTGAGAATCCAGACTTCTGGTCTTTGTTCAGCATTCTTTTAATTACATAATACATACTCTACAGTGACAGTGAATAACCTCAGCTGTCACTATAGAGAAAAATATTGCATAGTAATTAAAAGCAAAGATTTTAAAATCAATTATAAAATTTAAATTTTAGTTTTGACATTTATGATCTTTCTGAGATTCAATTTTCCTCATCGAAATATAAAACTAAAATACCTTCCAAGGGGTATCAACAAGATAATAATAGTAGATATTCTCATTATATGATCATGCCACATTTATCTACTTGTTAGGATAAAAACATCTCTAAGAATTATTTAAAGTAGTTGGGCTTTAGTGCATTAGAAGTTTTCTTCAGTATCAACCTTTGCCTTTCTTACCTGATACTAGCATAAAGTGCAGCCCTGGATTGGTTCGTGATGGTGACATTTCTCATTTCAGTCACCAAATGATTTGTTAGATCAGAAATCAGAATCCTACTAAAGCCACCATTTAAAAACCTTCTTTATTTATTAAGGCAGTGCTTGATCAGATGCTTTTTAGAAATTAATGGATCTAATTTTTTAGAGCACTTTTAGATTTACAGAAAAATTAAGCAGAGTTCCCTTACGATCCTGCCGACCCCTGCATGCAGTTTCCCCTATTATTAGCATCTTACATTTGCATGGTACACTTGCTATAATTAATGTTGATGTTGGCCTCAATCGCCTGGATCAGGTCATGTTAGGTTTCTCCACTGTAGCTACTCCCCACTCTGCTTTTCAGACTACTTTTTGGTCGGAAGTCACAGAACAGCCCACACTGTGGGGAGCTATGCTCCCCTCCTTTAGAGTGGAATAGCTGAATAATTTATTCGGAATTCTTCTGCACTGGAAATTGATCAAATGCTTTCCTTTATACACCTTTGCTGTCACTCCTCTGCCACCCCACCCCAACCAAGTCACGACAGCTTATTTGGTAGTGGCCCTAGCTAGACTTGTATTTGTCAGATTAGAACCATAATGGGGTCTAGGGAGACCTCTTGTGGGTAAATGGGGGTATAACCGGTCAGCTGTGAGTTTCTCACTTTATGACACTGACATCCCTTCAATCTAGTGGTTCTAAACGAAGGATGATTTTGCCGCACCACCTCCTCCCGCCCTGCTCCCCAACCCCTCACCCCCACACCGCCCATCGCCCTGCAGCCCCAGAGATTATTTGACAATCTCTGGACACGTCTTTGGTTGTCACACTTTTGGGAAGCGATGCTGCTGATATCTAGTAAGAAGAGGCCAGGGATGCTACTAAATATCCTACAATAATGCACAGAACACATACAACAAAGAATTATCCGAACCGGTCTGTCAATAACGCTGAGGTTGAGAAGCCCTGTGGTCAGTATCTGTACAGGTGTATAAAGGTTCAGCCATGCTCAAAGGAATACCCTTATAATGGGGTGAGGAGGAAGACACTGTTGGGGAAGAAAGAGGACAAATTCTGTACTAAAATGTGCGGCTCAGCACTACTGATCACTGAAAAGATAGACGAAATGGTGAAGTGACTTCTGTAAAAGTGCAGTTTCAATTTGGGCCAACCTTGGACGCAGGCGTATGAATGGTAAGAGCTCATGCTTGTAGACCTGAACAGAAGCAAATGGTAAATGGGAAGCTGTTCTGAGCAGAAGAGGTGCAGGTAGAAAAAGAAACTAAACTGAGTCCAGTATTTTGAGAAAGGGATTACATAATAAAATTGTTCATTGCAGATCATTTTTTTTTAACTAAGAGCAATTTTGAGGGAAAAAAAATGCAGCCAAGGCTATTACAACTACAACTGACAACTACTTTCAACTGCATTCCTACGCATACATATTTTTATGTTGTAATAATTGATGAAATAACCACTTCATATTCATCTTTTTGCAATGAATGTCATATCTGAAAATTTTTTCATATTCCTAGAGTCTTCATTATCTTTTTAAGTATCTATGTGATATTCCATAATGTAGGTGAAGCATATTGTAGCCATTCTTCTATTGTTAAACAATTATTTTGTTTCAATTATTTTTCCTAACCAACATTGAAACATAGTGTTTTTCTTTAGTTACAGTATTTCCTTAGGATACCTTTCTAGGAGTCAGATTCTAGGGTAAAGAGTATGAACAAGTACATGGTAAGCATAGCAGAGTGGACAAGAAAATAGAATTTGGAATTAGACAATCTGGATGCAAAACTCAGTTCTGCTGGTTATTACCTATGTGATTTGAGTGATTTGCTTAAGACCCTGATCCTCTGGAGACTGTAATGATTAAGCCAGATTGTGTATGCCAAGTACATGGTATGGTATAGATCCTGGTAAATAGACAAATCACCATTGTTGCTATTCTTACTCTTTCTTTTTCTTGTTTTCCTTAAGGCTCTTGATATTTACCTTCATGTTTATTCCCAAAAGATAGTACCAATATACAGTGCCACAGACAATGCAAAAACTGGCCTTTACTATAACCCACAACCTGTTTTAAAGTGTGCTTAATTATGAGAAATAAGTTTCTATTAGCTTATGTTGCTTTCATGGATGAATTATCTTCTTAAAAGTACACGTCTGTAGGTAAAGAATATTTTTGTGTTTTGAGATTACTTGAACCAGGAAAAAGGGAGAGAGAGACAGGGTTACTTCCTGAATTTTAGCACTTCTTGGAGAAGAAGGTGCAGCAAGATGAAGGAAGGTATGTGACATTCACACAGTTACACAGGACCTTTAGCTGCATGATATTGGCCTTGGATTAGGCCTTGCTTCCCTGCTAGCATTCAAGGCACTTTCAGCTATGGCACAACATCTCACCTCCGTTTTGGCCCTTCTTGTCTCTCCTGTAGGTCTGTGAGGCTTTACTCCTCGCTGGGCACTTGGGGTCACAGAGATTATCCTTAAGTATAACAGAGCATTTCATGCAAGAAAGAATATCTCCTGGCTCTCATTAGACTCTTCTAAGTGCTTTCTGGCTCACATTAGACTCTTCTGAGTGCTTTCTCATGGGCTGTGTAGACAATAATAAGGCAATAATAAAAAGAAAATATGAGAATCAAATCGATAGCCTCTACCTTTGGTTCTATATTCAGAAACAAGGCTTGAGGCTGAATTAAATGGTTGCCACCTTCTGTTCTAGAAGTAGGCTGTATTTCAAAGGTAAAGCAAGTCTCAGCTGTGTGAAGAAATAATATAAATTGGATACGTGTAAAATTCCTTTTTTATTTTTTTATTTTTTGGTCTCTGTATTTTTGTCCCTGAGATTATTAAAATTATATATGCATGTCTCTTCTTTCTTTGTAATATCTGTACTTTGCTGTGATTACTATAAAAAATTATAGAAAAAAAATCTAACCACTATTAGATTATTTGAAGTATTCAAAATATTTACCACCAGATTTGTTCTATAAATATACAATTTATGATTTTTAAAATAAAATTTGAATCACATAGTATATGTAGTGTTATTTCCTTCCTTTTTTACTTACTATTATATTGTGAAACATTTACCAAGATTTTCAAAAATATTATTTTTATTGGCACCATAGTATTCTACTTTATAAATATATTTCACTTAAAGATTCTACTATTATTATACATTCTGGTCATCATTAAACTTTAATAATTATAAATAATTCGATGATGAGTATTCTTAAACATATATCTTTATTTATACCAATTACTCCCCAAGAATAGTGTATTAGTTTCCTAGGCCTGCCATAATAAACTACTACAAACTAGGTGACTTCAAAACAACAGAAATTTATTATCTCACAGTTCTGGAGACCAGAAGTTCAAAATCAGCTTGTTGGCAGGGATGTACTCTCTCTGAAACCTGTAAGAGAAAATCCTTCCTTGTCTCTCTTTTTTTTTTTTTATCTCCTGTTGTTGTTGGCAATCTTTGATGTTCCTTGACTTACAGATCAATCAGTCCAATCTCTGCCTCTATAATCATATGGGCATTTTCTTTCTATGTATTTCTGTCTTCACATGGCACACTCCTTTCTTATAAGGGCACTAATCATATTGAATTAACAACCCTCCCTTATTCCAGTATGACTTCATCTTAACTAATTACAATGACCCAATTTTTCAATAAGGTTACATTCTGAGGAATGGGGGGTGGTTAGGACTTCAACATACCTCTTGAGTAGGAACAATTTAACCCACAATGGATAGAATCACAAGATCAACATAAACGAATGTTTTCAGGACTCAGTACATTTTGCCAAAAATTTATTTTGTATGTGAGTGTCTCTGCCTTATGATACATTTGTCAGCATTAAAGATTCCATTTTTAATTCTAACCAATTTATTAGTTAAAAATATTTTCTCATTGGTTTAATTATCCATTGATTAGTGAGACTGAACATTTTTTCCATATGCTTATAGCTATTAGCTATTTGTACTTTTGGCTGTAAATTGTTTATGTATTTGCCTTTTTTCTATAATGTTCTGATTTATGAAAGTTGATATAAAAGTTGATATAAAAGTCATCTATTTTATCTATTTTCAAGAGTTTTTCTTTTTAACTTACTATTACTATTTTTATATTAAAATTTATTATTTCTTTTTCATTTTATATTTAGAAAATCATCTATTTTTAGAATTAATTAAATATCCATCTATGCTTTCTTCTAAATATTTTATAATTTCTTAAATATTTTAGATATATGTCCTTAAATTCTAGAATTTATTTTCAGTGTATAGTACGAAGTAAAGTCCCAGCCATGTATTTTTATACAATTTTCTACATACAGTTAATATCATTTCTTATCTACTGTGATGTACCTTTTATGAAAAATCAACTTGCTTAATCTCTTAAAAACTCTATGAGATAGGTCACTGTTATTATCCACATTTTATACCTAAGGAAATGGGCACAGAGAGGTTTAGTAAGTTGTCCAAGGTTACACAACTAGTAAATATCAGAGACAGAAACTGACACAGTCTGACATCAGACACCCATTCTTAATTAAGTTAGTTAAATCATAAATGAGGTAATATTTCTAAAGAATCTAGAGCAGTGCTTGGCAAATAATAATAATCTTTGTATAAATGTTTGTTTAATAAATACAATAAAAATGCCATGGACTTATCTATCCCAAGATCTGTTTAAAGGATACTTGCTTTCGTTCCATTGATCTGTCTTGGTTTCTGTTCTAATTTTGATTACTAAAATAACATTTTAAAATTTGATAGGACAACACCCACACCTACTATTCTTTTATAACACTTCTTTTGCTGGTCTTGTCTGCTCACTCTCCTAAATAAGTTTTCTAAACCATAATTAATGCACTTCTCAAAATCCTCTACCAATTTCCTTTTTTTTACAAATATATTTTATTGTTTTTAGGCAAGGCAACCCTTGGTTGATCTCACCAATTGCAAGGACCTTATTAGTTTGTAATCCCTTATTTTTTATTTTTATTTTTTACACCTGCAGCACCTGGTCTTCCTAGGTGGTCTCCCATCCAAATACTAACCAGGTCTGATTCTGCTTAGCTTCCAAAATTAGATGGGATCAGGTTTGTTCAGGGTGGCATGGCTATAGACCCATTTCCTTTTTTGATGTCTGCATTCTTGCACTTAAATTCTATCCTAAGAGAAATTTCTTTTTATTGTATATTCCTTATCCTCTCCCTGTGTTTTATCTTTCAAATCAACAAGAACATTCTAGATCTCAGAGGACCAGTTCCTCCACCCTGTTCATTTCATTACATTCCATTTCTTAAGATTTGCTTTGCTAATTCTTTCTATCAGACTCCAGAGTCAAGGATCTTGACTGATAGCACAAGCATTTACTTGGAGAGATAGTGGCTTATTTATTTTCCTATTCTGACTTCTGAGAAAAGAATACTGAACAACTCGAAAGTCTTGGGAGAGTAAGATACCCACCACTCTTCAGCCTTCTTTGGTTTAGGCCCAGAAGTCAACCAAATAATGCCTTTGTCAATAAATCCTCAATGACTGCCACTCAACCCAAAGAGTTACATCATTATCCCCAAACACATGCTGCAATCTGTAATCAAAAAACTGCACTGTGTACATTTGCCTTAGTGCTGACTATCAGGAAAGAGGAGTATCTCATGTTTCGGATAAAAATTGATTTGTAAGTATATCCAGAACTGAAGCCACAATACAGTAACTCGTTTATATAACAAATCTTTATTGAGATCTACGTGCCAAGCATTGTTCTACAATCTGAGATATACAGCAGTAAACACAACACAGTCCTCGCTCTCACAGAGCTTACATCCTAGTGGAAGAGACAGATAATAAATAAGCAAATACATTAATATATATAAAATATGTCAGCTGCTGAAATGTGCTATGGATAAAAATAAAACAGAATTAGAGAAGGTAGAAAGGTTATTTTAGATAAGTGAATTTGTTTCATTTTTCTTTTCTTAATTATCACATTATAACATATATACTCTAAAGTATGTAAAGTGTACAGCTCTGTAAAACTTGAAGTTTTACATACACTCATGTAGCCTAGGTTGAGAAATAGAACACTTACAGTGTCCCAAGGGTTCCCTAATATCCCTCCCCTGTCAGTGCCCTCCAAGGGCAAACTGCTACATATTCTGACTTCTATCACTGCCGATGAATTTTATCTGCTTTTGGACTTCAACTAAATGAAATCCCAAAGCATGTATCCATTTGTGTCTGGCTTCTTCCATTTGACATAATGACTAGGAGATTAACCCATACTGCTGCATGGAAAGGTAGCTGTCCCCTTGCTGTGCAGTGTTCTACTTCATGATTATAGCACAAATTACCCATTCTCCTGCTGATGCACTTGGGTCATTTCCAGGTTGGGGCTATTATGAATAAAGCTGCTATGTTCTCATATATGTCCAGAACTAGAATTACTGGGTCATGGAATAGGTATATGCATAGTTTTAGCAATTAATGACAAAGAGCAACTGAACCAATTTACATTCTTGCCAGCAAAGTTCTTCCACATCCCTGCCAAGGCTTGATTTTGTCCATCTTTTTCATTTTAGCCATTCTGTGCATTCGTAAAGTGACTTTTAAGTAGACATCTGAAGGAAGTGTGCTCTGCTTGGAACACTTTGCCTCTGTAAGAGAAGTACGAAGGCCCAAAGGCAAAAGTATGGGTTTTTTTTCTTTTTATTTTCCTTTAGAAATATGTTATTTGAGAAGCAAAGAGGTGAGTGTAGTTGGAACTGTGTAAGCAATGAAGAGAGTAATGGGATTTGAGATAAGAGAAGTGGGGTCTGAAGCGAAGAATAAATTAAGCCATCATGAGGCCTTTGGATGTTGCTGATATAGAAAGGAAATCATTGGAGTGTTTTAAACAGAGGACAGACGTGATCTAACTTAAGTTTTTAACTGGACCCATTTCGCTAATTTGTGGAAAAAGTACTGAAGATCAAGGAAAGAAGTAGGGAGAGATTTTACAGATGATTTGCTCTTGGGTCAGGACTGACACATAGTAGGAAGAAGTAAGAACGGATTTGATTCGGATATTTTGAAGGTAGACCTGACAGAGTTCTCTGAGGCATTTTGGGTATAAGAAAAAGAGAATATCAAACATTATTCCAGGTTTTTGACCTTGAGCAGGATGGAGTTGAACCCAGGTCTTCTGTACAAACTTTTTGGTATAATTGATCACACAGGGAATCAGCAGGAGACTCCTTCAAACCTCATTATAGTGGCATCAAGTTTAGGAAATAATCCATGTGACAGCTTTGATAGAACAGTCTTGATCCTACTTATACCTTTAATTTAAAAAATCATTTCTACTGAAGGGATTTAAGTGAGTTTACAGTTATAACTGACAAAGAGTGGCTTTGTCTATAAATCTCTTTGGAGAGATTTATTCACTTTTCAAATCCCTCATGGCCAGTTGCTTCACCTCAAAAACAAAGTCATTTTAAAAGCAGCAAATTAAGAGGTGTGAAAGAGGCAAGGGAATCTAGGTCAGGAAAACGAATGCTTTCTCATTAGAAAATAGCACAAAGCTATCTGTAATAGAGCTCTGGGTCTTAAAAAGTGCACAGAAATGACCTCAACAGGAAACAAAGTACTCCTCATATTTCCCAGTGCAAAGCAAACTTGAGGGAATGGAATAAAATGATCCTGGTCAATAGAAAGTATAAGACAAATATTAAATATGCACAACATAGCTGTTTTGCTTTCTCAGAGAATTATTCAAAATGCTTACAAGTTGGTTTTTCTACATGACAACAACTAAACCCCATAGGTTTCTGCCTTTACTGCCTTAATGAGGGAGTGGAAAGAGTACACTACAATCTATGCCAGCCTACTCTGGAAAAGTGGAATTAAAAAACTTTCAAGTGCTAGAAATAATATGACTAATCATTAGTAAGCTATGCTAGAAATGAAAGCATGAGGAAGTAGCATCACTGGCTTCCCCTGCTGACAACTAATGGTCCACATATTTAAGTCACTGTCTAGAACTGAGGGTGAAACTTGAGATTGCAAAAGCCCTAGTTAACTGAACAAACCTGTCCTTTATGTTGGAGATTGACAAACTATGACTCATGGCCCATGAGCTAAGAATGGTTTTTACCTTTTCAGATGGCTGGAAAAATCAAAAGGATAATATTTTGTGATATGTGAAAATTACATGAAATGCAAATTTCCATATCTATAAATACATTTTCTTTTGTTCTTTGTTTTTTTTGGAACCTAGCCCCTCTTATCCATTTAGGTAGGAGCTATGGTTGCTTTTGCATTGTAACAACAGAGCTGAGTAGTTGTGACAGAGGCCCTATAACCTGCAAAACCTAAAATATTTACTATCTAGTCCTTTACAGAAGTTTACCGACTCCCTGCTCGATATCACATTGATCTATAAGAGTAGAACAGCTGAGGGAACTTGTACTTGCAACATGCAATTGAGGACACATCTGGAAATGGAGAAGCACAGAACCAGGTAATGTGTGTTTATAGCTTTTTTTACCTGCAGCACTTGGCATTCATTTTTTCCAGGCGGTAGAAAGGAGAATGATCACTTTTCCGAGACAGGAAAGCGATACTAAATCCATTTAATCAGCTAGAATCAGATACTATTCATGTTTTTTGCTCTTAGATTGTTCTGTCCCATAGAGTTAGTAAAAGAGAAAAGGGAGCTTAAAGTTAGATAACCCACAATGGTGATTTGACAGCCCACACACAATTGGATTAAAGCTTTCAGAATGGATTTTCAGAATAGAAACCTTGCCTGCCTTTTTCACTACTGTATCCATAGAACCTCCATATTATAAGCACTCAAATATTTGTTGAACAAACACATAAAAAATTCTGTGCATACACATGAAGGAAATTGGCTGTTGAACAAAATGAACCATTTTGTTCTTGGCCTCTAATTGCTTTGGGGAAACTGTAGCAGCAAAACTTGAGACCTCTGCTCAACCTCGGGGTTAGAGAACTCAAGAGCATAGTGGCTACTATCCCACTCTGTGCTAAAGTCAAAGAGCAAGTATGGTTATTATTTACAGGAGGCTCCATGGGAAGATTTATTTCTGATTCCTGCTTACTGGGTTGGTCAACATCAGATAGGCCTCAGGCCAGTAGGAGCAGAGTCCTGTTTACAACCTTGCTTAACCTCCTTATCCTCTTCCTGCAGTCAAAGCTCTTTCCCCCTTACAGCGTTTTTTCAAAGACTGCTGACTTGTGAGAAGAAAATACCAACCAAAACCAAACCAAACCCAAACAGCAATGATCTTATTTACACAATGGAAGCTATTTTATCTTCATTCTCTAAATTCTGAAAGTTCATAGATCCTTTTAGCTTTTTTTTCCTCATTGCAAATGTTAGATAAACTAAATTATCTGAAATATTACCCCCAAAGAATACTGTTGTCATCCACTCAAAAAGAGAGATTTTATAACTCAGTTTTTCTCTTTTCTTGTTCTTTTCAACTTAAAATGTAAATGAAGATCTACCATGTACCTCATGTGCATTTTGCCAAGTTGAGAAAGAGGGAAATAGCAGAGGTGAATGAGGATAGCTTGCTGCACTCCAGAAGCTCAGTGTAATAAAAGTTGTTTTTGTACATGACTGCAACACTCCAAGGGAAGGTGAAATTTATATACCTACACTACACCTTGCAGACAAAAAGAAAAATGTAAGAAATTTCTGCTCCACTGGACAGTGTTTATTTTTATGACAACAAGAATTCCAACGGGAGCACTTTGGAGTTTTTATGCTATCATTTAAGACCTTTTAAAGATTGTTGCCTAAGTAGTCTCAAGAGATAAATAGCCAGAACGCTACTGAGTCTGTAAAATATTAAGTATAAATGCAGTACTACCAGCTAAGAATGAAAATTTCCCTTTGCCTACCATTAAAAGGGAAGGAAATACAGAGGAATAAGTCAAATCTGCCCAGTTCTCTCCAAGTTTAGATTAAAAGAATTAATCCTTATTGTGTATATCATGAGCTTTGCCATCAGAAAACCACAGTTTGGATACTCTGCAATTTATTATTAACCTTGGATAGTTCTTGGAACTTTCTGAGCCTCTATCTCTTCATGACTACTTCCAAGGACTTCTGCAAGAATCAAGGAAGGTTATACATGTATACATATATAAATACCTTATGAATAATAATTTCCCACCAATCCCTTGAGAGTAGGGGCTGCATCTTATTCTTATTAAATTCCCTTATTAAATCTAGGACAGTGCCTGGTATATAGAAAACACTTCATTTTTATTGAAAGAACACTTTACCATATATATGTATCATAAAGCAATTTTTACTATAATTTGTGGATTAATAATACGGTAGTAACTGAATACAAGATGCCATGTTACAAGCTGTCCTTAGACCATGAAATTCTATGTCTCTCTTTCTAAAATATGATTTTCCTGATAATAGGACCGCCCCAACCACAGAATTTTATATGCATCAGACACTCCACAAGGATGTATTAAACTGAAGAAAATTGGATATGCACATTAAGAAAAAAGTTACTCCAAGGCTGATAGTATTGATACCTTTTATTTTGAAGATAATTTTACTAACAGCATCAGTTGAATGTTGTGCTTCAAGTTTTCTCAGCAGTTTGCAATGAACCAGTCATGCCATTTCTTTCAGGTTCCCTGTGACTAGTGGTGCACATTGTGAGGCAGATTGCCAGAGCTGAGTGATATGAAACAGTTCTTCTCAGGAAGATTCTAATGGAGATGAAAGTCACATCAGCATCTCATTAACTCAGGTTTCAATTAATTAAACTAACCAGACTGTAAAACAGCAAAGATATCAGGCAATTAAAAGACCAAGTAGGATTGGAGGCTCTGGGGAAGAGAGGCAGCATGGATAAATTCTAAAGATCAAATGCCTTCAAATTTTTGGTTTAAAACAAAAAAATTGTTTTCAATTTTTTTCTCTAACTTTAATATTTATAGTACTTACCCCTATTTATTTTGGATTGTTTATCTTTTCTTTCTTCATTTGTAAGAGATTTGTGTAAACTAAAGAACTTAACCCTTCAATTATCATATGTGCTGCAAATATTTTTCTTAGTCTTTGGACTTCAGAGTTGATGAATTAAAAAAAATACAACTTTTTCCTGAGAAAAATGTTGCCATAGTTCTTCTCAGCATTTCCCATCTAAACCAAGAGGTATTTTTCTTCTAAGATGATATATCATTTATCTGTTTTTGGTAGGTTGAATTAAGGTTGCCATTTGTGATTAATAGGACCGGGTATATCCTGTCATGTTCTGCAAAACCACCTAAATATTTTTTATTTTAGAATTACATGACCTAAAAAATGATGACTATACCCAAGAAAAAGGGAAGCGAATCAGCTATGGAGAAGAGACTGGGGAAAAACCTGTAAAAATTTATGTAGTTCAACTGAACTTTTATGTAAGTACACAAAACTTCAGTTTCATCATTGGTCAGCTTTAATAAATATTTGACTTCAAAGATCACAGAAGACAGAAAAGGTGTAACTCCTGAACTTTTTAAAACTCAAATTTCTTTATTTTATAGTATAGTGAAAATAGAATGAGGAAGTGAAAACATATTCTCTGTGTAACATCATACAACAAACATTGGGAGAGGCCCAGCATTCATATATATGTTAAATATTAATTTAAACAAAGTCTTACTTGGTAGAGAAAGAAAAACAATTACATGAGAGCTACTTTGATTCCTTTTAAGACACTCTTCCCATGATTATATTTAAAAATTTTGGTGACAAAGATTATGGAGAAAGAACCAGTTTGTGAGCAGCAGTACTGTGTGATGAAAACAGCTTTCGACTTTTTCTTAGAAGAATTAGGTTTGCATCCCTGGTTTGTCACCTTACTAGCTGTGCAACCTGTGTGAGTCATTCAACCCACCTGAGCTTCAGTTTCCTCATCTATAGATCAGAGATTATATCGCTTACTTCACAGGACTCTGGTAAATATTAAATAAAATGATAGGTGTGATACAAAACAGGGTCAGACTTGTCTAGTTATTTTGCAGAGATTAAAGCATACACACTTGCGCTTTGAAGAGTGTTTCTCAATGAGTGACTTGAATCAGAATTTTTCATATTCCCTCCAGAAATGTTTCTTTACCATCTCAGTAAACGGCTCCACCATCCAACTATCCAGTTGAATAAGCCAAACCTACTAATTAACCTAGGATTTTTCATCTTTCTTCACCCACAAAGTCCATGGCTTCTACCCCTAAAATAGTTCTCAAATCCAGCCACTTCGTCTCCACCCCCACTGCCATATCTCTTATTTCTATCTTGTCCCTTTCCAATCTATTTCTATTTGGCAGCAAGAATAATTTTTAAAAATATACTAGATTATCTTCCGCTTAATACCCTTTAATGGCTCCTCTTGGCGCTTAGAAAAAATGCAAATTCTTTACCACAGCCTGCTGAAAAGGCCCTGCCTAATCTGACTCCTGCGTAGCTCTCCAGCCTTACTTTGCATCTCCAGTTTATTTTGCTCCAATCATACTGGCTTCCTTTCTGCTCCTTGAAAATACTCAATGCTTTCCCATCATTTGCACTTGCAGTTAGTTTCCTCTTTTTCCAACACTTTTCCTTCAGGTTTTAGCTCTAATAGTTCAGGCTGAAATGTCACATTCTCAGGGAGGCCTTCCCTGACTGCTAAATCTAAAGTTGTCACCTGCCTCTTTAACCTTCTATCGTATCATAATTAGCTATAATTGTTTATTTGTTTATTGTTTGCCTCCTCCCAGAGTCAGAAACTGTGTCTTGTTACCACTATATCCATAACACTTTGCCTAGTGCCTGGCATATGGGGCACTCAAATATTTGTTGAACAAATGAGTAACTAAATGAATTAATGAGAAGGGGAGAGAAAGGCTTGAAAATCTGCATTTTGGCTAGTTTCCCCAGGTGAGTCAGTCAGGGAAAAGTAGAGAACAGATGCACACTCTAAAATAATTTGAGTTTTGTTTAATAAGAGATCTTACAAAGGTATGAGGGAACCACAAGAATAAAAAAATGCCCAAGGACTAGTAATTGCAGAGCTCTTATCACCTTCAGACCAAAATGAAGAAAAGTTGGGAGCTACTACTAGAATCCAAAAGTAGAAAGTCCTAGAGACAGAGCCACCTTGAAATAAGCTTACCCTTCAGTGAAAGGACTCAGTCAGCCCAAAGTGATTTTATAGAGAGGAACCTAAGAGAATATGAACCTCCTGCCCTCCCTCTCTTTGATCACATGCTGGGGATTCCCACTGGCCAAACAGGAAGGAAAATGGGACTGAGGATAGGGCTCTGATACCATTTCATTTGTAAGGTTTTATTTCTTACATTATGTGTGTGTGTGTGTGTGTGTGTGTGTATAAACTAATGCATATCTAATAAAATATTAAGTTGTCAATTCTGGGTGTTATATTTACAAATGTTTAAGATTATTGCTTTTCATCTGAGATTTCTTAATATCTCAAAAAAGTAGTGGTATAGTTTTCCATCTACTCCCATGATCAATGGTTTCAGTTGCTGGTAGGAATATCCACCATTGATTCCCATTTCCACAGTGCTATCGACATTGTTTAAGCAACGTCAGAGAACAGTAAATACATTTGACACACGAGAATTTTCTCTTTTGTAGCTTTTATTTGGAAAAGTTCACTTTTCATAGGCTCACATTACAACCTTCCCTTCTACCTGGATTTTGGTGTTTCTCTCAGCATCAAATGGTGAATTAAAGACAAATCAGAAAAACCAAAGTGAATGGGAAGGTTAAGAAGACCCAATCACACCAGTTCTAGCCAGGTGACCTTGTAAATCCCCTCATTTCAGTTTCATTGAAAAATGGGAATGGGATAATATCAACTACTCTCCCAGGTTATTGTAAGAAATACATGCGAATGCATGCAAAAGTGAATAAAATCTAAATATTTATGTAAATGTAACATGTTATCATTATTCAACAATACTCAAACTTTCAAACTGTTACTTGAAGCTTAATTTGAATTTAAACATTTGAAAGATTTTGTTTTTGCTCTTGTTTTCTTCTTCTGTAGTAATCTATGGGTTTGTGGGATATTGGCTGTCTGTAAATCTCCAAGTAGGTATCCTAGGAAATGAAGAAATAAACATCAGCTTCTTTCTGACCACACTAGATGTTCCCTCATCCAAGCCTCTCCATGGTCAGCTGCTAGTGCTTCCTTCTCAACTCTCCCAGATTTTCTCAATTTACCATTCCCATCTCCATCTCTCCTACTTTGATGCACATCCCCACCTCTTATGAACTAAATTGTGTCCCCCTTCCCCCAAAATTCACATGTTGAAGCCCTAACCCTCAATGTGACTATATTTAGAGATAGAGCCTTTAAGGAAGTAATTAAAATTAAATGAGATCATAAAGGTATGGTCCTCATCTGATAGTACCTATGCCCTTATAAGAAGAGGGAGAGACCCCAGATCTCTCTCTCTGTACATGTGGACATAGAAAAGGACATGTGGGAATCCTCTGGAGTATAAGAAAAAAAGATACTGCTTCCTCATCTCTCAGATCTTGATTACCTACTAAGTACACTGAAAGCCCCAAGGAAGCAGGAATTGTTCTGTTTCACAGTTGTAACCCAGGTGCCTGGCATGGCAGGCATTCATAAATATTTATTGAATAAATTACAACCCATTCAGTCTCGAAACAGATCTTTGCTCATGTTTTCTCTAATATCGCCAATCTCTCTCCACGAGCTCCTTCTCATTTTCACACATTTATAAGCCTCCCCACTTAGAACACAACTCAGTTGAAACTGCTGCCTTTTCACCTGAGTTGTGTTCTAAATGGGGAGGCTTATAAATGTCCTGGTTCTCTAATTCCTATGCATAAGTGGCTGATTTTTACTAGACTCATTTAACACCATTCAGTTCTCTTTGTCCCTTTGCAATCTGGTATCGGTTCCATGAATAAATAAGCCACAGTTAAGGAGGCCTCCTTTTAAACCAAAGGCAGTCATCCTTTCCCAGCCCTTGCTTTCCTTGATCTCAATATCCTATTTTGCACTCTGCTGATAACCATTTTCTTTCTTAAATCCTTTACTTTCATGGGGTTGAAGACACTATAATTCTCTATTTTTATTCCTCAGACTGCACCTTCTCTGTCTCTTTTGGACATATTCTAAGGCTTAACTCTGCTCACTCTTTCTCTCCACTCACTTTCAAGAGTTTTTTTTTTTTTATTCTTCTAAGGTAAATTATCAACTCTTCTATTGATAACTCTTGAGAAATCACAACTGTGCTGATTGATTTCATTTTAAATACAGAATCTGAGGTCTCAAATTAGCATCCAGAACAAACCAGGACCCCCACTATATTTTTCTAATTTCCACTCCCTAAGATGACTATGACAGCCTCTTCTTTACTCAGACTTTTTGCACTCCTTTCTCCATTCTGTTTTAGCATAGCCATTGGCTCACCTGTATTAAAAAACTAGAAATCTTCAAACGAAAACTAATTTTCCCATCACCAAAGCTACAAAATCCTGCTTTTATTTGTGCCATGATTCTTTTCACTTACAATGAAGAAAGATTCCTTCCTCCCATGAAAAGCCAAGAAAAAAATCAAAATTTGGACAAGCGTCAGCTGCTAAGGCCTTGGACATCAAACAATCTATACAGCTAGAAAACTTTTTGTTTTAAAATTAATTCATAAAAGCATGTATCTCTATTAATTGTATAAAAATTAGAAAAACCTAAACAAGTAAAAATAAGTCACGAGTAATTCCATCATAAAAACTACAGTTAACACTTTGGTAGATATCAATTTACTTTTTTTTCCCAAGGAAAAAATATATTTATTAATAAATTATACAATCAAAACTCTGGACATTAGAGCCATGAACATTTGCACTCCAAATACTAGTTTCAGAATATATTAGAAAATCATTTTACTCTTAAAATAAATATGTACATTTTTGTTTATACAGTATACAGTTCTATGTATTATTTTTTCACTTAATATTTTGTCAGAAGAGTAATATTTTAATGATGTCATTATATAGATCTACCATAATTTATTTAACCAGTCCCTTAATATTGAATGTTTAAGTTTGTTTTCTAATTTTTCACTCTGCATGTGTATCTTTGGGCACTTGCCCTATTCTTTTCTTAGGATGTTATTCCTAATATTGGAGTTTCTTAATTTAAGGACGTATTCGAACTGATCCTCAAAGTGTCCTGCCAACTTATATACCCACGATGTTCATGGGTGCCTGTTTCTCCATGCCTCTCAAAGACACTTTCTCTCTTGCCCATCTAAGTTGGAAATTGGTATATCAATTTTTTTTTAATGTATAAGTCTTTGATAATAGGAAGAGGAAACTTTTTTTGTTGACTGTTTACATTTGTGGATTATCTGTCTTATGCTCCTCCCCCAACCACTGATTGTTCTTGAAAAGTTTTTGACCAGAAAGAAGGACCATAAACCCTTGATGAACTGATTGAATGAAAAAGGCTTAGAGTGAGTTAGGGAGAAAGGGAAGGAGAGAAGAATGGAGGAAGGAAGAGACCAAACATTATAAAAAGCAAAATAATATTATTCTTTTGAAGAAAACTCATATTTTAAACCAAACTTTATGAAATTCATGTTAAACAGAAAAAAGTGCAGCAGCTCTGGTCAAATTGGGAATGGGTAATCTGTTCGACCTAATCTTCACATAACCATCCCCACTCACCCAGAAGAAGCTGTCTACACTGTTTCTTGCTATCTTAGGGCTTGAAACAACTGAATTTAAAACTGCTGGACAAACAAGACTAATGTACTTGTGTTTTTTTTCAGAAACAATACAATGAGTTAAATTATGCCTGTTTTGATAGAGTTCTCTGCTTTTCAAAGAAAAGGACGGCACAAATGAATGGGAAAGTAGGTTGTCATTCAGTTAGATTACTGTATAAACGATGCTACTCACAGCACAGGCATCTGGTGGCACAGCAACAATTCAAACTTCAAGTGGAATACTGTACTGAGAAGGAACTAACATCACCTCTTGAGAGAAAGCTTTGCAAATTTATACCTATAAAGCATACAAAACTCCTAAACCTATTCCTTCAGACCCAGCCTTCATCCAAGGGCTAATATGCCTAAAGCACGGCCACTCAAATGTCTGTCATCTCAAACTTTGTCATTTCAGAGGGCACTCAAAGTCATCATTTACCACCAACCTGGTTCCCCTCTCCAAGTTCCCCATTTTGCCGCAGCTTTGGAGTTACCAGTGACTTTCCCTTCTCCTTTTAAGCTCATCTAGTCACCAACTCTTACTAATTCTTTCCTTACAGAGGCATGTAGAGTCAACATTTCCCTACTTACATCGCCACTACTTACATCTGGACACTTATTACTTCACGTCTGGATTGCTACAAGTCTCCTATGCTACAGACTATTGCCGAATTAATTTTTATGCAACCCAATGTCAGTTGGATCTGTTTAGCTTCTGGCCTGGTTTCTGGAATGTTTTCTGGTCTAGGCTTTTATCTTTATTTCAGATTATAGTGTGGAGGAAGAAACTTTCCTCCAACCTCAAGGTTCTTCTGGTTGGTGTAATAATTAAACCAACATAAGGCAGATGAGCAAGAGAAAATAACCAAATTTAAAAACGCACGTATGCCTGGGAACACCACATGCATGTAAGAATCAGAGACCACCACATACATGAAAGGTTCAGGGACAGAAAGTTAAAATGAGATAAATATGGCATTCTGAACTAAGTATGAGATAAAGTATTTTGGGGCTTCAGAGCGTCACTGCAGGATGGTAAGAGCAGATGTTCAGCAATTAGAAGTTTGCCTTGCAATATAGATAGGTCATAAAAGGTTATCTTTGATAATCTTTTATTATGGGCAAGGCCCCTAATTCAAATTCTTCTAGGTAGTTGCAGGTGAGGGGGGCAGTTTCTCTGAGCTCGCAGGGTCTCTGTTGCCTTTAGCTTAAAATAATCTACATACCGCAGAGATACATATTTGGGTGACTCATCTAAACCTCAACAATAGGGTGATCCAACTCTCCAAACACTGGTTTGTCAGTGCTATACAAAAGAGGCAGAAAAGCTAAACATTACTAGTGGCTTTATGAACTGTCTTGCTATGTTCTCGACAATCAATCTCCTCTTTGGCTCTTGGATCTGACTGCTTTAAGTTCTAATTTTGTTTTGATGCCTGGTCTCAGACTGTTATTTGTATTTTCTTTTTGGCACTGAAATGATTACATCATATTTTTGCCTAGCAGTTTTGGTTCTTGTTTTTTATGTCTCATTTAATGTCTCAAGACGTTAAGTTCAGAACAAACTCTTCAACCTTGTGCTCTTCAACTGGCACTCTGATCTACTGTGGATTGTCTCAATGATTTTTTTTTAATGCCTCTCTGCAGGGCCACTGTGTTGTACAACTCTAAGCAAAATCATTCACACTGTAATCTATATTAATGGTTTCCCATACTCAAATATATTATGATTTAGGGTTTATGTTCTCTATTTCAACTCACTGCAGCCATTCTTTCTCTACAGTTGTGGCTACTAGATGCCGGCCTGTTTCCAGGGCCCCACCCCAATTTCTAGAACCAGCCCTGGCCAGAAATGAGAGGGTTAAGAGCTTTGGGGACTCAGTACCAACTTACTCCTATAATTATTCCAGTGTTATCACTCTTTCCTTCAGTTCTATTAAGTAAGCTTCTTTCCAAGACCAGGGTCCTCCTTTTGGTTGATACCTTGTATCCCATTTTGCCTTGGCAACATGCCTATTACTAGGACTCCAGTGGTACAGAGAAGCTCTTATTTCATGTTAAAACTCCCTCATGCAAAATGCTTCCTGAAATATCTGCCAACTATTGTCCAACTGCCATGTACGTGGAATACTATCGACATGCTGGACCAGGCCTATAGCTGGTTCCGCTAAATCTAGTGCCAACCTCATCCCAGCAGAAGGATCTAATCCCATCATCTGACCACTTCCCTAGCTTTCCCCAACATGCTGTTCACCATGCCTAGCAATATCTATTTCAAAATGAAAGGATACTTAGCCTCTTTTAAAATATGATGCCCCAATTAGAAAAACACTAATCAGATGTTTTCTGATATCAATTCTCTTGTTATAGAGACCATACCTTTATTAAGTGAATTAAAGTCACCTTAACTATAAAATTATCAAACTTTTAAAACACGACTTTCTAAACATTTTCTAAACACCATACTAGGTGCCTTATCTTCTACTGGTTGACATAAAATATATGTTGGCCCTCTAATATGGACTGCTCTAAATCATAACAAAGCAAAATTTGGGAAGAAGAAAAAAAGAATTATATCAAATATTATCAAAATGATCCCTACCAACTATAACCAGAAATTATAATAAAGTGAAAATGACTGATTTAATGGATTACCTACCTAAGTTATTTTTCAAATGCCAAGAAGCAATTTCCTTATCATAAAAGTGTTTCCATATTTTTTTTTATTTTTCTTACTCCAGAGAGAAATCTCAGGTGAACTTACTCATCAATTTATCACTTCATCAAAATCTGCAAAAAAAAAATCTATAAAGCATATGTAAAATTATGACTGTAATAAAAACAATGAAGAACCCTTATTTTGTTCTTGGAAAACTTTATTTCAGTTTAAACAAAAAGCAAATGTTATTATGTCATCCAGGAACAGGTGAGAGTATAATCATCCTTCATAGCTGTAAACTGGCAAACTACAAATGAGAGATAAGATCAAGGTAAAAGACACTTATGAGTCCAGATTATATTTACTCCCAAAGAGATCATGAAAATTAGTCAAAAAGGTTAGAAACAAATTTACACAAAGTCACATCAGAAAAGCTGAGATAGTGATGGCTAATGCTTTGGGAAATTCTGTTTCCATTTAGTGATCAGAAGAATGAAGTCTTAAACAGTCAGGAACAGGTGGTTTCTACTATAATTATTAAAAACAATGATGTGTACTTTCATCAGTTTCATATAATTAGGATTCAAAATGTTATTTAAAATCTAAATTTAGGCCCAAACATTTAGTCATTACCAAAAATGAAAAATTTACGTTTCTTTACAGAAAACAAAAATATGACTATTTGGATCTTGTCTTAATTTACAATTGATAAATCCAATCTTAATCTTTACCAAAAATAAAAATAAACAGACAGCAGCATTGTTATACACCTGAAGAATATTACAAATAGAATGTCCCCATTAACAACAGCAACCAAGAAATCAAATTCAGTCTACAGATTTCTGATCAAGTAATAAGCTTTCAGTTATTTCTGTGAGTCTGCCTTCTCTTAACAAAGTACAACTTGTCAGATAACTACATCACTGATTTCCAAGCTCTCCTTCCACTGTATTTTTCCCTTTTTACTAAGATGTACCTAGAAATAACAAGACAACTTAGAATAGCTGTAATGGCCTTCAATAATTTTGTTTTACTAATTAGCTGACCTAATTCCAGTGAAGGCTAATATCAAATTATCCAACAGTCTTTGATTTCAGAAATACTGATAACAGTAGAATCATATAGAGTAATTTTGATCAATAATCTTCTACTCACATCTTGAAACCAGTTATCTTTCTAAACAAACTATTTACAAATGCAAAATATGCAATATCATTTAAAATAAATATACAATATACAGTTTCTACATTCTCAGACAGGCTTAAAAATGAGGTAATAAAAACTTAATTGATTAAACCTTTACCATTCTGGAAATGGCTTAGGGAAATAACAGTGAAAAATTTTTCCTTATGTCTTTTCACATTTTCTTTGAATGCTTCTGAATACCTCCTTTGCTATGGTGAAAAATTATGTAAAAAATCCTTAAGCTTTGTTGGGTAGTCTGTCATCACCCCAGTTGCTCCCAAATCAAAAGCTCTTTTGTATTCTTGTTCTTCATTTAATACCCAAATATACACCTGAAAATTAGAAACATGAGAAGTATGAGAAGAAATGTTAACAAAGAAAATTATTTTTATAGTAGCATTTATCCACTACAATCTCCCCACACTTAGAAGTAATCTTTTAAAGCCAAATTTGAAGAAATCATTGAACTCTTTATAATATTCCACTTTGCTTATTAAATTTGCACTGTCCCACCCCTCTGGCTTCAGTTATTCTCACCTATACGTAAGTGGACTCTAGTTACAGAAATGACGTTTTCCTGCTAACTCTAAGAGAGTAAAGTCTTTATATGTGAACCACTAAAGCAGCATCATCAGAGCTGGGAACAAGTTAAGGCAGTTAAAAATTCCTGCCCTTTACACTTGTGTTAAATTGGTAAACTCTGCTGTCTCCAAAATGGATCATTCCAGAAATTTACCTGAATGCCTCGGGCAGTGAGGTGGTCAAACAAAGCTTTTCTCATTAGCAAACTAGAAAAGAAAAGCAGAACAGATTTAGGTACTTCTTAGCCCTTTGAAGGACTAAAATTAGTCCTTAGTCCTAACTTTGTCAATTCAGAGTTTATAATTCCTAGTTGAATTTAATCCCGATACTTCCGTAATATAAGCAATGGCTTCAAATAATAACTGCCGTCGATATATTTATAACTTTACTGCTGGATCTCTCTTTACTGCTGGCTGCTTGCTGGTGAACAACCAGAACCTTCTTTCTACTCCTTGCTACTGTGAGATTCTCGAGACCCATTCTTATTGAAGCAGCTCAGTGACTGCCTTACTCTCCCTGCTGGAGCCACGATGAGAGTGAGAAAGAGCTGAGAAGTCTGTGTTCCTAAGTTTGCAGGTTAAAATAAGGTGGTGAACCTGGGTCAAGTTCTGTAACATCACAGTTCATTCACAGAATGGACTGGTCTTTTGTGAGCTATCTTGGAATCTGATTCTACTAATTACACTATCCTACATATAGAGGAAAAAAAAAACAAACCATTTTTTAGCTCCAAAGAACTGACTTCGAAGTGAACTTTTAGAAAACAAAATCACTTGAGCAAGATGGGAACTAACTGTACTAGAAAGTTATACATATAATTCCTATTCTGTTTATGTTTACTGGAATGATTAGATAACAAAACTAAAAATCACATGCACTTTTTGAATTGGGAGGGTCCTGCCTAATCTTAGAGGAAAAGGCCTGGGCCTCCATTAGAGGTTCAGGAGTCAATCAATTCCTCCTTGCTCTGCTTTCTGCTCGGCTTCTCCCACGTGATTGAAGGGGGTCAGTGATGAAGAAAGAAGTTGTTTTAATTTATTAACTGCTTTGCGTACAATTGTAAGAAAGTGTGATAGGGCCCATCTACCGCTTAAGTGGTAGCAACCCAAGCAGTTGCTGCATCGGTCCCCTCTGCTGCTGGCTGGAGAAACTGTGGCAGCTGATAAGCTGCCACAGGCTGGGACCAGGGCCAGGCCTTTCTCTCCCTTTGGCCCTCTGCCCGATTCTCCAGCTGTGGAGGAAGCAAAGATGACCCCCTGCCTGGTGAGGGAGGCAAGTCCTGTTGACCCTGGTCTTTCCTAAGGCCACAAGGTCCAAGCTGGTGGCCCAGGACCATCATGCTATCCTAACAAAGATTCTGGAATAATAAAAAAAATCATGTGCATTAAATACCAAATGTGTCCTTGAAATTAAATTAAAATTAAAGATGTGTCTTTGGAAGCTAGAAATTAAATCCGTAATAAAGCAAAAAACAATAAACTGTGACACAGAGAAAAGATAAAACTAGTTTTCTATCTCTTTGAAAGAGGAGCTAAGTTAAAAAGGCTGTGACTAAAGGCTATATTTATGCATTCAAGTTTCCATTTTAAAGCAAAATATGGCTCAATAATTTTGTGGTTTTTACCTAAAAATAAACTCAAAATGTCTTAGAAAGCAGATGCCAAATCTATAGGTAGGGCTTCCTTTCTGCTATTAAGTTTTGGTGCAGATTTTTCTGAGAAATGTGCCATTAGTTGATATACATTTTTCACATAATGTGTTGCTATACATACTTCTGAGACAGGAGAGGAAGCATCTGAAAAAATGCAAAGGAAAGGGCCTACAGAAATAACCAACTCAGCAAATTAAAAGTTGCCTCTAGCTCCTTTCTGCCCAGTGCTCTTTAGCAAACATGTTTTCCCATAGCTACCTCCCCCACATCAAGGACTCTCCAGCTATCATCTGTTGATTGACAGCTTGCCAACCAACTAATGTTCTTCTTTATCTCTGTAGCTGTGTAGGAATAACAAGACTGTGTAAAATTGCTTGTTATGTTACAATTAAAATTTAGCCCTTGGATAGGAATCCGCTGAGCAGGTCCCGTCTGTTCAAGAATCCTATAATGGCGCTAACACCACCAAGGTCGCAGGTTCAACAAAACAAACGACCTATAAAACTCGTGGTCCGGAAATTCCTCTCCCATGCAGCCCCTCACCCAGAGCTCTCCCTCCCCATCCTGAATAAGAACGCACGTGTGAAACTTCAGACAAAGGAATCACGTGCCCCTTGATGGACACTGCAAAAGTATATAAACTGTAATAAATCTAACCAGGCCCAGCTCATGCATGGCGTTGTTAACCCCACGCACTCTGCCGGCCTAATAAATTCTCCTCCCTCTAACAAAGTTGTCTGAGTGTCCAAATTCTCTGTCAGGTGTTGCTTCCTGCAACACTTCCTTTCATGTTTTTGACAGTAGGCTAGTGGAAACAGCAAAAAAGTAGAAGGGAATGGTTATATATACCAGCTCTGCTACTTCCTAGCTAGATAACCCCAAGTAAATCACTTAACTTTAGGTTGGTCAGTGCTCAATTTTCTCCTCAAACTGAATCTCCCCAGATTCCTCCTAAAGCTTTGTGACTGGTAATTAAGCTAGTTCTAAATGATTCATACACATCTTGCTTTGTATGGTGGGTACTCAACACATCCTTGTTACAAATTACATGTAGAAAGCTTGCACTAAATTATAAGCATAGTATTCAACAGATACAGCTAAAACATTAACTTGTATTTTAGGAAACTAAAATTCTTACATATCAGAAAGCCAGACGAGAAACTTTTGACTTCTGGACATGGTGTGTGGTTCTTTTAGCCTAAGGCAAAATAAAATTTAAATCATAAATTAGAAACACAGGAATATAATAGTGTGATAAAATAAAACAAGTTCAAAAACAAAGTGCCTTACACTTAAGTATGTACTCAGAAAATATTTGCAAAATGGCAAAATAAATAAATTAAAATAAAGCCTGTGTGGGTTCTCCGTTTCTATTGATTTTAAGTTAACTTTTTACTACTGCTATTCAAAGGTTTTTTTTGTTTTTTTTTTTTTAATATCTTTCCAGGGACTCTGTGTACCTGGGGCTCATGTTGCTTCTCTTTTTCAGTAAAGCCCCTTTCTCTTGCTTTGTTTCCTAAATTTAGTATATAGTAGATTTAAACATACAACCAAACTTTATTATATTTTTAAAGATACTTGGGGTGAAAATGAAACTAAAAAAAAAAATCTTGTTTTTTCTTTTCTTTTCAATATCTAGAGACCTTCGCTCTGTACTTTTTAATTATCTTTGCTTTTGAAAAAGCATACTTGACTTTTAGGCCCACGCTGAGTTCCTTCTTCAGAAGGAGTACAACTATAGGTGTCATTACTTTGGGTTGTGCCCGTAGGAAATTGTGGATTAGTTGCTCTACTATGACAATTTCTCAGCTTCTTTCTAAATTTAACAACACGCAGTGACTTTTGATCTCCCCAGATCTTCATTTCTTGTTTTCTAATGCAGCCTGTCTATACTCTTAGCATAATCCTGAGTCTCTACATTTAAATTCATTTTATTCTTTCTCTCTGAATTCAGTTTTTATTAAAAGCTCTCTAAATAAAATCTTTTTTCCTCTAGATCTAGCCGTGATGGAAAGTCCTGGTTGCAATTTCAGGAATCCCAAGGGTTTAGTATCTCAAATACTAATTACCTTGTTAAACACAAATTACTATGTTGTCTTAGGAAGCATCCATTGTCTTCCATAAAAAAAAAAAAGAAAATTAACACACATATAATATTCTACCTGTCTTAATTCATAATTACTTTTTAGAAAAAAGATTAATACTGTGAAGTATATTCATGTCTATATTTTCAATAATTTTTGCTTCTAAAAGGAACACATGGAGATAATGTAGAGAGCATAATAATCTATTCCAGGCCAGAGGAAAGCTAAGTACTTTAGGAATAAATGGTTAGGAATCATTTTAATCTAGCTAATGAAAATGCTTTCTTTGTAAACAAGAAGTGATTTCTGTTCTTTTGTCTGAAAAAAAAAAAAACTACAAAGGCTACTGATAAATATAATTGGGTAAAGATAAAAATAGTCATCACTAAGAAACTCAATTTGGAAAGCAAGTATAAAACATAGATGCCGAGTACAAAGCTACTGACCAAATTGCTTTTCTTACCAATATTTTCTAATGATAATTTTCAAGTATTAAGCTTGATTTTTTTAAAGTTCTGTTTGGGGATAGAAACCGTTTTCATACAGGTTGAAATCACATTTAAATGATCTTCCCAGGAGCTCTGAATGCTTTTGTGATGACTCAGTTATCATATAAATTTATAGCTGGATATCACATTTGAAGGGTGCAGGATTGAGAGATGAAGCTATCTTTCTTTAATAATAATGCTAAAGATAATTCAACAATAAAAGCTATCATTTATTTAGTGCTTATTATTTGCCAGGCAATGCTGCATTTTATTTTTTGATCTTCATAGTAAATTAGTGTGTATCCTAGAGAAGTTATACAAATATAAAAGTATCTTATATAAACTAAATCTATCCCTTTCTTTCTCCCCTCTCCAGAGGTTTCTGTTGGGTGGTTATTGAGGTGGCTATTGTTTTTTTTTCCTAAATGTATTAATGGTGAATTTGGAGTTTAATGAAATTTGAGCTGCGTATAGTTGTCAATAAAGTAGAAAGAAGAGAAATTGGAGGGTTACTACTAACTGATGTTAGGATAAAAGGATTAGCAGGCCTCAACAGTTAAGTGCAATTTTTTTACCTGACTTCTGAATACACAGGCACAGAAAGCTGTTGTTGCCTGAAATGGGTCCAGGTTAAAAACTTATAATCCTTTATTATTCATTTTAGAGAATCTGTTTTTATGTCAAAAAGCACTATTAAAATAGGTCAGCTAATCAAACATAAAAATAACTACAGCAATCTATTCTTTATCATTGACATTGATATTAATGAGCTTTATCTTCATACTCCTTGATAATTGAGGAAAACAGGTATCCACTTACTTCAATATGATAGAAGGCATTGGGATTTCAAAAAACTGTTCTCGAATGGGCACAAATGGCAAGAGGCCAGTGAAGAAGAGGCCAAGAATGAGCAGAACCCGTTGTAGACTAAAGAATATAGGAATATCTGAATTCTAAAAGACACAAAAAATATTATGTTACTTTTCAAATGTTCCAATAAAGAGGATTATTTCACAACCCTCAAAATTTCCCAAGACTGTATCTTGACATCTGTTAAAAGTACTCCCTGAATTATCAATATCTAAACATACTGCATTTAGAAATGTCTAGTCCCTGACATATGGGTCAGAACCTATCTTAGAGCCCTATAGGGTTCATTGATGATACTAAAGTTTCTCTATCTCCTACTCTCTGCTTTTGTAACACCACTTCTGTCCATTAGTGATAGTGCTTATCACTGAGATTAAACACATCAAATTTAATGGAACGAGGTAAAAAAATGAAGAAATAAAATATTAATCTAACTCCTGTTTAAAATTATATAACTATATCTAGATGTAGTTAAACAGGATATGATACAAATACACACACACACACACACACACACACACACACGGATATATACTAATACTGTTACAAATATGTCATCTTTCAGCTATATTACAGATCAAATATAAATAGGATTTTGTAAGCTAGTCCAAGAATCTAACTACCATTTTAAGTTTCTATTGAAAAATGTATTCGAGATCCCAAAACCCTTAGAATGTAAATGTCATGTACATATGAACACTTTTCAGCTTGCAGAACTGAAACTCTATACCCTTTAAACAACTCCCATACCCACCCCTCCCTGACCCCTCCTATATTTGCCTCTAAAACAAATAAGTTATGATGAATTTGAATTTTCTGTATAAGAGTAGCATGTTGAAAAAAATCATGCAAAAAAGTAATTCATTTTAAATAATAGGTTTAAATAACCCACCTCTTTATTATTAAAAAAAAACAGTAAGTTTGTGAACTTCTTTTTCCACCAGTGTTCTCATACTGCTTTGTATATTTTCAGCTAATTTATATACAAGTGTTTCAGCTGCAACACATTATATAAGTCACTGAAAAACCTGATTTCTGCAAATTCATACCCTAAGAATAACAGAGGGTTAGGGGTGACTCTCAAAACATGTACAACTTTAAAACCAGAGGACTAAAACCGGTAACTGGTACTTCTGGTGGGAGAGGGCATGGAACAGTATATTGACATATCACTGGCATTAACAACTGTCTGTACCCCATATCTTTTAAATTAGAATATCTGGGATGGGACCTAGGCATCAGTACTTTTTGTTAACTGTTCAGATAATTCCAACATATAGCCAAGGTTAAGAATCACTGCATTAAGTATGAGTGAATAAAAAGTCACTAATTGAGAATAAGTGCTACACATTTTCCTGTCACCAATGTGTAGTTCTTTTTAGTGTCTAGCATCTGGGAATTAAAGGGCTAGTGTAAAATTCTCATAGATCGTACTTTAAGATACATGACTTAATTATATTGCATATTCATAATATGAATGACAAATATTGTTGAGCCAATCTTACATTATAACGTTTGAAAACTACTGCTGAAATTTGGAACTTTTTAATGCATTTGTGCACATGTCTAACTCAATGCAATTATAAACACATGTATAGATAGATTAATGTAACTACCACCACAGTAAAGACAGAATTGTTTCGTCACCACACGAGAACCCCCTTGTGCTACCTCTTTGTATTTGCATCCACTCTATCTCAGTCACTGTCCCCTGATATAGCCACTAATCTGCTCTTCCTGTCTATAGTTTTGAGAATGTTATATAAATGTTATCATACATTTGTAACCTTTTGAGGTTAATTTTTCACTAAGCAAAATATCTTCAAAGACCATTGAGGTTATTGTATGCATCAATGATTCATTTCCTTTTACACAGTATACATATGTCAGTTTGTTCAGCCATTTATCCATCGAAATGCATTTGGGTCATTTCCCAAATTTTGACATTATGAACAAAGCTGCTATAAACATTCATGTACAGGTTTTTGTGTGTATAAATTTTCATTTTTCTGAGATAAATGCCTAAGAGTAAGACTGCTGGTTAATATGGTAAGTATACGTTTAGTTTTGTAAGAAGCTACCCAAATAATTGAGTGGCTTCTCCTCATCTTCCCCAACATTTGCTATTATCACTATTTTTTACCTGAAAAAAACCAAAATGATCTCAAAGGATCAGCAGGTCAATAAGCTGCTATTATACTATCTCCCTTTTAATGACACATGAAATATTATCAAGTAATGATTAATTATGGACTGTCTTAGATTGAAATTCTTAGGGATTGGAAGCCTCTCAGAGGAGTAATTATTCTGTTCTCTCCTTTTGTACACAAGCTCCCTCAGTATCTCACAGAGCCTACTGCACATAAATAAAATGTACTTGCCTTAATGAGGGTCCCAATTACACTTTTAATTGTAATGCTGCTGATCTTGGTTCTATATTTTTGCCTTCTTTGCTAGGAAGGAAGGTCTTCCCAAAAGAATTTTGTATTTTGGAATTGCTACTGTATCATGTTTCTTCTTCCATATCACTTGTATTCAGAAAAAGCATCTTCAATGCTTAAGTTTTTTTTTTAACATTTGAAATTTCAAGTTCTCTTAGCTGACTATACAGCTAAACTCGCTAATGGAGGCTTAGCATACCATTTCAAAATATATATCAAAACTAATTTTTTAAAGATACATTTTCTTCAATCAGAAAGTTTTTCAGTGGGTAGATGGCCCTACTTATATATAATACTTGATAATCATGATCCTAGCTTTTTTGATTAATTCTAGTAGTTAGGTAGGATAAAAAAAAGCTTACGATATTGAGTTGAAAGATATCTTCCTTAATTCAAAACTACTTCCTTAATTCAAAATTACACAAAAAATTAAACTACCTAATGAAGAACAGAAAAGATAGAAATCATATTGCTTTATAATGTACATAATAAAATATTGGTAAACAACTAACATTAACATGTGAAACTAATCCTATAAGCCAGTCCAATTATATTGAACTTTAATTGCAAGTTCCATTATCTCTATTAAATCCACTATCTAAAATAAGATTAAGATCTTAGTAAACTTCTGGTTAGTTGCTTACACCCAGTACCTTCTATCTTTATAACAAAGCTATGAAATAAGGTAATTTTCAAAATTATCATTGTAATGACTTACTATTTACAGATATTCAAGAACAACAACAAGAGACCATTACGTATCCTTTTTGAAGCTTACCTCTTTGTAGCACTTCTCTACAATTCTGTAACTGGCATTACCCCACACTGTTATGTGTTCTCGTCTGTACTGCTTTACCAACTCTGAAACCTACAAGTGAAAATTCAATTTTTATGCATGTCCCTATTTTTAAATCTACTTACATTATTTTACTTAAAAAGATGGGTTACAATTGACTATCTGCCAGTGAATAGTATAAAGTTTTGGAAGAACCAATGTATAAATTCAGATTATTTTATAAAATATAAGCTACTTATATTTTACCATTATATGATCTATCTCATAGAATACAACTGTTTAGTAGTCTGACATACACTAACTACAAATGAAACAAGTTAAACCAGAAGAAGTTAATCATACTATTGGTTCACAGGAGCTCACTTTTATCCATGACTGACACATGATAACTCACTCTGAAAGTAGGCTTTCCTATGGTAAGTGATCTCTTCCACTAGGGCATTTTAAAACAATACTGATCCCGAGAGTATCACATCTCCCTGAACATTATCAATCTATGTGGCCACCTACTCTAGCCTTTAGTTTGTGAAAGTGGGTGTGATACACTCAGAAAAGGCAATGCCTTAAGTACCTTCTTAATCAGCACACTGTTGTTGACTTTGATATCGATGTTGATGGGAGTGTTAGGAAAGGCCTCAAAAATGTCCTTCAGTAGTGGAATTCGGTTATCTTCTCCTTCACATTGGCATGCTGAGAAAGCAAGATTTTGAAAAGTATTTTTAGTCTTTTTTTTTTCTTTTAGGTGAGGCAACCCTTGGTTGACCTCACAGACTGCAGACCTTGTCAGCTTGCAATCTCTTATTTTTTATTTTTTACACCGGTAGCACCTAGTCTTCCTAGGTGGTCTCCCATTCAGTACTAACCAGGCCTGACCCTGCTTAGCTTCCGAGATCAGACAAGGTCAGGCTTGTTCAGGGTGGCATGGCCATAGACTTGAAATGTATTTTTAAAAAATAACTTTTATTTTCTGATGATTAGAAAAAAAATGTAGTCATAATAGGACATTTACAAAATGATGAGAAGTTTAAAGACAAAAATAAAAATCATCTAAAATACAACAAGTTACATATAACCATTGTGACCATTCGGTGTACTTTCCCTACTCTTTTTTTCTTATGCATAATTTAATGGAGTTACAGTGTACCTGCAGATATTAACCTGATTTTTTTACATAAGTAAAAATAAATATTGCAAGTTAATACACTGTATTCATAATTATTATTTTAAAGTTTTTTCATTAAGCTTTTTGAGGTAACTGTGGATTCACATGCGGTTAGGAGAAATAACACACAGAGATCTGTGTACCCTTTACCCAGTGGTAATCTCTTGTAAAAACTATAATACAATATCACAACCATAATACTGACTTTGATATAATCTACTGATTTTATTCTATAATTATTAAAAGTTCAAAAAAATACTCTATTGAGTAGCTAGCTATACAACAATTTAATTTTTTTAATTTAACAATTCCCCTTGAACAGTAGCAGCATTTGCCACTCCAAATTATGCCACTTTGGCATAAAGATTATTTTGAATTGAAGGCAATCGAGAAGAAGCAGATCCAAAGAGAACTCTCTGTTCTCCCTGTTTGCCTAAAAACAAGACTTAAATTTGTACAAAAATGAGTCACTAATACCCTAGACACGTATCAGCACCAGAGGATTGACTCTATATGACAAAGTACTGACTACCCTTTATTGCCCCCATATATTTGTGATCTACAGTTTGCCACCCTAGAAACCTAAAGTCCTTTTCTTTTGTCTTGTCACTTCTCTAAACATTTATTTTTTTTATTGTTGTTGATAAGATGCTATGTAAATTCAGGATCTTGCTATCCCTGAGTTTCTCACATGTGACATAGATATTAATAAACTTGTTTGTTTTTCTCTTGTTAATCCCTTTTGTTACAGAACCGCAGCTGAGAATCTAGAAGGGTAAAAGGAAAAACATTATTTCCTCCTCTATATCCTACTAGTGGATATTAAGATTTTTTAAAAGTTTTGCTCTGGTATCATCACTGAATTTTTCAGACTGAGAAAAATAGGCTCAGGCAAGAGAAATATATGCTAATTCAGTAATGGGTTGAAGAATTATATCAATGCAACTCAATTCAAAGAAAACTGAGCCATGAAAAAACAAGAGAATTTTAATCATTTTTTATATTTCCTGAGGGTTATTGTCTTTATTCTTTCCCAAGTCCCTTTTGACTCTAATCATTTTTATATTATATGCTACATACTATATAACTATTATAAAATTTTTCCTATCTGAAACTTCAATTCTACTTATCTGTGTATAACAAAATGGTAAAAGATTCTTTATTTCACCCGTATTGTACAGCATATCAAAAAAGCAAATTAAATTAAATTCATGTCAGAACATTAATCATAATAGTTTCATGTGAAAAGCAAAGAAAAACCTGTTACTTTTTTGTCGGTTCCCAATTCTATTCTATTGTCTTTTTTCTACTCCTAGTAGTTCAGATGGGGCCCAAGGTCATTCTGATGGGACTGTCAATCATTTGGTTCTGTCTCCCTGGCCACAGAGAGAGAACATGACCTTTAAGCATAATAACAGGAGAGATCTAAAATCCTCAGCTGAATGAATAATGTATTTTTGATGTGATCAGAGGTCCATCTTTATGTGGAGGTGTGTCTAAGAACAAAGCTAACAAAAATAAAAGTGGAACAAAGAAATGGAAATAAAAACCAATTATTTTTGAGCAAGTGGAATCAGTCATGTCTGAAGGAACATAACCTCTAGACTTTTTAGTTAAAATAACCAATAAATTCTTAGAGTTTAGACTTATCATAGACTATAAAATTGAACTACAAAAACTAATTATGTTAATATACTGATCTGTCAAAAACACTTCCAATTCACTCTCATGGTAGGCATATGGCCTGGGTCTGGTCAACCATATTTGCTTATCTCTTTATCTACAGTGAATATTTCAAGGTGGACATATGACCCAAGCTGGGCCAATCAGTGTCTTTCTGTAAAACTTTTCCATTGAAATGCATAGGATAAATTGCCTTTTTTCCCTGGGGTCACAGTGCAGGCAGGATGTGAATTTATGGTTGTCAGTGATTATGTTCCCCTTCACATACACAAAATCCAACTACAGCAAAAGAGGTTAAGATTCACTTAAGAGTAGCAGAATGAAATAAAGCAAAAAGAGTTCATTTTGACCTGAATGTAAGACCTGAAACAATAAAATGCATAGAAGAAAACAGAAACTAAACTCAAGGACCTTGGACTCAAAGAGGATTTGAGCTCAAAGGCAAGGGAAGTAAAAGGAAAAATAAATGAATGGGACTACATCAAACTAAAAAGTTTCTGCTCAGCAAAAGAAACCGTCAACAAGAGACAACCATCTGAATGGGAAAATATACTTGTAAGCAACACCTCCAATAAGGGCCTCATATCTAAAATACAGAGAACTCATATGACTCAATAACAACAAAAAAGTAAACAATCCAATCAAAAAATGGGCAGAGGACCTGAACAGACACTTCTCCGTAGAAGACATACAAATGGCCAACAAATAAATGAAAAGATGCTCAACATCCCTAGCTATTAGGGAAATGCAAATTAAAAGCTCATTTCACATCTGTTACAATGGCTATAATCAACAGAACAAGTAATAACCAATGTTGAAGAGGATGTGGAGAAATATGAACCCTCATACACTACTGGTGGGACTGCTAACTGGTATAGCCACTATGGAAAACAGTATGGAGGTTCCTCAAAAAACTAAGAATTGATCTACCTTATGATCCAGCAATCCCTCTACTGGGTATTTACCCCAAAGACTTGAAAATTCATATCTAAAAAGATATTTGCACACCAATGTTCATAGCAGCATTATTCACAGTGGCCAGGACATGGAAGCATCTGAAGTGTCCTATGATAGATGACTGGATAAAGAAGCTGTGGTACATATATACAATGGAATATTACTCAGCCACAAGAAGAGATGAAAATTGCCATTTGTGACATCATGAATGGACCGTAAGATAATCATGCTAAATGAAATAAACCAAACAAAAAAAGTTGAAAATCACATGATATCACTTATTTGTGGAAAATAAACCTAAAAGCAACAAATGAACAGGACAGAGACTTATGGACATGGACAATGGACTAGTGGTTACCAAAGGGTAGGCAGTGGGGAAGAAGGGGGAAGGTAGACAGGGTAAAGGGAGTCAAATGTAGGGGAGTAGAAGGAGGGTAAAGGAGTAAAGGGGATCAAATATATGGTAGCTGAAGGAAACTGGACTTTGGGTGGTAAACACACAACAGAATATATAGATGTCAAATTATAATGTATACCTGAAAATTATATAATTGTATTAACCAATATTACCCCAATAAACTTAATTTAAAAAGGAGTCCTTTTTGTACCCCTGAATCCAATAATGTTCCATGTCAGATCCACCATCTTAGACAGTTAATGATAAAATAAATCTCTTTTTAACCTTTAAGCAAGTGTAACCTGGTTTCTGTTACTTATAACCTAAAAAGTGTGAACATGATATTCTATCACTGTACAGCTCAATATGGTAGCTACTAGCCGCAAGGGTTATTTAAATTAAAATGAAATAAAATTAAAAATTTAGTTCCTCAGGTACACCTGCCACATTTCAAGTGCTCTTGGCCATTGTATTGGACAATGCAAAGAAAAATCCCACTGATAGCACTACAAAAGTTCTGTTTAGATAGTACAATTCTAATTAACTAAAAATTTTGTTAGCTTGTTAAGTTTGTAAAGTATAATTTCATAGTCAAAAGAATTGTCATGGGCAATAGCAATTCACACTCAAGTAAGATGTATTCAAGGAGCAAATTAGAAAAAGGTTAAACAGGCAAAACTAACTTTTGGACAGCAAAATGACACATTACAGAAGAATAATATTGTACTGAATAGTGGGGGAAACAAAAAAATTAACATGCTAAGAAAAAGAAAGTATGCTAAAGTAATGAGAAGATATTTAAATTAGATGTCTCAGCCAGATAGAAAGTAGAAAAAGGGCTGGAGAAAGAAGTTTGTTCCCAGTATTGTTCCACATCTGGCTGGGAAATACCACAAAAAGGGAAAGAGAAAAATAACAGAAAAACAAGAATGCTAGAAACTAATATAACATTGAATGTGAACTGTAATTGAAAAATATTTTTAATTAAAAATAAAGAAAAGAATGCTAGGCAAGAAGAGTATGCCATAGGAAGTGTTCCATGAAGTGGCCCCCAAAACATGCTAGAAGTTTAAAATTGATCACTACAATCAACTCAAGATTATCTATTATTTTTCATAAAAAAAAGACTACTTTTATGTAAGTAGGATAAATAGTAACAAACTCCTTGGTTAACAGATTTTTATGTTCTTTCTTTTTAATGTAACCTGTGGCATATCAAAGTACTTTGAAAAGAAAACAGTTCTTCTCCAGGAAAGTTGTGAACCACAAAGAAAACAAGCGGTCTGATATGTGCATTCCTCTGAGAGTGGCAGTCTCTCTCTCTCTCTCCAGTATTTAAAAAAAAGCAAATGAGAGTTGCAAGCAGGGAAACAGAACAGGAAAAAACTGAACAATCTTTGCCAAATATGAGTCAAGTTTTTACAGTACTATGTAATGGTCTGTTTCAAACAAAGTAAACTTCACATTTGAGGCACAGTCTAAAGTTAATTGAGTTAAATGCAATATGAACTAAAGTTAATTATTCTTTACAACTGTCTGAAACTTCAGAGTACACAGCATAGCTATTAATAAGGCATTTGAAGAGACTTCAAATGGAGAGGCAATATGGTATAGCTGAATACTGGTCTGGTAAAGAGGAGAGACCTAGCCACGTCACTTAATTGCTTATATTACCTTAAACAAATCCATTTACATCGTTAGACCTGTTTCCTTATCTATAACAGGAGGAGACAGAACTAGATAGTCTCAAAGGTCTCTTCACATTCAAAAGTTTTATGACTTTAGGAGGAAGGTATAAAAATCAGAAAAAAAAATTTTTTCTTGGGAGATCTTTTAATCTTTGTAGACTTTGGCTTTGCTCTACAAAGGGAAAAACAGGAAAAACTTCACTTATACAATTTTCTTAACTTTCCTAAGTCTACAGCTGACACAGATATTAGAATAGCTTGGCAAATATAATCTTATTAATTACATGAAAAAAAGTGTTTCCTCAAACCAACACAGCTCTATGATACTTACCTGGAAGGCAAAATCAAAATCTAAATATCCCTTAGAAATATCTAAACAAATTTCTGATTTTTATTTGCCTTTCTAAAATCTCCTGATAAAGGTGAAATTACACTGGCCAATTTTAAATTTAGTTCACAATGCAGTTACAGTTCTTCTGAAAATTAATATCAATAGATCCTTGACATTTAACCAAGGTTTTAACTACATGCAAACCATACTAAGGACTGTAGCATCTTACAGTTTTAATGAGTTACACTTGAATCATTCAAAACATGAGGCTGAACTGCGATAGTGAGGGAGACTATACCTGCTCAGCAAACTGTATCTCAAGATGGTGTAATTTCTACTCTAACATGTTCCATTCTAAAACTAACAAATTGGGCCAAGTGACATGTTTCATTATGAGAAATGTTCCCTCAAAAGAAAGAAAACTTCTATGCTGGTGATTAAAAAGTAAAGGTGACTAGGAAATGGATGGTTTATTTGAGTAATAAAATTCTCTTTAATAATTTAAATTATGGAGCAGCTAAAAGACATAGAATCAAATGTGAGAATTAGTAAGGATCTGAAAGGGGTTATTTCAATTTCTTTTCATTTATTTAATTTATGATTACTATAAGGTATATAAATAATCTAGAATTTGAAGCTTTAGTAGTAAAAAGTATCCCCAATAATATCTGGGTTTCTTGTCATTAGTATCCAAGCTTAAATTAACTGTACATAAATTTAAGTAGAATGAGCCAATTAAATCTCTGGACTTTATCAATTCAGGATCAAGGTTTCAGATTTGTAGGCATGAGAGAGTAAGTTTTGAGGACAGTACTTTTAGTGAGAACTTACTATATGACAAGAGAACATGCATGTTTATCTAATTCTCAGCATAAATGAATATACTTCAATGTAAATGGTTAAGCTGCAAATGGGGAATATTACCTCTTTGAAATGTGACATCCAGTTTGCCAAGGTAAGGTGGGAGTTCCTTTAAAAGATGATTGGAAAAAAGTTAGCTCTCAAAAAATCAAAAGCATTTTAATGGCTAATGACATCAAGACATAAAAATTTGCTACTTCAGAAAATAAAAGAACAAAACACCACATATGTTTACAGAAAGCACCCTTTAGCAGAACATCCTTAGCAAATTAATCATATAATTACTTAATTTCACAACCTACAAGAAATCTGTACTATTTAATATGCACCTTTTCTAAATAATAAATATACAAAGACAAATGTTAAAAAGAGATCATTCAAAAAAAAGAAAAATGATTAAAAATCATATAGAAAAATCTTTAAATTCACAATCAAATAAATGCTAATTAAAAATTAGCAAATTAGAAAATGTTTGATATAGTTGTAATGCTCAATAATTATAAGAGTACAGAAAAATGGAAATTTTTCTAATTATCAGATTTTAGAACTCTTTAAACGATTTAAAAAGCAAGTTGGCAATAGTAACTTTCAATATATATTAAGACACTAATATTCCTAATCTTTTACCGAATAATTTTCCTGCTGGGAGTTTATTTAGGGAAATAATTTTAAAAATAGAAATGTTTTTATTTGTATAAATACTTTTAAGAAATATAAATGTCTTTATAAATATAAATATCTCTTAAATAACTTTATATAAGGATAGAAATATAGACAAAATTTTATCTTTATGCATTCAGTGCAGTGTTATCTATAATGATGAAAACTCAGAATTCATTCAAATGGCCAAGAATAGAGGAACAGTTAAAAACAACTATATATCCACTCAATGGAATAACTGCAGTCATTTGAAATGTTTATGAAAAATAAGCATGAAATCCCAAAAGCCTAAATACTATACAATTCTAACTACACGGTATTCTAGAAAAGGCAAGACTATGGAGACAGTAAAAAGATCAGCAGTGGTCAGACATTAAGAGAGCAAGAAAATGAACAGGCAAAGAAAAGAGAATTTTTTTTTTAACGCCTACAGCACCTGGTAATCCTAGGTGGTCTCCCATCCAAGTACTTACCAGGCCCGACCCTGCTTAGCTTCTGAGATCAGAAGAGCTCAGGAACGTTCAGGGTGGCAAGGTCGCAGATGCAAATAGGATTTTTAAGGGAGTAAAATTATTCTGTATGACGCTACATTAGTGAATACATGTCATTATACTTATGTTAAAACCCATGGAGCGTACAACATCAAGAATGAACCCTAATGTAGACTATGGACTTTGGGAGGTGATGTATCAATGTAGGTTCATCAACTGTGAAAAATGTACCACTCTGGTGTGGGATGTTGATAGTGCGGAGAGGCTACGCCTGTGTAGGGTCAGAGGGAATTTTCTGTACTTTCTTAAGTTAATTTTGCTGTGAACCTATAACTGCTATAAAAACTAAAGACTATTACAAAAATAAAAAGCACAGAAAAATGTGTATCATGCCAAAATATTAAAGTGTTTACAAATACAACGTATGTAATATACAATGGGATCACAACTACGTAAAAAACATAACAGGGTATTATATACAGACAGTATCCTGTTATCATAAGTTTTCTTTAGGTGGCAAATTGAGCATTTTTCTTTCTATTAATCAGTATTTATGATAATGAGCATGTAAACTACTAAAATCAGATTTTTAAAGGGCCTTTGCCTATATTTTGAAGACTAAGACTAATTCATCTGAATCAAATTATAAAATACTTCAAGCAAGTTGAACTGTAGTAGCTTTACATTTGAGAACTATGGAAATTTTGTTTAAATACTTATTAAAACAAGTCTCTATATATGTATGGAATGAGTACATCCTCACTGAAACAATAGTTTTTAAAATTTCCTTTGACAATCATTATTTAATTGCTATCATTAATTTTGTAATTATTTATTGAAGCACTATCTGGCACTATCTATCACTGTTTTTAAAAATCTTACAGGTCCTAATATCTACTAGATATTACTTTATCATGCATTTTTACTTACACAGTACTTGAGATCAGAGATGTTTACATTAACCCCTGTTGATCTCTTTAGATTTTCATCATGTGACACAACAACCTCTTCATCTTTGGTGATATGGCAGTCCAATTCGAGCATATCAGTTCCAATTGTAACTGCACTAAAGAAATATAAAAAAAGTGACATTCTGAAACTTAAGTAAACATTTAGGTTATAAGCATCAAATATAAAAATTCAGAATTATAACTCAAACAGCAGAAAACCCCATATCAAAAATTTTCAATATTGTCATCTATTATGACTTATTGATGATAAAATATTCTAAATAAACTTAGAATAAGAGAATCATGCTACCTCCTTTCCATTAAGCGTTATCTTTATTTCTGTCAACCCAATATAATGGAAAGAAGACTACACCAGAAGGTAAGAGATCTGGGTGTCAGTCAGTTCCTGCTTTGCTATAAACTTGCTGTATAACTCTGGGCAAGAAAATACCCTCTCCGGGCCTACATTTTCACATCTATAAAGTGAAAGGAGTGAAAATAAGAAAAGGATGCTAGCTTTTGACACTGTAATTCAATATAGGATTAGAATTCCAGCCAGAGCAATTAAGCAAGGATAAAAGTGGGGTGTGCATCCAAGTTGGAAAGGAAATCATGAAACAATTCCATTTACAAAAACATCAAAAAGAATAAAAACTTAGGAATTAACTTAACCAAGGAGGTGGAAGCCTTGTACAGTAAGAACTACAAAACACTGCTGAAAGAAATTAAAGATATTTATAATAAAAAGACATCCCACGTTCATGGATTAGAATACTTAATATTGTTCAGATGCAAATATTACACTGATCTACAGAATCAATGCAATTCCTATCAAAATCCCAATGATATTTTTTGCAAAAATAGAAAAATCCACTCTAAAATTCACATTGAATCTCAAGGTACCCCACATAGTAAAAACAATCTTGAAAAAAAAAAAAGTTAGCAGACTCACACTTCCTGGTTTCAAAAGTTATGCAAAGCTACAGTGCAGTGTAAGCCCTGACTTTTTTTTTCTTATAATGCAAGTGCCTGACTTAAGTGTTGATTGCAGAGGAACCCCCTTCAAGGATGGCTATCTCTGCATAGTATAGGTTCTTTCACAATGGTGCTCCATAAGTATTTGTTAAATACTGTATTCATGAATGAAATATTTGTTAAATATTCAATTCATGAATGAAAAGACGCAAATGTCTATATATGTAAAATGCCTACACAGCACTGTATGTATCCATTATCACTGATGAAAAAAAATTATCACAGATGATATATCAAGATGAAGAAAAAGTAAACATAAAGAAAAGTGAATATAAAGAAAGTTTTAGAAACATTTCCCTTTTTAAAATTCAGGAATGGGTCTACAGCCATGCTACCCTGAACAAGACCAATCCATCTGATTTCTGTTTAGTACTTGGATGAGAGACAACCTAGAAAGACCAGGTGCTGTAGGCATGAAAAAGTGAAGTAAAAGAAATAAAATAAAATAAATAAAATAAAATAATAAAAATAAATAAAATAAATAAAATATAAATAAAATAAAAATAAAATAAAGAAAATAAATAAAATATAAAATAAATAAAATAAAAATTCAGGAATAGAAAGAGTAAGACCAGGGATGAGCAGAGTAAGAAAATGTAAAAGGAGATAAATTACAGTTTGTGTAATATATTTCCATGTGCTCAAATTTTTTCCTAGTGGTTTCATATAAGGTAATATCTCTACAACTACATATTCAATTCTTAGAGAAAAAAGGCCTATGTCTATTCTACATTTTCTAATGTTAATGACATTGGGCATATTGTAGGTATTCAACAAATTCCTAAATGAGTGGAATGGAGCCATGTTTTAGTTATCAACATCTAAATATTTTAAATTTTAATTAATTACCACTTAAATGTTGATCAATGACAATCCATATCCATAGTAAGTATTATACTTCAAAGAATAAAATATTCACATGGAATTGAATTGTTGAAGAATATCTGAATAAAAATAAAAAGTAGGTATAGTATGATCTCTCTAGCAATGATAGATAGCACCTTCATCTAAGGCTTCATCTACAATGAAAATCTGTTGTTTAGCAGCCACCTTCATTAATTATCTTACTTATAATTCCTGCACAACTTGCTGAAGCTTCTACATCAACATTTGCTGGTTCACCTTGGCTTTTATGTTACAGAGATGGCTTCTTTCCTTAAACTTCATGAACCAACCTCTGCTGGCTTAAACATTTCCTCTGCAGCTTCCTCACATCTCTCCACTTTAACAGAACTGAAGAGAGTTAGGGCCTTACTCTGGATTAGGTTTTGGCTTAAGGAAATGTTGTGGCTAGTTTGATTTCTATCCAGACCACTAAAACTTTCTCCATATCAGCCAAAACGTTGTGCTTTCTTACCATGCATGCGTTCACTGGAGTAGCACTTTTAGTTTCCTTCAAGAATGTTTCCTTTGCATACGCAACTTGGCTAATGGTTTGGAGCAAAAAGCCTAGGTTTTAGTCTATCTCAGCTTTCAACATGCCTTTCTCACTAAGCTTAATCATTTCTAGCTTTTGATTTAAAGTGAGAAATGTGTAACTCTTCCTTTCACTTGAACACTTAGAGGCCATTGTAGGATTATTAATTGGCCTATCTTCAATATTTTTTTGTCTCAGGGAACAGGGAGGCCCACAAAGAGGGAAAGATCTGTTTGCCAATTATGCATTTGTTAGAATCACAAAGAAATAAGCAAACAAAAAGTTTTTAGGTTGGTAAAATAAATTTTCCATATTTTTAAATTTCCTGAAATATTGTTATACTGTGTTTAATTAAAAAAATAAATTAAAAAATGTATAAACTGAAGGTAACATATATTGCCAACAAATAATTTTGAAATAAAATTCTAAGACCCTTTCTACAGCTAAAAAAAAATGGTACCACTAATTTTTGGTCACACACGTCTTACTTTATCTTTTTTGTTTTGTATGAGCATGTGAAGGGAGAGTAAGAACAGGGGTTATCTATATTTTCCTGTACTTTAAAAAATTATACATATTACCTAAGAAATCTTTCTAGTATAAAGTCTGCCTTTAGTTGAAATGTTAGCTATTTTTAGAAATGTTTGAGAATTATATGCAAAACATTCTCCATTTATTTTATGCTAACCTCTTACTAACAAGCTAATAAATAAAAATTTAGAGCAACAGTAAGTACATCTAGGACAATTTGTAAATTATCCTAATACAACTATCTCATATTTGATACAAAAATAGAACATAGCAAAAAAATTTTTTAAAAATCACTTTGGCCTTCAAAATTTTCCATAAATAACAACAGGCATCTACTTTAACTAAAACACCAGATATTTCTGAGCTGAATTTGTGACAACATGATGACAAACACAGAAAAGAGTTAGGGAAGCCAAGGCTTCAATATTTCCAGAAAAGAAATAAAACTCTAGTTCTAAAAGAAGTGAAATTACTTGAAACTCCACAAAAACAATACATAGAAATTACAATAGCCCCTATGCCAAGGAATTTATTTGAATTTCATTTATTCCTCACAAACTGATGTTGCATTATTATTTCCAGTTCATTGATGAGACAATTAGTGTTATAAAATTAGATATTCTAAAAAAATTACCATGAGATTCAGGTCGCTAATTAATTACTTTGACTGTCTGCCAACTTATACTTCCAGCTACTGCTAATACAATTTGTTTCTTTCTCTTACTATTCATGTTAATACTACAGGGATCAAATTGTCCTATGGGTATTTACAAAGGCAGCCTAGTTTAATAACCTAGTTATATTAGCTCTTAAGAACCAGATTTTACATACTCAAGGGCTTAGCAACTGTTGCATGTGTGTGTGTGTGTGTGTGTGTGACATAATTCCTTACTTTTTGATTCTATGCTTATTACAATTAAGGTTCTGTCTCTTTCATTTGTCATCTGCTAACATTCTGCTTTGATCTTGAATGTCCAATTCCATATCTCATTCAGTAAGCAACTAGCGAGAGCCTGTGAGCACCAGAGTTAGGTGTTAGGGATTGAGAGATCAATAAAGATTCTTGCCCCCAAGAAATCACTAAAAGAGCCAGATTCATACATTAAGGCATGGGTCCCCAAACCCCAGGCTGTGGATCGGTACCAGTCCATGGCCTGTTAGGAAAGGGGCAGCACAGCAGGAGGTGAGCAGCAGGCCAGCAAACAAAGCTTCGTCTGTATTTGCCGCTGCTCCCCAGCACTAGCATCACCACCTGAGCTCCATCTCAGATCACCAGGCATTAGATTCTCATAGGAGAACCAGTCCCTAGTGCCCCAAAAAGTTGGGGACCAGTGCCTTAAGGTGTTCTTGAAAGCATTTTATAAACCAAATTGTGATATGCAATTATTTCTTTGTCAGTCATAATTACTTATTTAGCCCCAATATAATATAACGAATTAACTTTCCATACACTCTTAGTCCTTTCAATTCCTAGACACACTTGGTCCACATACCCTATTATCTTAATTTGAAACATTTCCCATATTTTAAAATAGCTCTGTCTACAGCCATGCTATCCTGAACACACCCAATCTCGTCTGATCTCGGAAGCTAAGCAGGATCAGGCCTGGTTAGTACTTGGATGGGAGACCACCTAGGAAGACCAGGTGCTACAGGAATTTAAAAATAATAATGAAAAAAATTTTTTAAATAAAGTAAAATATAAATAGCGTCTTCCTTTACTTGGTATCTTTTCAATTTTCTGGTTAATCTTAACCAGGCTTCTGACACCAACTATTTATACTATCTCTAATATCTTCTTATCTTCACCTCCATGTCATAATAAATATGCTTTGATAAGAGTATATCTAATATGTACATAAATAAGATCTAAGTTTTAGCTGCTCATTAGTTTTTTACTATTTCTCCCTCAACTACTCATCCTATCAAGGATATAATGTAGTTAAGCACACTATCTGTCTTTTGCCAATTATGTATTATAACTCTATCTTTTTAATATACAGTAGTACTTTGAAAATAGTATGTTTACACAATTTTTCTTGTTCATAAAGCAGGTATGTTTAAACAAACAAACAAACCTAAGTGTCTTAACAGTTAAAGGAACAGAATATTTGTAAATTAAAAAAAAAAAACATATTGATAACAATAGCACTGGTGCATAAGACAAAAAAACAAAACAAAATCAAAAAGCACCACCATAAAGAAAACAAAAACTTTAAGAGGTTAAAATTAAAGCCTATTTGATTTAGGCTTTATATAAATTTCAAAGTCAATTAACAAGCAGTCTTACAAATAAATACCTCTAACAAACACTAATAGGGAAGAGTTGCTTTCTTCTCAAGTACCAGAAAGAGCACAGAGTTTGACACTGAGTCAATAGCACAAAGGAAGTGACACTTATCTAGTACTATAACCCTGGCTGCTTCTGAAGAAACTAACTTCATTGTATATATGTGACTATTTACATGTAACCAGCGTGGAAACTTTAAGGAGTATCTGGCTAGTAAGAAAACCCAATTTTGAAAGTGGTGGTATCAATAAATGCTCCGTGGCCAGTGCAAGAGAAAAAAAAAATTAATAACAAAATACCAGAAAAACTTCCAAAAACCTAAAGTTACAGTAAGCTACCAAATGATAGAGAAGGCTATGGCACTTTTTAGTAGCTACTGCTTGAACAGAACAAGATAAAAACTGCTGAAGGTGGGAAATGTAATGCTGTATCTAGCAAGTAAAAACCATCTAAATTATATATTCTTTGACTACCAAAATAATCTTCAGAAGATGAAAATCTTCAAAGATACAAATATTTATATATCATCCTTAGAAATAATTTATTACACAACCCAATGTATGTTTTTTTCTTTTACACCTACAGCACCTGATATTCCTAGGTGGTCTCCCATCCAAGTACTAACGAGGGCCAACCCAGCTTAGCTTCTGAGATCAAACAAGATCGGGCACGTTCAAGGTGGCATAGCCATAGACCCATTGTTTTAATTTCATAAATAAAGGGTGGCTGATAAAAATTTTAACAAAAAATATGGAGAAAAGCTTATAAAATAATATACTTTAAACATAAAAAATGTTAAAAGTCACTCAAAATTATGAGTAGTTTTTTTTTTCCAAATAATCTATGTCACTACATCCCAGGCAACAGATATTTGACGAATGATAGTGTGGAGTGGGGGAGGTGTGTGCATGTGTGTTTGTATCTCAGTAGAAATTGTACATATAACATTCTATACATGCTTAGCTACAGCTAGCTAGCTAGCTAGCTAGCTAGGTCTATAATCTCATTAGAGTAGATAACTTAAAGTAATTTAAATTATTCTGTTTCACAATCTGTGACAGGAGGAAAGATTTAGCATCTTAAAGTTGTAAGAGATTTTTGAGATTATAGTCAAAAGACATCATATTATAGAACAGGAAGAGTAAGCCATGACAAATTCAGAGAGATAGGATTTAGATAAAGTTAGAATGTGGAGAAGCAGTATCCTTGGATTTGATAATAAAAAAAATGATGAGAAGCATAACAAAAACTTAAGATAAATTCTCCTAATTTTACTGTCATGACTCCAGTTACATACATAAAAATGGCTCAAAATTATATAATATCAATATGGACAACTAATGTCTTTCATGGGGTTTAACTTTTCAAATTCCCTGTCTTAGATCAGATTACAGGTTCAGGTCTGTACAAATTAACTGGCTAGACACACTATCCTATTTATAAACAGCAGCCAGTGTCACAGTTGTTTCATTTTCTCCTTTTCTTTTTCTCGCCAAGGTTAATTAGCATTACACACAGTATGCTCCTTGTTACAAATGTCTTCTTTCAGCTGGGAACTATAATATCTTTTCATCACCTAAAACTCTAACCTAGTTTTTTTCAGTTATACAGAAGCCAAACATTATTTGTAGTACTTCAGATAAACTACATAAAAAAAGTAATTTTGATCAAATAGAAACAGCTATCACAAGTGGATGCTTCATGTATACTATCTTCACTTTGCAAATCTTCATCACTTTAAAGATAAACTGTAAAAGAAAATAATACTCTCATATACTTACTGCTGAAAGGCTGCCATTGTATTCTCCAAATTTTCTCCAGCACCTGTGAAAACATTAAATTTAAACTTCATTTACTTAGCTACTTTAAACATTTTCCCATAAATTCATTTTAGTAAGATACATCTAGGGAATCTTGATGTTTAGATATTAGGTAGATATCACAAGTGTTTTAATTAAAGAGTGTAATGTTATTTCAAATTGTTTTTTAGCTGCACCAGGAAGAATCAAAGATCAATACAGCCATAGCAATGCAGGAGAGTTAGAAGAACCTAAACATGATTTTTAAACTATAGTATCTGCTTGTCATAGAAAAGACAGGACTTGGTACACACACACTTCCTTAAACTAGCCTCCTCTGTATCCCCCACAGTCTCTTATGTCTCTCTCTATTAATACATTTCATGTTATAACATAAATAATTTATGTCTCCTTCCTGTCCCATGAATCACTTAAAATAAGTGATTGTGTTTTAATCATCTTGGCTGAAAGCAATAGTGTAGTAGTTTAAAGTGGAACTCCGGAGTTAGGATCTCTAAAAGCATCTGATGTTTGTATGACCCTGGGAAAGTTACTTATCCTCTCTGTTAGGCTGAATTACTTTATCTCTAAGAACGAGGATAATGATGGCAACTATTTCATAGGACTGGTATAATTAAATGAATTAACATGTCAAGTGCCATATGTCATCAATTTGAAAAATGATACCTTTTCTCTTTTTAACATCTCTGAAATTGGGTGCATTTGACAATGGATGGTAACAGTAATTGGTAAGTTTTCTCTTAGCAGTACATAAAATTTGTACAACTTATAACTAATGGCATTACATTCAATGTAATAGTGAATAGTTCATAAAACTAAAGAATTATTGCTATTATTACTACTATTGCCATTAATATAGTAACTGGTGTTTGGTGAATGTCTATTGTCTGAAGTCATGACATGTCATATGACTGAAATGTTCTCTCTACCGCAGTCTCCCAATCTTTCTTAACCTTAATTCCAGAACAAATTCACTCTCAACTCCTTCAGGAGAGCACTTTCTTATCACTGCAGATTACAATGATTCTTATTACAGACAAGTTCATTGAACTGGAGCTTCCAATCATTATGGTCTCTGGCCTTTTTTACGGACTCCCTCATAAAGCTTTTGATTATGTGGGTTATATCCATTAATAATTACATTAAAAAATGACTTCTTAAATTTTTTCTTTAAAAATAACAATAAACCCATTTCATGTTAACATTTTAGGAAAAAAATAACTATCTTCCAAAAAACTTTAATGAGAAGAGTAGCACTGTTTAACATTTTTGCAAATCTCTTTAATGTTAGGCTTAATAGAAGGCAGCTAGATTCTCATATCTGCTTCATACATATAGGTCAACCTTCACAGATATATAGTTGGGAAAGAAAGAATTTTCTTTGAAATTGCACCCATTCAACAAGTGCCTGTTTTTTAAAAGTAAGTTGCAATGTGGAATTTGAATCTTATCTATGACCTTTTCATACTCCATTATCTAACTAACAGATAAAACTCTATTGATCTATTGGTCCATTGTGAACTTTGAATAGGTCTTTCACCCATGCATGGTTTTATAATTTCATGAACTGCTCTTTTGGAAATTATTGATTCATTAAATCATGCTGATCTTCTAATTATTAACAGTTAATTATACATTTTTTAAAATCACCATATCTGATCTCATCAGGAAAATCTTTAAGAATTGTAAAGCTATCAAGATCACAGTGGAGGATAGAAGTTTTCCAAAATTCTAATTTTTGCTTAAAAGCTCAAATTTAATGATTGGCATTGCCTTCATAGAAGGCAGCTAGATTATTTTTCTTCTAATGACAGAGTCATTTTATTAATTCAAGAATATATCTGCCAAATATTCGCGTCTGAATAACCAGTTTGTCAGTTTTTTAAAGTAAAAATGGTGATCTGTGGGGGAAAAAAAAGTTAATTCAGCTCACAATTCAAATGACTGCATAAGTGCTTTTTTCTCAAGACAACCATCACCATACATTGGTATAGAGCAAAAGTGTTTTCTTTATACTTCCAATTTTGTCACACAGAATATTAAAAGTTATATGTACTCAAGGTTTGAAATTTAATAAAATTAATAATTTTTACTAACATATCAAAGATAGACAAGTGAAATTGCCTATTTTTTAAAACTATGAGTGTTTGATGGTGAAGAATCTAATGGCTTCTAGTACACTTGGTACCACTGCTTTCAGTCATGGTAGAGACTGCAATTTCACCCACTACTGCTTTTGCACCATCAGCACAAATGTCAATAAAGTGAAAAAGATAATGTTTCATGAAAACAGTTTTGACCTTGCAGTCCAATGAAAGAGTCTTGGGGATTTCCAGGAGTCCACAGACCATACTTTGAAAACCACTGTCTCAAATAATCAATGATGATAAACATTAGGAAGGAGGAGGGAGGAAAGAAACAAAGGAATCTTCTTATGATTCTAGAAATGTTCTGTATCTTGACCTAAGTGGTGGCTACCTAGCCATGCACATGTATTTTTTTAATTAAGCTGTACACTTAAGGTTGGTGTTATTACATGTATGCTATACCCAAATTAAAAAAAAAAAATTACTTTAGTTCTAAGTCTGATTATTTTTGCATTCTAGTATTTTAAACTAAACCCTGAGAAGGCATTTTGAAGGCAAGTATTGAGGAAAACATCTATCCCTCACTATGTGTTTCCACCCAGGGGAGGAAAATCCCACTTAAGAACACTTTTAACCCTTCTTTACTCCCTCATACATTCCTACCCAAGGAAGCAGAAGTGACTTCTGAGAAAGAACAGTTAGTCCATCTGCAACCCAACTCTTCACAGTTCTCTTAATTTGCAAAGGCCCACCTTCAGAAGGAACAAAATTTCTGCTCATCTATACACAAAGTTTGCCAGGGCAGGCCCTACAGATAGATGTAAACACAAGGCTTCCAGCTTTAGGGTTAAGTTCAATTTAGAGAAAGCATTTTAGAGTACACATTCAGCACTATTAATCATAAAGTTAATATTTTCACTTCCATCTTTCTGTTGCCAACATTTTATTTCTCAACAATTTCCAGACTTACAAAGGGAAAGTAAGTAGTGTTTTTATTAACCCTCTCAAATTCCAATTGCAAGGGTTTTGTAATATACATCTTTTAGAATATTCCACAAAATAGTGTCCAATAAATATATTTGAAATAACATATATGAATTTTGTTTCAAAATAATCTGGGTGAGAAGAATTGGCAAGGATACAGATGAAACAAGACTGAGCATGGGCTGATGTTTGTATCTAGGTGACGAGTTCTTAAGAGTTTTACTACTTTTGTATATGTTTGAAATGTACCATAGTAAAAAGTTCAAAAGATACTTATTGTTTAATCTTTCGGTTTGGGGGAAAAAAAAGGAGAAAGATAGGGGTAAAAATCTGGTACGCTGAAATCAATTTCTCACTGTTAATATAATTTCCACTAATATTTAAATTGAAAGTCTGCCTTTTTGTTTCTTATGTCTGCTTTCCAAATTAATTTTAATTCATTTAAACCTAAGAGCTTAAGCATGCCAACATTGTTACTTGAGATCTTGAATCTGTTTTATAAGTCTATAAAATGACACAGCAACACTAAAATATTGAAAAGGTGGTCTACTATTAAGATATTAATAATAAACAGAAGCTAGATACTGTGCGCTTAGCACTCTAAATTTCATTAAAAACCCCACAACCATGGTAAGTATTACTACCTCCAGAAAAGAAAAAAATGCGTGATGTCACATAGCCAACAAGAGGAACTGGGATTTGAGCATGAGCAGTGTGATTTCAGATACTACCCCTTTTACCAAAATCTGTGCTGCAGCTCCTATACTCTCATACATGTAACAACTTTATTTCAGTTTTACAGGTAAATTGTTCATACTGGTCCTCATTCCCATATTCTTCTATTTGTCTGTAAAGCTTGAAGATAAATTCCACAACAATAATACTAGCAAATTACTTGTTGGATTTATATGGTGAAAGCCTGGAGAGTAACTATCGGACTCATTAAGAAAGAAGTATGCCATCCCTCCCCAAGGAATTATTTGGTTTTAGCTCTTCTCTCATGAAATGGTTTAAATTCCTTTTCTTTCCAATTATCATCACATCATTCATAGAAGCGTGCTTGCCATTAACTTTGCTTTTCCCTCAATAAGCAACTTAAACAATGCATGGCTTTGCAAATAACCATTATACATATAAACAAAAGTTTAATTTTAATTAGTTATGAAGTTAATTATAAGATGTGGAAGAGAATGAGTATCACAGATTTTGCATGCTGTCCTAATGTAATTTGTGCAGAATTTCTCTGCTTATGTCTTGCTTCCCTCTTCACCAGTTCATAATTTTCTCTATATACTTCCCAATTTTTCATTCTACATTAATTTTACCTCTCTTATATAGTGCTTCTTAATTACTTTGTGGTTAATTTCTGATAGGACAGGAAAAGTAAAGGAAACATTCTCTTTTGTATCTTTAATTAGATTTAAATGCTATGAAGGAAAGAAAGGTCTGTTCAGTTTCTTTTTTACCTCCCAGATGTTTTATATACCTATAAACATTCAATAAACATTATAACCTTGTTTTACAGTTATGCTCCAACAATCATTACCATTAATATTTTATATACATGATATATATGTATATGTGTGATGTTCATAAACCAATAACAAATGACAATGTGCATTATCCACGAGAGAACAATCTTGAAAACTAAATACTTTTTTGATATCGAAAACAGTTTAGTGCAAATAAAATATATCTTAATGCTTGAAGACCCTATTTCAATTCAAAATGGAGTTATTCTGTAAATCAAGCAACATAGTGAGACCCTTCTTCATTTCTAAATTCATTAGTTCATTCAACATTTATAGTGTGCCTTTGAAACAGCATATATGATTTATATAAGGGCATAAACAGTTTGTAAGAACTAGAGATGGTATATACAAAAGAGCATTTCTCAATATGGGTTCCCTGAAACACTACAGAATTGTTTCTATATTTCAAGGGGGAAAAAAAGCTGTGAAATTTATTTTTGCATACACAAGAAAAAAAAAAACACATCAATAGCACAGAAGCACAAAGGAATGATATTCAAACTATGCTGATACACGTAGCATTTACCAACTAACCACCACATGTATGGTCTCTTCAGTGATAAATGGTTTTTGTTATGTACCTGTCATAATTTTAATAATTTTCCTATAATTATGTTTAATGTTCCTAAATTTCTAGTTTTATATATGTGTATATGTAATAATATATATAACATATATATTCTCATTGCTGAAAATAAGTACACTTGATTTTGCTTTAAGTAGGAAAATACTATTAAATGATAAATGACTACATTACTAATATACTATCAGTAGGAATGAGTGAGCCACTTGGAAAAGTCCTTAGTGACAAGTGAAGAAGCGTCCCTGAAAATAAGAAAGAACAAGAGCTGAAGACAAAGAATCGATACCCTGACACAGAACATGTTCCAGGGTACAACTGCAGAATGCTACTTCCAGTGACACTTTGGGACTCAAACTGATGCCTCAATTTTCTCCATGAACAACCAATTAAAGTTGAGGACCCAGAGGCAACCACTGTCCAAGAGCAATTTTTACCCTTAAACTTACCACCTGCCAAATCAATCTAGGGCAGGATGCCCAGACTGTGACAGTACTCTGCCTTGATTCCAAGGGTGAAAGATTAGGAGAAAAGGTTAAGATTCGATCAGTTGGTGATATTTAATTCTTTGGCCACTAAACGCTAATAAATAGACCTTTTAAAAAAGCTTGTTGCTTAATCCAACTGACCCATAGAGACAGGTTAGGGAGTATTAAAGTAGGTTACTTCCATGCTAACCTATCTCTAGCTAACTCAGTGACATCTGAAATAAATGTATATGCAGTATAATTCTAAATGTAGGACAATATGTACTTAAAGGATGTACTTCAAAATGTTAACAGAGATTATGTCCAAAGAGTAAAGTTCAGGCTTTTCTCATTTACATATTTTCCAAATTTTCTACAATGAACATGAGTTACTTATGCAATTGAAAAAATATTCACAAAATTCATAATTTCATAGAGAAATTAAGAAAATGGCCTTTGAGAGTATTATATGCTTTCTATTTAATTCAAGGGAATATATCTTTGGTTCTATTGGTGTTTCATCAATACACTGTCATTATAAAAAGTGTTCTTGGTCAAACAAATCTGGGAAATACATGGAAAGTATCTAGCACACAGTAGATAATTGGCAGACAAAAAACTATTATTTTAATTATATGTTAATATCTGTACTAAAGGCTAAAGACACAAGAATAAACTCTAAAACCTAGCCTTGAGGAACTCAATCTAGTTAGTAATGGAAGCAGACGTATTAATATATCCCATTACAATATAATGCAATACAACATATACTTTAATGGAGTAAGAAAAAAGTAAGCCTACAGCATTTAATTTTTGAAAGAGTATTTTCCATCTTCAAGAGCAATCAATCTCAGAAAAGGCAAAAGTGTTCACTAAAACGTAAGTGTAGGGTGATCTCATCTTTTTCAATCAACTCAAAGCTCTACTGCAAACTACGAATGTGAATCCCCTATATCCATGCTTATATGGCCAAACGATTTTACAATTTTCTAAGTGCCTTTTAATACACTTAATTCTCCTAACAACCCAAAAAGAAGCAAAGCAAACAGTCTCCATGTGTAGATAAGGAAACACAGGCTTGTTCCCAAGACTAACTAGTGGTAGGTCCAGAAATGACTCAGGTGATGATGCTTTTATAAGACATAATAGTACACATTAAGAGTTTCAGGTTATAGCAATTCAGGTGTATATACTTTAAACACATTTACCGATCAACGTTTCCATCTTGGAATGGTCATAAATCTGGTTTACAGGAAATACCAGGTATTTGCAGTTAGAGCAATAGAGAATTAACCCAAATGTAAAGTGATATGCAGAGAGACTAATGATTGCTGTTATCAGTGTCCAAAAAAAAAATTAAAAGCAAGCAAAGAAGTGACTCCTCTGTCGTCCATTATTTTCCAGAAACTTAGTACCTTGAGCTACAAAGTGTTTTTTAATATACCTCCTCTATCATTCTGATCCAACTGTTATTTGGTGCACATACTCAGCAAAAGTAGAATACACAGAAACTTACTACAATGCTTTAGACCATCATAACAAGTAGATTTTGAGCCTGAAGATATTTAACACGATTATTTCTTCTAAAATAAAATTTAGATCATCCATAATGACAGTTTAGATAGCTTTTTAGAAGATCTAGTTTTGTTCTGTTTTGAGTTTTTAGTAAGCACACTTTTTTTTTTTTTTAAGTCAGTAAACACAACTACAGTGTGTACTACTCTCTCCAGAATGGGACCACCACCCTTTGAAGTGCATTGAAAATTGCTTCCTTCTACAGCAATGACTTAAAACACTAAAAGTTGGTTTTTGGCTTTATTGGTCGAAGGCTCATTAGTAGTCACACGTCATCCTACAGTTTAATTATGTGTCTATTAAAATTCAGATAAACCAAATAAGAAATAACATGGCATTTAGGGGGAGACTCCTTAAAACTTTTGATGTTCTTCAGGAGTGGAAGACCAGCATGATCACTGAAGTCATTCTTTTGAACTATGTTTAGTACTGTGATAAAATTACACAGATTATACAGAAGAATGCTAATGTATTTCTGTGATATTTAAAACCTCATTCCTGGCCAATTCTTATAAGAAGAGTTATAGTACTAAATCAAGCTTTAGTCTGAAAATATAGAAATTTACCATTTCTAGCATTAAACTACAAATTCTAAGCAATTTTAACCCAGCTTAACATTCATTTCCAAAGAACTCTGCGTTAAAATTGATTGAAGTAATCTAATCTCCCATTTTATACATCAGGCTTGAAATGAAATAGACACTCCTCAACAATGAAGCAGCAAAGATTTGGCCTGCTGTCTGGGAAATTAGAAGGTGGACTATCTAGGCTCCTTTTTTTAGCAAGACCTTTTCCCAAAGAGAAACCTTTTTGTTTTCTTTAAACAATGCTGTACTGTCATAAACTAAATCATCTTTCTGTCTTCTGGAAATCCATGTGTCACTGCTGGGGTCGAGGGACAAAAAAAAAAAAAAAAAAACAGGTGCAAGGTTTGCAGCCTTGGGAGCCAGGACTGTCCAGTTTCTGTCCCCGTCCAGCCCGAGCTCTAACTGTGACCTTGGAAAGTGTACGCGTTTCTGGGACTCAGTTTCCCTCTTTTCTCAGTCGTCATGCTCACAGAGTGGGGGGGGGGGTGGGGCGGTGGGCCGGCTGCAGCTCGCTCCGGCTCGCTTCACGCAGTCCCCCTCAGCCCTGGAAGATCGTCAGGCCGGATCCCCCCCCCTCGCCCCCCGCCACGCTCGGACACTGGCTCGCTGGGCGCAGTCCGCTCCTGGTGACCCCGCGGGGCACCCCCGGCCCTGCCCCGCGCTCCCCGAGCTCGTTCCTTGCTGCGAGGTGGGCACACCGCGACGGCCCGTCCATCTGCCGAGAAGACGCCCCATCTCCCGTCCCTTCCCACCCGGCTCCTTCGTCCTCCCGAGAATTCCGGCCCCCGCGGCGCTGGAGACCCCTCCCCTCCCCTCCCCGGGGCAGCCCCCGCCTCCGCCTCTGGGCGGCCCCCCCACAGGCACACCGGCCCGCGCGCTCCCTCCGACTCTCCCGCATTCCCGCCCGCCTTTCGCCCTTCAAGGACAAAAAAAAAAAAAAGAAAAAAGAAAAGAAAAAGAAAATCCTCCCCATCCCCGCCATCGGGCTCTGGCTCTGGCGCGGGCAGCGGGGCGGGGACCCCGCTCACCTCCGCGGTGAGAGATGTGTTTCCCGAGGAACCGCTGCTTCTTCCTCTGGTGCAGCAGGGTCGGGTACTTGAGCAACAAGAACGAGGTCACCAGGTACCCCCCCAGGGTGGAGAGGAGGTAGAACGCCGCGGTGGACGACATCGCAGCCTCCGTGGGTGCGCGGCGCCTCCGCCCGCCGCCGGGGCCTCTGAATGCGGCTGCGGCGCTCGCAACGGCTGCGGCGCTGGCGGCGGCGCTGGCGGCGGCGGCGGCGGCGGGAGGGGTCCTCGCCCCCGCCGGGCCCCGCGGCGCCGCGCGCTGGTCCTCGCGCCCACGGCGCAGGCGCAGGCGGACCCCGCAGCCCCCGCCGCGAGAGGGCCCGCGCGCAGGCGCAGTGCGGCGGCGGGGGCGAAGCCCGCAGGCGCCCCGGAGCCGGCTGCCGCCGCCGAAGGAGCTAGCTTAGGGGTCGGCCCCGGAGCGCCGGAGGGAGGCGACGGCTTGGAAACCTGCCAGGGCCTTGGGCATCCCTCGGGCGGGAAAGGCTAGTCCCGAAGAACCTTCGGGAAGTCCTGACGCAGTGAGAAGATCCGCATCCAAAAAGGAAGATTTCGGCGCAGTCTTGGCCGCAGCTCTAAGAGATGCGAATCAGCTCGCCATAGAGGACGTAGCGCTTGCTAAAACGACGAAGAAAGCCATCGGTTTCTCTAGCCAAGAAAGAAGTTCTCCTGTTGTCTGTCACACATAACCATAAAAGGTACTAGGTTATCAGATATTTCAGGGATGGCCACCTTTCGCATTGGTGTTGAAATGCAATTCCCAGGCCTTGTAAATCAAGAGCTATTTGTTGACCTACAAGTCCCTTTCAAGTAAGGAAATGTTGGCAAGGCTATAGGTTCTCCCTTAAAAGTCTCAGGAAGACCAGAAACTAAATTCCAGGAGGCCCAACTAGTTTCCCCTTCATTCCACGCATTCCAAACGACTAAAACTTGATAAGAGCCATATTTTAAATGCAAAAGAATTAACCCTGGGCTAGGGGAGAAATTTTGGCAGCAGCATATCTCCTACGGAAGTGGAATGCAGTGATTATTTAAAATCTTGTAATTCTTGACTCTAGGCTTCAGCAAATTACTCTCTTCCATTTATTTGTAAAATGAGAAATTTTCTACAAAATGATAAACCTCAACTTTCACATTCTGTTAATTATCTCGGTTCCCCCAAATTCTAGGTTCATTGAAGAGGAGTAAATAAAATTTAGAAAAGATTCTTGAAAACAGCGGCCTTTATTAGATTTTAAAAAGTAACTAAAAAAATATTTTGCATCAATTTATCATCAATAGTAGTCTATCTCTTGATCTAACACCAAAATACCCAAAGAAATGGCAAAGGCCTTGTAGAAAAAAAAAATAAGTATAAATATTTCAAAATACAACTGTAAAGGTTCAAAACAAGTCACCCCAAGAGGTGCTACTCTGGCATGCAGATTTTTTTCAATCTGAAAACAATCATGGTCCAGAATGCTCAGGAAGAAACTTTGGCCTTCCCCCTTATGACCTAAAAGAATTTAAAGTAAAGGATCTGCTCCAGGAAGAGAGATATCCATCACCTTAAGTAACTATGGTGTAATCTGAACTAGGTATGATAGACAGGGAGTGTTTAAGAAAAAAACCACAAGCCTAAAATGACCTCACTCTTACTAAAAGGCCATGATACCAAACCTAGATTTAATATTTAATCTAATTGCAGTTTCGACCTCTCCCAGAAACATAATCAACAAGTATAGAATTTTCTGGTCAAGCTCCAGTAATCTTGTCACAATGGCCCCCATAGAAAGAAGAGACAATCTACATGATAAAAGCCCTTTGCTTTCTCTTCTCCCAAAGAAAAGGTGTCCCAGCCCCAAAATAATTATTTTCTTTCACTAACAACTCCCTTTGCCCCACCCTGCTTCCTATAAAAATCTTCCATTTTGTACAGCCCCTCAGAGCACCCTTTTAGTTGCTAGATGGGATGCTGCACAATTCATGAATTGCTAATAAAACCCATTAGATCTTCAAATTCACTTGTTTGGATTTTGTTTTTTAACAGAAGGAACCTAGCAAGGCCCATTTGATCAAAATTCTCCCTGTGTTCCATTGTTTCAAGATGGCCCAACAAATTTGTTTACTAAACATTAACTCTTCATCTTTGTAAACTGCCTTACTTCCCCTTTAAGTTCTAGGTCCCCATATCTCCCTCCTTAGTCCAAAATGATATCTCTTTTTGCCTTACTGTCTTTGGAATTTCCGTGCTTATGTGAATTCCCCATTTGTACCTATTAAAACTTGATTTTCTCCTATTAATATGTTGTGTCATTTTAAATATTCAACCACCCAGAAGAACTAAGATAGAAGAGGAAATGTTACCCCATCCCTGACACAACCAAACTTTTCAAATTAAAACATTTTAAAGAAACTCATGAATTGAAAAATTTTGCATTGTTCTGTTTAGGAATGTCAGATTATGTCTTACAAGTCAGCTGATGCACATGGTTCTTTTTTCCTTTTCCATAATCTCACCTGATATCAACTTTTTAGATTTTATGACTATTATAATAAGTACAGACACATGTATACAACAAATATTACTTTAAAAAAAATCTATGTAACTAAGAATATTTAACCTTCAAATATAGAGGCACCTGTGGCTTAATAGATAGAGTTCTGAACTCAGAACCCATAGACATAGCTATACCATACAAGCTGAGTTACTTTGGACATATCATTTAGTTTAAGCCTCAGTTTCCACATCTGTAAAATGGGAATAATAGTATTTACCCTCACAGGGATATTTTGAGGAGCTAATGAAGTAAAACAAAAGCATTAAAAGTATCCTATAGAGTTAAGTCAAGATGGTGGAGTAGGTAAAGGCTGTGCTGGCCTCTTGCAACCATGTCAAAATTACAGCTGAATTATAAAACAACCGTCATTGAGAATTACCTGAACTCTAGCTGGAAAAGACTCCTATAAGGATATACAGAAGAAGCCACCTCAACACTGTTATGAGGGGCTGAGGTGCCAAATTCCCACATGTGGCAATTAAAAACTGGGAGGGATATCTTGGGTGTAGAGGTCCCTCTTGAGGAGCACAGGGGAATCACAGCCCCACTGCAGGATCCACAGCCTGGGGTGCCAGTGTTGGAGAGATAAATCCCCATAACTTTTGGCTGTGAAAACCAGTGAAGATTGTGGTTAAGTTTGAAGGCAGTCAGAATCCCAGGCATTCCTCTTAGAGGGCCCTCACATGGACTTACTCACTGATGGACTTACTCACTGTGAGTTCCAGTGCTGCAGCAGCAGCTCCAAAAGCGCCAGAGACATATGGGGAGGAACTGAATTGTTTGGCTTTGGGAGGAGGACTGGAGGAGCAGCTTTCTCCCCGACTCTCGTGCTAGCAGAATCCATTTTTTCTTTGTTGAGCCCAACTCCAGCCCAGCATGGAGACACTGATGGGCACCATATCTGAGTTTCCATCAACCTGATTAACACTATTCACCCCTCCCTGGTGAGTCTCTGAGAACCTATCCTACCCATCTTGTGGGCCTACCCAAGCCACTTCCAGTGATTTTTCCATACAAACAACCAGTCTTGGCTCATGCCGTGGACTTCCTTAAAGTCTCTCAAAGGTTCACAAACTCCAAACAAGCAGCATCAGGTCTCAGCATGGCCTGCATCTCTTGCTAAGTAAGCCCAAACCCAGCATTAGCAGCAGCCGGCTTTAGTTTGCAACTTTCCCTCTCTCAGGCACTTCCAAGCCCAGCACTATAGCATCTATCTGCAGATCACTTCATAGCTCATACTAAGTGGCCTCCAACCAGGCACGGGCAGCAGCTGATCTTGGCTTGCAACAGAGCGCCCCCCTCAAGAGGCCCCAGAACCAATACACCGGGTGGCTGGCTCCAGACCACACCAGAGAACCACCCAAACACTTCCACAAATAACACACCCAAAGGGCAGACTGGGAAGTTACCGGAACCCTGCTAACGCAAATCATACTCCCTAGGGCCAGTCCCTGCACAGCAGCTCCTCCAGCGTAGCCACCGGCCAATCCTCACAACCAATCAGCCTGAGGATTAAGCCCTCCCATTGACACACATGGCAACCAAGGCTCAACTGCAACAGGAGGACACAGACAGCCCACACAGGGGACGTACCTGCAGCACTCAGCTCAGGTGACCAGGGAGATTGCACTACTGAGTCCCACAGGACACCTACTACATAAGGGCATTTTACTAAGACCGGAAGACATAGCAGCTCTACTTGATACATAGAAACAAACACAGGGAAGCAGCCAAAAATGGGGAGACAAAGAAACATGTCCCAAATGAAAGAATAGAACAAAGCTCTAGAAAAAGAACTAAAGAAATGGAGACAAGCAATCTACCAGATTCAGAGTTCAAAAGACGGGTTATAAGGCTGCTCAATGATCTCAGTGTGAACTTCAACAAAGATATAGAAAACATAAAAATTGAGATAGAAAACATAAACAAGCCAGAAATAAAGAATATAATAACTGAAGAAAGAACATATTAGAAGGAATTAACAGTAGACAGATGAAGCAGAGAATCAAATCAGTGATTTAGAAGATAAGGTAGAAAATATGCAATCAGAACAGCAACAAGAAAAAAGAATAAAAAAATGAGAATAAGGGTACTCTGGGACAACATCAAGTGTACTAATATTCACATCATAAAGGTATCAGAAGAAGAGAGAGAGCAAGGAATTAAAAACCTATTCAAAGGAATAATGCTGGAAAACTTCCCAACCTGGTGAAAGAAATAGACAAACAACCCCAGGAATCACAGAGAGTCCCAAACAAGAGGAGCTCAAAGAGGGCCACACCAAGACACATTATAATCAAAATGCCAAAGGTTAAAGACAAAGACAGAATCATAAAAATAGCAAGAGAAAAGCAATTAGTTATGTACAAAGGAGCTCCCATCAGACTGTCAGCTGATTTCTCAACAGAAGCTTTGCAGGCCAGAAGGGATTGGCACAAAATATTCAAAAGGATGAAAAACAAGGACCTACAGCCAACATTAATCTATCCAGCAAAGCTATAATTTAGAATTGAAGGACAGATAAAGAGCTTCCCAGACAAGAAAAAGCTAAAGGAGTTTATTGCCACCAAAGAAATATTACAAGAAATATTAAAAGGATTTCTTTTAGAAGAAAGACTAAAAATATGAATAATAAAATGATAATAATTTTAAATGTGAATGGATTAAATGCTCCAATCAAAAGACATAGGGTGGCTGAATGGATCAGAAAACAAGACCCTTCCATATGCTGCCTACAAGAGATTCATTTTAGATGGAAAGACACAAAGACTGAAAGTAAAGGGATGGAAAAAGATATTTCATGAAAATGGAAATGAAAACAAAATCTGGGTGGCAATACTTATTCTAGGCAAAATAGACTTTCAACCAAAGGCTATATAACAAGAGACAAAGAAAGGACTCAGTAATCTCACTTCTGAGTATTTATCTGAAGGAACCCAAAACACTACTTCAAAAGGACATGTGCATCCATATATGCATTGCAGCATTATTTATAATAGTTAAAATATGAAAGCAACCTGGGTGTCCATCAATGGATGAATAAAGAAGAGGTGATACATATTATATAATGGAATATTACTCAGCCTTGAAAAAGAATGAAATCTTGGCATCTGCAACAACATGGATGGACCTAGAGGGTATTGTGCTGAGTGAAGTAAGTCAGACAGAGAAAGACAACTGCCATATAATTTCACTTATGTGTGGAATCTGAAGAACAAAATAATTAAATAAACAAAATGAACAAATTCATAGATACAGAGAACATTTTGATGGTTATCAGATGGGAAGAGAGTTGAGGGGATAAGTGAAAATGGGGAAGGGGTTACAAAGTACAAATTGGTAGTTACAAAATAGGCATGGGAATGTAAAGTACAGCATAAGGAATATAGTCAATAATACTGTAATAACTATGAATGGTGTCAGATGGGTACTAGATTGATTGGGGTAATCCCTTTGTAGATTATATAATTGTCTAATCACTATGTTGTACACCTAAAACTAATATAATATTATATGTCAATTATAATTTAAAAATAAATTATAAAAAAATAAAAAGTATCCTATGTAAGTATTATATAGAATAGAACCATTTCTCTAAGATAGAACCATTTCTCTGTTAACAAAAAAATCTGCAAAACGTGTACAGAATTATTTAAAAGAAGTAACCAAGCAGGAGGCTTATTGAAGACCCAAGAGAATGAATACTAATGAAAGAACAAGCAAGCTATTTTAGAACAGCATCTTTTTAAAAATTACACCAATATGACCAGAGATGTCTTCTAAGATGAAAGAGGTTATATTTTGAGGGAAATTTACAAGAGGCTCCAAAGTTAAAAAGACATTATTTAATCCTAGAAAGTAATCAGTTATCACAGGTGTGTGTTGGGGGGGGAACGTAAAAAAATAAAAAGTATCGGAAATCATTGGCCTTATTATTTCACTGTAAAGAGAAAACTGATGTCTGGAGAGGTAGCAGTTTGCTCAAGACTATACAACTAGTGGCTGATGTTATAATAAGGTCACTACTTTTAATTAATCTTCTGACCAATAAAAGATTTGAAAAAAAATTATCTTGCTCTTTATAGAAGAGAATATTAAGTAAATTCTCACTTAAAAACTCTCCTTTGACATGTATCAGAAGTAGCAGATTTAAGATTCAGTACAGTGAAAAGAAAACTGAATTCTACTCCAACGATTCCTTATATTGTCATTTCAACTGCATCTGTAATTGCATTGTCCCAAATCATTAGTGCTCTAAATAGCAAATGCAGTGGACTGAGGACATATATCATTGGGACCAAAAGGCATTTACCCAAGAGTTCTGAAGGAATCCACAAATTAAATTGTGATACTATTCAAAATAAGAAATCTGCTGTAATGAACAGCTAGTGTGCTCATGGATTAGCAGACTGCCATCAGGGTTCCCAACTATGACAATGGCAATTTGATACTAGGTTAGAGCATGGTTTAACTTTCTGTAGAGCGATTTAAAAATACGTATTGAACTGTAAAATGTGTGTATAACTTGATTCATCAATTGCAGATATGAGTTTATCCTGAAATGAAAATTTCACAAGTATTAATAAGAGATGTAAGTACCATGGTGTTTCACCATTGTTTGCAGGGGCCTTAAATTGGAAAAAACCTAGATATCAAACAGTAAAGGACAGATTATGTATATCAAAAAGGATGCAACCATTATTAATAAACTCATTTACTGACAGGAAAAATGTCTATCATATATTTTTGAGTGAAAAAGGCAGATATAGAACAAGATATATTCTATGTTTGCAATTATATAAAATTGCATATCTACATATACTTGTATGCATAGAGATGATGTCTAGGATATTTACTAAAATGATGCAAGTGCTTAGCAGAGCACTAGCAGAGTAGTGGAATTTCAGGTAACTTCTTCTTTTGTTCAAAAAAAAATCTTAAATAACAGGTATAATGACTACATGTAGTTTTACAAAAATAACAAAGGTTATGTTCAAAAATAAGAGGCACGTTTTAAGTGGGGTTACAAACTAGGTAGTCTTACACTGACACTGAGAAAACAGCTAGGATAAAACTTGGGATAAAAATCACTAGATACTAGAGTATATATAATTTAGTAGAAAAAAGGAGGTAATAATCAACTGATGTAATACAATCCTTAAGGAATACTTTGGAATAAAAAGAAACCAGAGAAATAATTTACACTTTAGAAAATTTTCAAATACATATTTCAAATACATATTCAAATAGAAAATTATTTTCATTGCTCTACCTATGGGTGAGATTTTCGGTTTGGAAAGGTTTGGGGGAAATATTTAAATTGTATTTAGAAGATAATCAGATCTGAGCTATCAGTTACAAATAATTGTCCCTTATATTATATAACAATTTAGTTTGTAAAGGACTTCAATTAACACAATCTTTACATGTTTGAACCACAGTTATCCTTTGAGGTAGTTGAGGGAGTTATGATTTACATTTTACTGATCAATAGGCCAAAGCTTTAGATGGGATCTAGTCTACAGTCATACCACCCTGAGCGTGCCAGATTCTGTCTGACCTTGTAGGCTAAGCAGGCCGGGCCTGGTTAGCACTTGGATGGGAGATAGATGAGATCCAATGTTTAGAGATTCAGTAAACTATTTCCCGAAGACACCAACCCAATGAGCTGCTGTGCCAACTTAAGCTAATAAACATTATTAAAAATATTGAAAATTAAACATAAACTATTAGCTGGCCTTTGTGAAAATTGTTACAAATATTGCCTCATCTTAGGATGGGCAAAAAATTGTGGGAGACAGAACAGAAAAAGGACAATTAAATGGCCAAGGAATCTGAGAGCCTGCTTAAACTAGCAAAAACTAAACCCATTTTAGAAAAAGACCACAGGAAGACACAAGAGGAGAGGTACAAACCAAGTCTATAAAACTGCTATATGCTCTGGTGCTTAACATAATGTTTCGCACATACTAGGTACTGTTTACCTTATTATAAAAAATAGGACTAAAAGGACTTACTTACCATCTCCCAAACTACTAGAATACAGGACTTCTTTAAAAATAAATTTAAGATAAATAATAATTATTATCAAGAATTTATGTGCCCCTTGATTAGGAGCTTTATAAATACTCCTTTAATCCTCACTATCACCCCTTTGATAAATAAGAATTATCATTACTGTTTTGGAGAAAATAATACTCAAGAATTAAGTAAATTGTCCAAGTTTCTTAGGTAGTAGAGTTAAATTTTTTTGCTTTAATCTACTATAATACTATTTTATAAAAGAGAAAATATAAAATAAAAGGATATAAAAATATAAAGATTTGGTACAGCTTTACAGAGAATCAAGATTCATAATCTTAAAAAGAACTAAGATGTTTGGGGAGTACTGTACCTAGTTTTCTGACATTCAAAACTCACCCATGCATGTGTCTTAAGACCAGAGTCAAAATATTCAAAGAAACTGATATACAAGGGAAGCTAACTTTAAGTAAATCAACATGTGAAGTCATTTTTAAAAATTAGAATAATTTACTTTACAAAAATATTCATCATACTAGTCCTTTAAATGGTAAGCACTCCTTAAATATGATTTACTTTTTAAAAATTTTAATTCTATACAATTTTTTGTAGACACATCAAAAGACTTAGGGCAAAGGATGTCCCATGAAGTCCCTTTGGACCTACTGATTCTTAAAAAAGAATCAACCTGAAATATCTGCTTATATCTCAATTAAAAATTTTTTGCTAAGCAAAGGATAATGCCAGTGCTGCTACAGAACAAATATAATTCCTTAAAAAAATCATCACTTTTGAAACTTGCAGAGGTTTTATAAGATTAAAGAGAAAGGCAGTAAACAATACAGATCGAGTAGTCTACATTTCTCTAATGCAACACCGTAAACCTACTTATGAATAAAAATCAACAATAAGAAGTACTGCAATTGTTACTTAAGCATGTTATAAGTACAAGTACTGCAGTTGTCTTTTAAACGGGTTATAAATACAAATAGCATAAAAATACTGCATTTAAAAACTCTACAGAAATTCAAATTAGGTGGCTTCTGTAACCAAATTAAAGAAAATAACCTACTAATTTAAGCAGGAATGTAAAAGTTGTTCCATATTGAATGACATCAAAAAGTAAACAGTAAAGACACAGATTTGCGATTCTGACACCTATTTGTAGTTACAAACTACTGCCTTAGTTTCCTTGACCTACAAGTTTATACAACGCTATTCAAGACTTATTAAAAAACATATTTAAAAAACCCAAACAACTATTAATACATGTCCTACAGAGCGATCCGGCTGTATTTCCCAAAAGCAGTGTACTATTTAATAAAACCAACCAAAAATCATGCTTAGTCCAAAAGCAATTGTGATTTTTAAAATTGATATAAAATGAATGAAAAAATACAAAAGGATTAAAAATAAGGATGGAATGCAAGAAGAATGCAGACTAATTTTCATTTGACTCACATTCTCCTTTCCTAATCTAACTATAGATAAAAGTACATCTAATTAAATTAGTATGTTTCTCCAAACATTTTTAAAAATGTTAATTCTTTTTTAATTTTTCAGTTACAGTAGATATACAATATTATATTAGTTTATGGTGTACAACAGTGATTAGACATAACTTACGAAGTGATCACCCTGGTAAGTCTAGTACCCATCTGACACCACAGTTATTACCATATTTTTGACTATATTCCCTATGCTGTACTATCCACCCCCATGATTATTATCCTGCCAATGTGTGCTTCTTAATCAAAACCTAAATAATTGCTTCAAGTTAGTAGTAAGATATATTATACAAATACTATATGTCAGACATGTTGAGACTGAAGTCTCCAATTCTATTTGCCCAGCATTTCAAAATCAATGTCTAGAAAAATATAATCAATCACACTAAAATTTTGGTATGTTAACTTATTTTGCATTTATCTAATTGGTGATATGTCCGTGTCATCATGCTGATGCTGGTGAAAGTTACTATAAGTTGATAAAATTTGCATCACTTAGCAAATTGTTTCACAGTATGAGATTTTTTAAAGATTAAGTGCGTATTAGCATTTTGAATTAAAAAGCTATAGTCCAGATAGCATTCATTTAAAATATGGTATTGCATCAGTCTAAGTATAAAATGATAAAATAGTAAAGAAAAAAGAATCTAAGGTACAGGATTGTGAGCCAAATAATAGGGCTTTTTTTTTTTTGCAAATTAAGTCTTCATACCATTTCCAGATAACCTACTGGATCATCTTGTTTTAAAGGTAATTTCAGGAGCAGCATCTTAAGGAAAACCCTAGTTAAACATAATTTTAGCAAAAACAGTTTGGCTCAATATGATTATGCAACATTCAGTTAAAATAGAAGCATGTTTTATTATGGACAGTGAAACACAGACAAAAGAAAATAGAGATATCAACCATGTATTTTATGTTTTTTTCTAGAATAACCAATGTTTATTAGGAAGCTGTAACCCATTTACAATAAATATCAACAATATCACGAAATAGTGTAACTGTTATTGTCCAAACACTGAACTCCTGTAACCAAAACACATTTTGGGTTCAAGAAAACACGGTATACATATACCAAATAAAAAATTCCATACACACCAAAAACAAAAACCAGCTCAAGTTTAGGTTTGAACTGACTGGAAAACACTTATTGTGTTACTGCTTTAAGAACCCCTCGAAGCACCTTGTAACTCATTAACTGCACATTTTCCTTTGGAGGGAAACAAGGCCCTCTCTCTGTCACATATGCGTAAGGAAATCTCAAAACCCAGAGGCCATCTGATGGGAGAGTGATTTCTTGTTTTTCTGGGTAGAATACGGGACATGGTGGTGGGCCTGGTTGAACCTGAAAAACATAGGTAACGTAATTATTTTGGTTTTTCATGTAAGAGATAAATGCCTAAACAGCAGGTTTGTATGTAATGGGTACACTCTTAACCCTAATCATATCCAGTACTACATTATAGTCTCAAATATTTCCTGCTTTTCTACAGACTTTTTTCTCCCCTCTTTAGTCTCCCCCTTCTAGGCCTGATTGATGGATGTTGTCGTTTCCCCTGAAGGCAGGGTATCTCCTCCCACACGTTTGTGGGCCTAGGAGCCCCTGGGGTATGGTCCCTGGCTCTACCTGGGGTGTGAACCCAGGACCTTCCCTGTGTAAAGCAGACATGCTAACCACTACACTATGAAGCCAACCTGCTTTTCCCCAGATTTTTAACCTCAAGTTCTGTCTCTGAACCAATCGATGTAAACTAATTGTGTGAACTGATTAACATACAATTTATTTTTCAAGAAAAGAAGCATTAGGTATAAAAGGTATTTAAAATTAAGACCTGTTTAATGAAATAATTTTAATATTAATCTGTATTTTTTAAAAACAATCAAAACAAACATCAGCATTTTGTTTCTAAAAATGGAAAGGGTTGTATTTCTTACCTGAGGCATTAGTATTATTTGCAAAGGAGCATCAGGAACGACAACAAAAAGCCTCATAAGTTGAGCATAATGTGGTTTTAGCCCTCTACCCTGAGATGATGACAGAATATATAAGGGCATATCACTATTCAGGGCTTTTATAGCTGATTCCTTTGGCCCACTTCCCATTACTTTCATCATTTTGTCAGGTCCTGAGCACATAAACCTCCGACCTCGAGAGTCTTCATATTCAAAGCCCACAAATGCTCGAGCTATGTCATCTCGCCGTCTTCCTCTTCCCATTACAACTGCACTTCTCTTTCCAGGAATAGCTTTATTTGGAGCAGGCCAAGAATTCGTGTCTAAGTCTCCTTCATCTTCAGCTCTAGTCCTGATGACAATGTCCCAAGGCATAAGATAGTTTGTTCCTGGAATGAAGCCCTGTTGGTCTAAACCTGTATGAAAGTTGTAAGACTTAGCAGGGCCTAGTTTAACCAAAGACCAGCTGGAGAATTTTGGTAGGAGACCTTTAGGGCAATTTGAATGCAGCATGCCCGGGAGATACTCAACGGTGGACGCCTGTCGATCAACCAAGTTTGGCCTCTTCTCAGTTTTTACTTCTCCTTGACCATGAACTTCTGGATTATCTCCTCCTGCTTGTGGATCAGCTGGATAGGTACCTAAACTATCTGTGGATTGGCCTAAACTTAAAGCTAAACTTAGGCTTGTGCTCTCTCCTTGGGTTTGAGGTTCTTTTTCTTTTAGTTTATCAGCATCTGTATCTGGAGGGGCAGGAGAAGATTCATTTTTGGCAGGAGCAGGATCTGGGGTACTTGGTTCAAATACTGGGAAATTAATATGGTCCAATTTTCCACAACATTTTTCTTCCAGAAGCTATAGAGAAAGAAAAAGAAAAAAAAAAAACCTTAATATTTTCATTTAAAATAACACATTCTTCATTCTAAAAAGCAAGATCAGCAATTAATGGATAAGCAAATAAGTACATATAAAGAACTTTCCCTTGTCTACACATCACTTGCAGTCACATTTACTTTTGCAGATATTTTGCTTCTGAAAAATGTGTATTTTAACTCAGTTGGTAGTTAACAACAACAAAAGAATTAAAAAGAAGAGAAAGGAGAAAAAAATTCATAGTCTACCTGATAAAAGTCATAGTTAGCTGCCTTGATATCAAAGGGATCATCTCGAGGTGCTTGTTTTCTTCCACAGTTACAGGCACCAGTGGATCGAGCTCGGCTATTATGATATAGCACAGGAGGATTTCTATCAGCCTCTGGTTTTTCTCCTGGAATATATAACAGTCACTATTGATTTCACACAAACAATGCAGTCAAATTTATTTTGCATTCTAGGGCATCTAACCCCAAAACTTCTCCAAACACTACTTTGGAAATAAGAAAACCAAATCTTGACTAAATATATGTAACAAAATAAACAAGTGAAAATACATAAAATAATATATATTTTCAATCTAAAGTTTTAGGATTTCTAAGTAAATTTTATTATCCTCATGGTGACCTTAAACTTCATTATATACATTATAGTTCAAAAAACACTCCAAAATAAAAATGTTAGTATGAAATTTCTGAAACTTTGTATTATTTAACGGTTCTTATTTACTAATCCCCTAGGGTTCATTCTTTAAATACAAGAAAATAATTAGTAGTCACAGCTGACACTTTTTTACATCAGAAAACTTAAATCTGATGCACCTAAATTTCTGTAGGGTTTTCTTTTTAAAATATCAATACATAGTGAAGAAGCTCTCTTAAAACATAACTTAAGAAAAACATAACTTAAAGCTTTTATTTCAAAATGCTGAGAAAATTTTAGCTACCTGATTTAGGTAATGAGTGAAATTTATGTACACAGTGTTGGTCAGTTAAACTCCTCTCCTCACAGAGCTGATGACCATTGCTCCAAAACTTGTAGCAGTCCTCATGTAGCTGCATGGCGTATTTGTGAAAGGCTGGACCCCTAGCATGTTGACTGTACACTCGCAGAGCCTGGGCAAGTTGATTCTTATGGACAGTCATGGTGTAATTATGAGGCAAATTTGACTGATAGGCACTATGAGCCATGGGTAAAGCTTTTTGGCACCGGTTTTCTGAGAATTTGGTGTCAATGTCCAAAAACCCTTCCAAGACTTTAATACTGCTTAAGATCTTAGATGTTAACTCCCCGGTGGGAGATCCCACGTCCTCCTCTTTCCCATCAATAGCTACTTCATACAGTTTTGAAGCCGCTGAGATCCACTTCTGATAAGTAGGAAGTTCAAAATGGGAAGGCTGTGGGTTCCTGCCCACACTGTCATCAAAACCTTTTTTGCTTAGGACTAGCTCCACATGCTGCCATAGGAATTCCCGAAGAGTGAAATCCACTAACTGTCCTGAAGAACTGGAACTGCTACTGTCAACGTGGAAAGAAAGTTGTTGTCGGCTGTGCTGCCTCATCACCTGGTATCGCCTGGGCCCAGAAAGGGGTGCGGGTACTAGTAAAGATTCCGGGTCTTTGACAGTACAATGACTCCTAAGTTGATCCAGCAACATGCCAACTGGGTCCTCCTCCTGACTTCCCGGAACTATGTACACAAAAGCTTGGTTGGCAGGCACAGTAAAAAGGCAGTTAATACTCTGATTAGTCAAGACACGACTCTTCCGGAAGATTCTATAGATCTGGTCCTCCAGAGCATGCTGCAGTCTCCTTTTGGGAGAATGCTTCTTGGGCTTGTCTGGATGAGCTGGGTCATGGTTCCGAGGGGGTTCCACTTTGAGGGCTCCATTGAGTTGAAAGAGGAAAAGGAGTCTAGGAGGGCAAGGTCGGCAATTTAGTTTCCAGTCTTTGCCAACTGGGCAATCCTTAATGGCTGTTTTGAGGAGCGGCAGTACTTTCTGTCTCAGTCCATCCAGGGCTCTGAAAACCCGATCATAAGTGATGTCAAAGGAACAAGTGGGATGGACCAGAAGCAGTATGTGACAGACGGAGAAAAGGTAAAGGAGACTGAGGCACTGCAGCTTCTCTTGATGCTTCCAGAACTCGTGCGCTTCTGCATGAGGTAAAGCGAGGCCACCCCCAGCTTCCCCGCTTTGAAGGGCCTGACAAGCTCGCAGAAGCTGGGAATTGTCACAGATGGAAGTGAGAAGAAGATACAGGACTTTGCTTTCCTGATTGTAATAGGCCTGCAGAAGGCTGTAGTCCTGGGAGCTTGGCTCAGTTTGGTTACCTTCCGCGGCAGCTACACCTCCCTGAACCGGATCCGCGGCCCCAGCCCCAGGGTCTCCGGCTCCGCCAGCCTCCCCGACGGCGCCAGTTTCGGTCCTAATTCCAGGTTCTGGGTCTCCAGGATCTTGATGGGGAAAGAGAGGGAAGACCTGTCGGTCACACACCGTGTTCACAAGTGAGAACTTCTCGGAATTCAGTCGCAGCGCCGTCTTGCCGAATATTCCCACCACGCAGATCTCATCCTCTCGCCAAGGAGGCTCCGGGGCTCCGGCCACACTCGCTCCGCCCTCTGGAGGCGACCCCTCGGAACTTTCGGGGCTGGTCCAGGCTGAAGCTCCCACCAGAAGCTCTCGCAAGCTGACAGGGCCCGCCATGGCACAGACACTTCTCTCAAGTCCTTCCGGTCCTCCGCGTAAAGCCAACCGGCTTTCGTCCAGGTTTGAAATCCGTCCTCCGCTTCTTCGGTTCCTGGTTTTCTTTCGCTTTGGGTTCCGCCTTCCGTACCTCCTGCCCTCGTTTCCCCGCAAGGTTTTCCTTAGTCCTACACCACAGGCGGTTTAAGGTTTTCCTTAAGCCCAGACTGTGGAAATTGAGATATCAGACAGACAGTTGGAAGCAGGTAGTTTGCATTGTAAGTAATATAAAAACACTGCAAAAGAAGAGAGTCAAGGGACTTCCAAAAGGAGAAAAGTAGTTCAGTTTCAGCTCCCAAACCTTCTTACCCAAGGTATATTCTGCATTTCTAACAAGAGGGAGCTTGTTAGAAATGCAGAATCTCAGGCCCCAACCCAGACATACTGAAGTCAGAACATGCATTTCAGTTAAATTCTAGTGCTTTGTCTGTTTTAAATCCCAGCTACCCAGGATGGTCTTGGGGGTCTAGGTGGCCCCGCGGCTGGTAGCAGGTGCTGGCTCCATCTCTCAATAAGGGTGTGACCTTAAACAAGTTGCTAACTTTTCCAGGTCTCGGTTCCTTTCAGGGTCTAAATGGGGATTAGGAAGCGTTTGCGATCTTGCTCCCAGCTCAAAAAACATTATTACCATCATTATTTTTTTTCAAAAAAGGGATTTTTAAAAAATACCCGCTTTTATCTACCCCATAGGGTGCCTTTGAAGACCAAATGATGTAACTGCTATGAAAGTGCTTTGTAAATTGCTGTGGAAATTGCAAGATTCTTAGCACACCCAGATTGTCCTTCATTGTTCACATGCCCAGCTCTATTCTCCCCCAGTAGGTACTGTGTGTGCTTGCACTCAGTAAATCAATTCTAAAATGAATAAAAACAAATTTAAAAATCTAAGTTTTTTGTACATTACAATTTGAGAAATACTGCGCTAGAAACATTTTCAAAGCAAGGTGAACAAATTTCATTCTTTTGTCCTATGTCATAAAGAAATATAGTTCACTCAATCAATGGAAAAGAAAGCCAGCAATTTGGAAAGGTTTACAGAGTACGAGCATTAGAAAAATAATTTCTCTGGCTTGGAAGAATATATATACCAAAATGTTGAAAACATGTTGAGATTTGTTTATTTTTTTTCTTTCCTCCTCCTCCTCCTCCTCCTCCTCCTCCTCCTCCTCCTTCTTCCTTTTCCTCCTCCTCCTCCTCCTCCTCCTCCTCCTCCTCCTCCTCCTTCCTTTTCCTCCTCCTCCTCCTCCTCCTCCTCCTCCTCCTCCTCCTCCTTCTTCCTTTTCCTCCTCCTCCTCCTCCTCCTCCTCCTCCTCCTTCTCCTCCTCCTCCTTCTTCTTCCTTCTCCTCCTCCTCCTCCTCCTCCTCCTCCTCCTCCTCCTCCTCCTCCTCCTCCTCCTTTTTGATTTCTTTTAAAACAGAATTTATTTTTTAAAGCAGTTTTAGGATCATAGCAAAATTGAGCAGAAAGTACAAAGCTCCTGTGTACTCTCAGCCCCAACACAGGCACAGCCCCACATCCACCCCCCCAGTAGTACATTTGTTACGATCTGTGAAACCACATGAACACATCATTATCACCCCAAAAATCCTAGTTTACATGGGTTTGGACATATGGGTTTAGAACAGTTCTACTGCCCTAAAAGTCCTCTATGCTCTGCTTGTTTATTCTTCTCTTCCCTCTAAGTCCTGGCAACCACTGATCTCTTTTCTGATTTCATAGTTTCGCCTTTTCCAAAATGCCATATAGTTGGAATTATAAAGTACATTGCTTTTTCAGATTGGTTTCTTTCACTTAATAATATACATTTAAATTTTCTCCATGTCTTCTCATGATTTGATAATTCATTTCTTTTAAGAGTTGAATAACATTTCATTATCTGGATGTACCACAATTTATTTATTCATTCACCTACTAAAGGGCATCTTGGTTGCTTCAAAGTTTTGGAAAATGTACATAAAGCTACTACAAACATCTGTGTGCAAGTATTTGGGTGGACATATCTCTATTTTCTAATTTTTCTACAATAAACATTTTCTTCAATTTGTAATAATATTTAAAAAATCTTCCTTGAAGAAATGTGGAAATTTTCACTAAGTATTTGATATAATTGATTGGAAGTTTGAATGGTTAGATTGTTTTTTGAAATGCTCTTGGCTTTAAAAAAGAATTAGATCATTTGTGTTTAATAGTTCTCACTTGGAATATTGAATAATGACAACAAAATAATTGAACAGATTACTTACTGTGTGACTCTGTCCTTATCAAAAATTATCTCATTTATGTGTAATCTTACTTATATGTGAAATCTAAAAAACAACTCATAGAAAGAATAGATTTTGTGGGATGGGTGAAGGTGATCAAAAGGTATGTACTTCCAGCTATAATTTAAAGTTTCTGGGGATGTGATGTACAGCATGGTGACTATAGTTAACAATACTATATTGTATTTTTGAAAGGGAGCATATCTTAAAATTTCTCACCTCAAGAAAAAAATTGTAACTATGAAGTGATGGATGTTAATATATTGTGGAAATTATTTTGCAGGATATTCATATACTAAGTCATTATATTGTATGACTTAAACTACTAGTGTTATATGTCAATTTTATCTCAATACAAGGGGAAAAAATATTATCTCTTTTAATTCTCAAAGGAAGAGTAGGACCCTAACTTGTGGTGGGTGGTGTTTTTAATATATTAAGCTAAACTGGGATTCTACTAATTCTTCTCAACTAATTTTTCTTTACTAACAATAATTTATAAAAAGTAGGAATGAGTTTTTATGTTTATTTTTTGTCTATTTGATTTTTACTTGTTTCTCTACTTCTACATGTCCAGATCCCATTTCGCTTTGAAAAGACAACGAAAATGAAAAATTCTACATGTTCATCCATGTAAATTATATTGTGATCCTCACATGTAGAGCATTTACTATGTTTAGTAAGTGACTTTGCTGATGTAAGATTTTTAAAAACAATTCTTTGATTACAGATTTCCAAGTAAGCAAAATGTTTAAAAATCAAATAGAAAAGACTGTCTCAAAGAAAACAGGAACAACAAGAACTCTCATACTTTGCTGAAGAAACCATGGATTGGTACAACCATTTGGAAAAAACAGTTTGACTGTATCTAGAAAATAGGAACACTTTATAACTTAGCAGTTCCACTCCTGGATATATACACTAGAGTAACTCTTGTGAATATATACACGTCCAAGAATGTTTATAATGGCATGCATGTTTCATAACAGCCCAAACTGGAAACAATTCTAATGTCCATTAACAATAGAATAAATAACTATATTTATACATAAAAAATAAATGATCTATAGTACTACACAATAACATGATTGAATCTTAAATATAAAAGTTGATTGAAAGAAGCCAGAAACAAAAGACTATATTATGTATGGTTTGATTTCTACATACAGAATTCAGAAGCAAGAGAAACAAATCGTAGCATTTAGGTCTGCATATTTAAACCAAGAGAGTAAAAGCAAGGAAATATTTATTGTAACAAGCAGGTCAGTAATTTGAAAGAAAAGGGACTATGATAGGGGAGGGAGACAGGGCTTCTAAAGACACTTATCTTTCTTGATGGTTTTATGACTATTTGCCTTATGATTTGTTAATTTACATATTTATGTTTTATGCACCTTTTTTTTGTCTGTTATAGTTCTAGTAAAAAACCAAAAAGAGTAAAAAAGAGAAAAATTAAAGTTTTTTATTATTCTTTATTTAAAAAATAACCAGAGACACTTTGGTTGTTTATATTCTGTGGCTGTCATTCAGTCTAAAAATAAACATTGAAAGCATATAATCAGCAATAGTTTAATGAAGCCACAGCATTTATAGGATTCTCAAATGGGTACAATATAAAATCTGTCATAAAAATTAATAAATGAGGCAAGGTAGAATACATTTTAATACTGGTACAATGGCAGTAGCAGCTTTACAAATGTTTATAGGATTTCTACAGCATTTTAGAATGAATCTTTATTCCACAAGAATGATCAAATCATTTAAATTAAATTGATATAGTACACAGTGGTTTATTCATATTCGAAACATTATAAGTGCCCTATAAAATATTCTGTTACAAATACTCAACTGCTTTATTCTCAGTGACCATTCCCTCTATTAACACATAATATAAATGTGGCTAGCAAGTTAAAAAAAAAACTTACTAGAAGCACTTATGTTTCTTCATTATCCGTTTAATTTTCATCGATAAATGTGCTGTAAACATAAATGTGCATCTCGTAATAAGAACAAAACAGTGTCCCCAGGTCTGCTTTCCAGTCTGGTGATTTTTACACTATTTGGCATCTCAAAGCAATATTTATCTACAGGAATATAGGCATTTCTGGGAAACTGCTAAAATATCTTTTTAGCCTAAGCTAATCATGGGATATTTCAAGGGTATTATCTATGTCTCCTCTCAGGCTAAAAAGTGCAGTGATGATCTAAAATCCCTTGTTTTCTATCTATGAAGCACTGCTATCCTTATTTCTGGAATTGCAGTGGAGGTTATTAGCATCAAAGCTAATTCTGCACCTCTAGTCACCCTCACCCTAATGAGTTCCCTTTCTCTATGACACTTAGTACGTGACTGATGAAGCCTGGCTGAAGATATAGTACTGTCCACTGCTAGGTAGACATGTCTGACAGAAATACTTGGCAACTTTATAGGGAACTGACTGATAGGGTTGCCAAATGAAATATAGGATGCCCAGTTGATTTAAACTTCAGGTAAAAAATGAATAATTTTTTTAGTATAATTATGTCCCATGAATAGTTAGGACATACTTAAACTAAAAATATTATTCATTGTTTAATGGGCCATATTTATACTTCACAAGTATTTGTTGATGTGAAATTCAAATTTGATTGGGTGTCACGTATTTATATTTGCTAAATCTGGTAACCCTGGAATTGCAGGAAAGAACACAAATCCAGTTAGGTGTGCACCGTTACTACCATTGAATCAACAGGCTGTTGAAGACAGAAAGTCAGGTCTAACAGAGAACCTAACCTGCTAGGAACCTCATAGAATCCTTGCTAGGGTGCTGTGGAAAATACAAGGTACATTTTGAAGACTTCATGAAATTTATATTTAACTGCATGAATATGGACAACAGACATCAAAATAATGAATACCACAGACTTCAGTGAGCCTAAGACGCTAGAAATGATACATTCTAATTTTTAAGGTCACATTGGATCTTTTGCTTCCAAGCCTTTTGGAAAAGTTAGGTTTGGATGGAGACAGTCTTACCTTTTAATTGTTTAGAGTGAACAGAAATCAAATCTAAAGGGTCTTTTTTTTATGGATCAAGTTTGTATCACTTAATGAATGCTTGAGATTTATAGGCTGAAGAACTTTTCAACTATCTGAGAATACCCAAGATAAATAGAAACTAGGTTATTATCTTAATGTCATAACTGTGCTTACAGATATAAATTAGTTATCTAGTTAAGTTTGAACAACATCTCTACCCTAAATTGAGTAATTCTAAGGTACACATCTTTTTGGGGATTGCATTTTCTGTTCTGTTCTCTTATTGATAATGCAAACTAAAAAATACCCAATAATAGACTTTATGCTACAGTATGTATGGACTCCGCACACACTTTAAGTCTTTAAATGGAATTATATATTAGTATAATTATTTGTACATACCCTATTACATTAAAATAAAAGGATTGGGGTGATTTTATCTGTAGATTTTACGAATCATCACATGGAGTCAGACTGAGTTGGCATCAATTTTGTTCATCAAAGCTGCTTGTAGAGAGTGGCAGAGTTTGAGTTGGACTTCTAGGGTGAGCCAGCTATGAAAAAAAAAGTCCCAATTATGATATGAATTATGTTCCTGCGGCCAATACAGCTTTTCTCCTTCCTCACTAACAGAACTCAGATCTTGTGTAAGGCAGCAATGCATCCAGATTCTAAAAATCACTTTCCCACCTTCCCTGATATAATCAGAAGTTCCTGGATAGCACCTGTTAAAAAATGAGGGGGTAGCTTAGCTAGTACAACTTTTTGTACTTTGCCCTTTTCCCTATCTTGCTTACAATGTAGACATGTGGCTTCAGGACATGTAGTCATTCTGTACCATGACCAAAGCCATACGTTAAGGATGGAAGAGCAGTGATGACATGGTGAAGCTGCTATACCAGTTATGGACTGCCTGCTTCCCAAGGGAATATGTAGGTAAGAAAAATAAGCCTCTAGTTGGTTAAGCCAGATTTCTGTTACCTGTAGCCAAATGCAAAACCTAACTAATACAGTCACTTCAGATTTAAAGGAAAAAGGAAGCCTAAGGGCTGGGTGTGAAAAGTTGTTCTATGTCTACCAATAGTTTTTACTAGACATCCTCTTAGTAAGTGGATTTTGGGAAGCACAACATATGGCATAGGTCTTATTTCTGATTTTGATATTGTTGCTCAATATATGGGTTTATTATTTATTATGTTTTCATTTGTTTCCATATTACCTAGCTCACTATAGTAGTTATGGGTTGGGGATAGGACAAAAAGGATCCTAGGCTGAACAAGAAAAGGAAGAGGAAGAGGCCTCTGCCTTCTCCCCCTGCCCTTCAGAGTCTGTGGTTACCAAGGAATGTGATCTGAAAGTAGAATCCTATTGGGTGCTCCAAAAAGAGGAAAGAGGAACTGGCCACACCTCCAAAGAAGGCCATATAGCACCCAGGAGGACCAAGCTGAATTGGCAAGAGGGGAAAGCAAGCTGTTCTGTAAAAGGCACTGATTCTTAGCAAGGGAACAAAGGGAGGGCAGTGTTGGGGTGGGAGAGAGTCAGCACTGGAGTTTGTGATGTGTCTCTACTGCCAGAGTGAGACAAATGTCAAAGAGGTAAGCAGCCCTATGTTCCGGCACTCTAGCAGGGTTAGCAGAAGCATGGCTGTTCCTCTCAGATCCAACAATAGACATGATCCGGGAGAGAGATAACAAGGTGTGGAACAAGGTGAGCTGATGGACTAGATTTTGGTGTGTCAGTCATACACATAGGTGACAAAGAAAAAATCTGCCAAGACCTTTTCCTATCAACTCTGCATGATCTGACTCCTGTCTACATCTATCTCCCTGTCTTTCATCACTGTCAAACTCTCTCTCTCTGTTATTGTCATACTGGTCACTTTTCAGTTTCTCTGATAGGCTGTGATCCCTTCCACCATGAGATCTTCAGACACGCTATTCTTTTTCTTGGGAACTCTTTCTTCCCTGACATCCACAGTGGGCCCACCTCCACACGCCACAGATAAGCTTCCCAGTTCATGTCTATTCATCTTTCAGGTCTCACTTCACTTCCTAAGGAATTCCTTTCTAAATCATCCAAGCTAGATAAAGTTCCTCTGTGAGTTCCCACAGAACCTGTTCTTTTCCTTCACAACACTTACTTCAATGCAAAATTATACAAATATCTGATTATTTGATTAACATCTATTTTCTCCTCTAGGCTGAAAGCTCTAAGACAGTAGATCTGTGTCTGTTTTTGCTTAACACTAATATCCCTGGTACTCCAGCACAGTACCTGGCATACAGGAAGTGTTTAATAAATATTTAATAAGGGATTTTAAAAAAATTGCAAAACTGGAGATAATCCTCACTATCTCATAGAATTTTAGGAAGCCTAAATATGAAAGTGTTTCATAAAACAGAAGGTACAATTTAAAAATTATTATTATTAAGATTCTAAATAAATGGTTTTGAAAAGGAACCAAATTTTTTTTCTAAAGGCATACCTGAAATTTTCTCCTCAAGGCCCGAGTCATTACTGGGGTCAGTCCAGTTCCTGTTTCCATATTTTCTTTATTGGTAAGTGGAGTTCCACCTGGGCTCCTATGAAGGTAATAAAAATATTATAAACTGTGTTTTATGCCAATTATCAAATGAATTTAGAAAGCATCAAGACAAGAAAGTATATTACCTTTCTACATCGACTTTTCTTAATAGTTTCCGCAGATCTATCTGACTTTTCCCAGGAGTACTGATAAAATAAAGACATAAAAATTAGAGCTTGCTAGATTTTATCATTTTCCCCAAAGTAAGGCAGTTGTATTTATAGGCAACACTTCAGAAAGTGGTTCTATCTGGTACATTAAAAAACAGCAGTAGGTGCTGATGAGAGCATAAGGTGATATCATATCATTCCAACAAGTAATACTTCTTGACTTAGTAATTAAATGTATAAGAATCTATCTTAGGGAAAAACTCAGCTATGATGATGGATAAGGATGTTCATTGAAGAGTTATAGATATAAGAAATCATAAACAACCTAAATGTCTCAAAACAGGATTTTAATCTATGAAATTTACATAAAATAAACTATATGTATTGAAGAAATCAAAATGATGCTTTAAACTAAATTTTAATAATATAAGAAAAAGTTCATGACACATTAATGGGAAAGGCCATAACTGTATCTATAATATAATTATACACAGGTATATAAGCACATTATATTTCCTTGATTATAAGACATACCAGCTTTCATATTTTATTATTTCTGAAATTGAGCTGCTTAAGAAAAAATTTTATATAGTTTGCTAGAAATAATTTTTATTGAGGTATAATTGACTAAAATTTTTGATAGTATTTCTTTCCCCTCCCCAAATCTGTTACTAAATCAGTGGTGTATTTTATAATAAATAATAAAAATATGGCTAGAAAAAGATCAGAATGATAACAGGTTAACAGTAGCTATCTTCAATGATATGTTTATTTGGATGATTTTTATTTACTTCTTTAAACTTTTCTGTAGATACCAATTTTTCTACAATGAACATAAATAACTTTAATGTTAGAAATAAGCAAAAAATCATTCTTTTAAGTAGTGGTAGTGCATAACACTGTGCAATTCCTTACATTAAGACATTTGTAACTCGAGTTGATAACACTTTGGAGCTGGGCTTCAGGGTAACACGCTGCAGGTCAGAGGCTGTAACTAGTGGATTCTGTGCCTTTGGGGATGGAACAAGCTTTAATAGCAAAATGAGACGTTATTAAAAGCATATTAAAATATCATTCAAAATGTTAACATGCTGAAACAATGAATATTTGACTGCTGAGTATGTGTGAAATATATCCACTACTCCACTCAATGTTTATTCCAAAGCTTCAAAGTATGTCTAACTCTTCAAACTAATGGCTGGCAGATGAGATTGCCTAACTAAATAATTTGGGGATCTATACATTTTGTTGAGGAGACCCAAAATTACTCAACTAAGATATCAAATACTTACCTCAGAATGGCTTCTATACATAAGACTTATATTTTGTTTCCATAAAGGGATAACTAGGTTAGTAGCTGAAAAGACTTTGTGTATGATCAATGACATCTTACCTTCGTCCTTTCATCAAAACTCTGAGTTTTCTTTAATTTCACAGTCAGTAGATCTTTAACTGTTATCTGCATGGGTCCCTCTTTTTTTAATGGTTCAGTCTTAAAATACATGGAGAAATTAGAATTCAATTTGGAACCATAATAAATAGTCAAATGCAAATTTAAGTTTTAGTTTTTAACAACTTGGATTTAAAAGTTAACTCTATTCACCTTAGTAACTTATCAAACTCCTTTCACTCAAACCAAGAATAATTCTTTTTTCAGTACCCATGGATGCTAAGGCTATTGAAAGTAGTCATTAAAATGTATGACTCAATAATAAGAGATAGAATAATTCCCTGCATCTTCCTCAGGCATCTTTCTAATAAGACAGGAGTTGAAGGAGTTCCTCAAATCAAAGTTAAGTTTTATTTGAACTACCAATAAAGATAACTCAGTTCCCACAGAGCAAGAATGTATAGTTAGTCTATGGTCATGCCACCCTGAACAAGCCTGATCTCACTGACCTTGGAAACTAAACAGTATCAGGCCTGATTAGTACTTGGATGGGAGACAACCTAGGAAGACCAGGTGCTGTAGTCATTAAAACAAACAAACAAAAAAATACGGGATTGTAAACTGACAATGTCCTTGCAATCTGTGAGGTCAACCAAGTGTTGCCTTGCCTTAAAAAAAAAAAAAAAAGAATGTATAGCCAGAGCGTTATATATTAGGGCAAATATAACAATAGGCTCTGGATTTTAACTCTGCCATTTATTTATTTTATTTATTCATTTCTTTTTTTTAGGCAAGGCAACCCTTGGTTGACCTCACAGATTGCAAGAATCTTGTCAGCTTACAATTTCTTATCTATCTATCTATCTATCTATCTATCATCTATTTATTACTGCCTACAGCACCTGGTCTTCCTAGGTGGTTTCCCATCCAAGTACTCACCAGGCCTGATACTGTTTAGCTTCCAAGATCAGATGAAATCCAGCTTGTTAGAATCTGCCAGTTCTTTATTCAGAGTTCACTCACTAAGCCATCTTCTGTTCTTAATTTCTCAGGAAGATTTCCTTCTAGTAAAAAGATATGCTGAGAGGCCAACACGGATCTTCTATTCTACTGGGTTTCATTCATTTATACTTAACAAAAATAGTAACTTTCATTTCTTTTGCTTTTTAATTTAAATTGTTGTCAGATCATCTTTATTGATTTTTACTTATTGTTATTGTTGTTTTATTGGGATATAATTGACATCTAATAGATTTGTTTCAGGTGTATAACATAATGATTCAATATCTGTATATGTTGTAAATTGATCATCATAATAAATCTAGTTAACATCTATCACCACACATAATTATACATTTTTTTCTTGTGATGAGAACTTTTAAGATCTACTGTTTCAGCAACTTTCAAATATATAATACAGTATTATTAACTATAGCCACCAGGCTGTACATTATATCCCTAGGATTTACTTTTTTTTTTTTTTATGGAGACATTGGTTAACAAAATCCAGTAAGTTTTCAGGTATACAATTTAACAGTAAGGCATATATATATTTGCATTGTGCGTAACTTTTATTTCTAAACCTAGATTTTTTGAGTTCCCAGGGGACTGAGTTTTTATAAGCACAATAATTGACATAATTAAGATACAGAATTGGAACAGAAGATAGTCTTCCTGTCAAAGCCCTTATTCCAGCCTTAAAAGGCCGCTTGGCTTTACTCCTCCATTACATAATGACCAAAAAACATCTTTACTAGTTTTTTTTTTTTTTTTTTTTACCTGAAGTGTTTTAGTGAGATTGGATTTTCTGAGCAGCAAAGGAGCTCTCGGTGGTGGAGGCGGAGGCAAAGGAGGAGGTGGAGGGGGTGGCAGTGGTGGAGGAGGAGGAGGAAGATGGTCATCTGGCTGAGGCACCCTGTGAAGATGTACAGCTTGGGATTTTCCAGGGGTGGTTAGAGCACAGGCAGACACATCTGTAAGTTTGCCACTCATGTAACACTTTTGACCACAGCTTGGACAGGAAGAATTTCCTGAGATAGTCTGAAAGAAGACATTACATTTGGCAAAGGAATAACAGATTAATTGGGTTCTTACAGCTGAGCCTCATTAAAATAATAGCTACTGTGTTGAATATTTTCTCAGTATACCATGTGGTTCATAATATTTTTCTCATAACAGGCTCATTCATACATACATACCTATATACATACATACATTTGTTTTATGTATGTTATATGCCAGGTACTATTGGTACAATGTGAGCCCTGTCTGTCACCTCGTAGAGCTGACAGTCTGGTGAGGAAGATGGACATTAAACACACACAAACACTCTCAAGAAAAAACAAAACAGTAATTCAATGCCAGCAATGAAGTGTGCTGTGAGCATGAATAGTGAGAAGTCTAGGGAGTGGCATTTAGCCATAATCTCAAGGATGAATTGAGATTCACCAGGATAAGGGAAATAAAACCTGAGGGAAGAGAGTTCCTAGCAGAGAGAAAAATACTTAGTAGCCAAGAATGTAATATATGCAAGGAACTGATAAAAAGACCAAGGGGCTAGAATGTAACTATCTGAACTGAATTTGTACACCACCTCTCTGCCCCCCAAGGAATCATATATTAAAGTTTTAAGCCCCAGCACCTAATAATGTATTTGGAGATAGGATCTTTGAAGATGTGATTAAAATAAAGCTGCCAGGGTAGGCTCTAATCCAATCTGACTGGTGTCCTTATAAAAGATGTTTGAACACACAGGAAAGACACCTGGATGGGAATAAACAGGAAAAAAAAGAGCATTTGAGGACACAGTGAAAAAGGCAAGCCAAGGAGAGAGGCCTCAGGAAAAAAAACAAACCCTGCCAAAACCTTGATCTCAGACTTCTAGCCTACAGAACTGTGAGAAAACAAATTTCTGCTACATAAGCTACCGAGGCCGTGTTACTTTGTTACGGCAGCCCTAGCAAATGAATACAGTGACCCTATGAAGTAAGATGGCATATTAGTTTCCTGTGGCTGCTGTCACAAATCATCATAAGCTTGGTGGCTTAAAGTAATAGAAATCCATTTTCTCACAGTGCTGGAACCTAGAGGTCCAAAATCAAGGTGTCAGGAAGGCTGTGCTCCCTACCAAGGCTCTAGAGGAGAATCTGTTCCTTGCCTCTTCCAGCTTCTGACAGTTATCAGCATTCCTGGGTTGAGGCGCATCACTCCAATCTCTGCCTCTGTGGTCCCACTGCTCCTCCTTTTCTGTGTGTCCTTCCTGCTCTGTGTCTCTTTTATAAGGATGTTTGCCACCCAGATAACATGATCTCCTTATCTCAAAATCCTTAATTTTGTCTGAAAGACCTTTTTCCCCAAATAAGGTAATATTTATAGGTTTCAGGGATTAAGATTTGGATATATCTCTGGAAGCAGGGATGTAATCCCAGAAGCTTCTCTCCAAACCTATGAGTGTTATATTTATCCTATTTTTGGATATTTACTTAAGAGAGTTTGGAAAGGGTGAGTAGTCACAGCTTTTTTTCTGCTTATATTAAGTCAAGAAAATAAGAATACCCTGACTATGTCAAAGTGGTGGTTCCTCTGTTTGAAATTGTTGAGAAGCACAGAGGGAATAGTGAGGCAGCCCAGAGATCAGCAACAGCAGAAAGCCATGAATACCCTGAGGCTGGAGGGACAAAGAGAAGAGCAGTAGAATCAGATCTCTGTTGCTAAGTTAACCCAGGGGATCAAGAAATATGGTAGATTTACTTTGTGGGAGCTGGAGTCAGGGAGACAACTACAACCATTGCTGGAAAAATTATTGAACACAGAATGAAGAGAAAAAACACCCTGTCTTCTCTCTCCCCCAAATCTCTCATCATCGTTTCCCATTAACCCAGCACAATCAGAAGCCAGGTGACATAGAGCTTGGGAAATACATAGCCTGCAGGGGGTCAGCACCCCTGCAATACTGAACAGAGTCTCTAAGCTTTAAGAAATAGATCTTAGGGCAAACAGGTCTAGGACTAGCACTCGCCTGTAGCTATTCCTCCTGGTTAGAAGGAAATTGGGATTCCTATTAGGGACAACCCTTTCCCTCCTTACTTAATTTGTTATTGACAATACCAACCTTCAGTGCTTCCTGGAGCTTGCATAATTCACTTTCCAAAATGCAAAACCGTTGTTTTAGACTATGAAGTTCTTGGTGGTAGAAACGGGATGGAAAGATGGTATCTTTCAGTACTTCTAAGTTCTGAAAATCAAAAATATTCAAGCCTGACTCTGATGAGGAATATGATGATAAAAACAAGGGGAAAAAAGGACAAGAAAGTATTTTGATGTATGTTTTATAGAAACAAAAGTAGATGTAACCCAATAATTTCATCTTATCTGAGCTTAGCCTGAGTGCTACACATGTGTGAACACACATACTAAGTGTGTAGAAAACCCATATTGCTGAAAATAGGTATGTCAAATCCATACCTGGGCTATGCAGTTCTGACACCAGTTGTATATAGACCACACTCTATTGGTCCAAAGTTTTACTGTATCTTTGATATTAGGAAATTTGAAGTTCCAGGATGATCTTAGCCAGCTTCTGCTAAGGGGTGTACCTGATGAAGGAATAACCACTCTGTAAGAAAAACAAAACTAAATAAATCAAAAATGCATGAGTTGGAATCGTCACCTCTAATTAAACAACAAGCTAGTTTTATAGTATAAGTCAGGAACAGTGACTTCCTAAAGCCAAATTCTTCATTAAATTCCAGGTTTCTAGGATTCACTTATGCCACACATATTTGTTGAGTAAATAAACAGTAATAAATAAAATAAAATAGTACATAGGCTTTAGGAATTCAGTAATGAACAAAGTAGACAAAAACCCTGCCCTCATGAAGTTTACAATCTCATGGGAGAAAAGTAAAAACAAACAAACAAATAACATATGTGTTGTTAGTGAATAAATGCTAAGTAGAGAAAGATAAAGCAAGAGAAAGGGGATGTGAAAGGTGGGTAGAGGTGAAATTTTAACTAGGGTAGGCAAGAAAAGTCTCACTGAGAAGGTGGCTTTTGAGAAAAAAAGAAAAAAACCTAAAGGAAGTAAAGAAGCTAGCCATGTAAATATCTGGGAGAAGAGCATTCCAGGCAGGGGAGATACTAAGTGCAAAGGCCTGAGGAAGAAGTTTATCTGAGGTGTTTGGAGAAGAGGCAAGGAGGCCAGGATAACTTGCAAGGGTGGAGGATTTAGGAATAATGTCAGAGTCAGATCAAAAAGGCCTTGTGGGTCTAATTTAGGACTTTAATTTTCACTGTGAGAGAGGAAGACATTGAAGAATTTTAAGCAGAGGAGTAATAGGACATGATTTTAATTGCCTCAGCGCTGCTGCTGCTGCTGCTGCATTAAATACGCTACAGAGGAGGCGAGGGCAGAAGCAGGAAGACTAGTTAGAGGCTTTCTCAGTATTCAGGAGATAGAGTCAATGATGACCTCATGGTTACTGCTTTTCGAGGGCCTATTTGTTTTAATTTTTTCCTGTAAAGACAGCTATCACAACAAAATGTGAAAGTATGATATTGATATCTAGTACCCTCAGGTTCCTAGAATTTAAAGTCCCAGAGAATAGCTGACCAAACTTTACCAAAACTAAAATTTAAAAGCTAGCCTTATACCTCTCTTTCATTGCTTAGTGATCAGATTTATGCGATTAAATGGACTAGGAAAAGAGAAAACAGTTCCTGTGCACCTCCAGCACAATTCCTTGTGATTTTTTACTTCTTTTGAATTCTTAAACTATGGTTGCTACACAAAATTCAGAATGTTCAGTTAAAATTTAATTTCTGATAAAGGGCGAATGTGTATATGTTAGTGTATATTTTATAAATGTATATTACAAATATATAGGTTACAAATGTTGCATGTGATAATACTAAAATATTCATTGTTTATCTGAAATTCAAATTTAACTGGGCATTCTGTATTTTCATTTGCTAAATCTAGTAACTTTATCCTAAACTGATGGGATTTTTAATATTTTCTATGTTCCACATTATGTCTTACCTTTCTGGTGAGGGTGGCAGAGAAGGGGGTGTGATTAGCTTGGACTGAAAGCGAGAGGCTTCTTTTTTTTTGAAAAATCTTTTTGCTTTGGCTTTTAGCTTTCTTCTCCGTTGTTTGAACTGGGGCATGATTTCTGCAGGGAAAAAAAAGACAAAACTTTTTTTATTGAAGAATAATATATATATATAGAGAGAGAGAAAATGCACAAATCTTAAGTGTATAGTTCAATTAATTATCCCAAAGTGAACACACCCTTGTAACCACTACCTTAGTTAGGAAATAGGTTACTACAAACATCCCAGAAGTCCACTGAAATGGAGTAAAATTTAAATCCAGATTTAAACCATCCCCAGAGAGGCCTTGGCTTTAGCATTACATTACTCTCTTATTCTGTTTTGATTGTCTTGTTTTTCTTCATTAAGTCAAGCGAATGTCCCTTTATTTATAACAGAGAAAATGGCTACCATTGGGTTCTGGTATGTTACTCAAAGGAATTAAGTTTCTTTGTCAGTAACATTTACTGAGCATCCACTGCAATAGATGGAGTTGGTAGTAAAAGAAAGAAAATTACTGAATGCCCATTTACTTTTATATACCTTCACATACATTTTCAGGTGAATCCTCACTATCCTGCAAGATGTTATCCCTGAGGAAGAGGATTTTTATTCTTACTTTTATATAAGAATAAACTGCGGTTTAGAAATGTTAGATGATTTTCCCAATGTAATGCAATAAAGTATTAAGTCCAGATCTGCAAGTCTCCAAAAACCATGTTCTTTCTAATATACTGTGGTGTAATCGTAGATTAATAGGCAATAGACAATGAAATAACAATTATCAAAATCTACAACATGGGTGTTTCAAAACATTTATTTTAAAACTTAAAAAAAACACTATCTAGTATGTTTATATTTTATTTAGATTCTCTTCTGAAGAAAATTAAATTAGAGCTAGCTTGAAATTAAGTTCCTGAGGCTCTTGCTGCTTTTAGTTGTTGATACCTGAGAAACAACAATGTCATTTATTCAAGTAGCAGAACTGAAAAAAATGGTCTCAAGGGCTGGGCCTCCTTCCCTTTAAACTTACATTTGAATAGGAACAATTGGCCTTTAAAATACACATTCATTCCACTTTCATTTACCCAGTAACCTTCCAGTACTTGGTATGCTGCTCTAGGCTTGCTGAGCTCTCAGATTCCACTGGTTGAAGAACATACCCCTGCCCCCTGTTGGTTGTAAACACTGTGAAGTGCCTTAGTTCCAAGAGCTTTGGACTTGCAGAAGGCACCCCTCAAGGCAACCCGTGATAGTGCATTTATCAAAAGCCCTACTAGGAGTAAAGGTTCTTGATAGCTTATTATCAGGTGTCTAATTGAGCATTTTCCTTATTCTTCCAGGCTTGGAAGACATACCAAAAAATAGTTGACTTCGACTTTATTACATCACTTTTTCTTCCTGCTAAAATAATGAAGGAAGGCCAAGCAGTGATTATTAAATCACGGAATGTTCAAATGACTTATGGATTTTAATAAAATAAAATAAAAAAATAAAATAACAATACCCTGAATGAAGAAATTTAGGAAAGCATTGGAGGAAGCAGTAACCTTGTAATTGCCAGAAAAGAAGGTTAATTATAGCTCATCAAATCCATGCCCACAATTTTCTATGGAAAAATGTCACTGGAAATCTCTATCCAAGGCCCAGAGGTCACTGGTTGGGATCCCTAGAATCCAAGATTTCTAGGGAGATGAGAGAACTGGATGTTAAACCAAGCTGTATTCAGAGCCTGCAATGTGCTGGCAGACCACGGGAACCTATAGAACAAAGGAAGACTCCTGCAAGGATTACTAACAAAATATTTACCCATATCATGAAAGGAAAACAAGTCTTTAAGTCGTACCCTACACAAAATAAACTCAACCAGTCGTGCCCTATGACCAAAATCCTGGCGAACCTACAGAACAAAGGCCAAGACTGATAACATACCTTTTACGCTACATACCATCAAGGGAAAATCGGTAAATAAAGTTTGTAAACTGTAATTCATAGAAACTAAGAATGATATATAAACTGAATTCCCTGACCACTCTGGATCTCTCTCTGTCCCTCTCAGTCCCTCTTAGCCTGTGTCCATCTGTCTCTCTGATTCTCTGCCTATGGAGCATTCATTGTTCCTTCTCTAATCAGCTTTTCTTTTGTCTCTAACTCTGGTGTACGCTTGAATTCTTTCCTGCATGCTGTCAAAAACGCTTGCTGGCTCTCTCTCGGTGCAGATTTGCCCTACCCTGCATCGGTAACCTCCCCTTCCTTGTCTTCCATCTGCCCCTTTGTGGCCCTCCCTGCTTCTGTTCCCTCTCTCCCCTTGATAATTTTGTTAGAGATCAAACTGACATAGAGAACTGGCCTCCTGCCTCCCTTTTCTCTTATAGTCGCCAACATCTAAGTTATGAAAACAGACTTTAGAAAGGAGCTGGTTAAACTTGGTGGATTGACTCTATACCTTTATCTCCGCTCCAATGGCGTACTGGGGTTGGAGACTGCTACATTTTCAGAAAGTCTGCAAGGCAGTTGTTAAATTATATAAACTTAGTATTAGATAATTTATATTTATAAAGGTAATCAGTATGTAAAACTCATCACTTCCTAACGATTTTACAATTATCTATGTTCTTGAGAGATTGTTTCCTTTATTATATATAGTGGCAATGCTATAGAATGCTACAGAATGCTGTGTTACTGCTCATTTCTTTCCAACTCCACATTTAGTGACTTCACATTGGGAATATTGAAATTGGTCATGAGAATTTATACCACAAATATTATAAAACACTACAAATTAAGGCTTGATTTATTATTTTATGAATTGTTAAGCAAGTGAGAAATAAAATGTTAATAATGCAGACTAAACTTAAAAGTTGTGTCTTATCTGTAGTTGTTCCTTTGTGAAATAGCAAAATAAATTGAGGGATATTATTCTAGTATCTGAAAACTGTTATCTGATTCATCAAAGAAGTTGCTTACATAAGTAAAGTGAATTTCTGACATAAATCTTTGTGTTTTGCTTTTGTCTTACTCCACTGAGTAACAGAAAATATCAATCAACATTTATATCAGGACTACATGTGTTCATAAATTACAAACATAGGTTGGCTACAGATACAGGATGTTTGCAAAAATCAACAATAGCATTCTGTGAGAATCAATTGATTATATTAAATTTATAAGAAAAAGTATTATATTTTATTATTGCTTATAATTATATAATCACCACATATCAGTAAATTTATATTAATATTATGCATATATTAAACATTTATTAGCAAATACTGCTCCATTCCCTTCTAAAACATCATGAAGAAGGCAATAAAAGAATAAAAGAGGCATAAACCCATAGGACAAATAATAGGAGCAGAGACTACAATAGATGATAGTTGGCAACTAAATTATGGAAAATGGAAAACAGACGGATGATTGGTAACGGCCTCAGAGCAAAGGAATCCTGAGGCTTCATTCACTGCCTGTGGTAGGGAAGCCAACAGGAAGCAAGAGAATTTCCAGAACTCTGAGAAGATTCAGGACTTGAAGGCACCTAGTACTTTTTGAGGTTTGGGGTAGGGCTAAAATGGACTGATTAAAAACCTTTATAAGGGTTCGGTAGGAGCCTGGAGTCTGTCCTCCAGTGCCTGCAGCCAGGCAGCTTGGTTCATGTCTTCTCCAGTAAAGATAGAAGGTTTTATATCTGGAGAAGGAGAACCACAGAGGTACTGAATTCTGGGCCACCAGGCACAGCAGGGTCATGTTAGGGGATGGTCCTGAATTAAAAAGTGAGACTTTCAATTCCTTTCCTCAGCTCAGCTCCCAGAATACAGCCTACCAGGTTTAATTCCCTGCCTCAAAGCTCCACAACCCTCATCCCATGCAGGAGACTAGAAGATTCCCATCTAGGAAAATTAGCTGGACAAAGAAAGAAGACCTACAAATACTGACATTTGAGGTTCCCTCTAAAGCAGCAAAATCCTTGATCAATTACTCACTGCTGTACCCACAGTTTGCCAATATCTACCTCTCCTCCTTCAAGCTTCCAATCATCTTTTTTGTGCCTTCTTCTGATATATAATAGCAAAGGATCATCAGTCATTTCATGAAAGTCTCTAACATGAAAGACAGATCACAAATAAACAGAATAAAAATGTATTAACATTTCAAAGGAAATGGAAAGAATGTCAGAAGCAAAACTTAAAAAAAGGAAATTCTTCAGAAAATTTGATATTGCATTCATGACACAAGGATGAGAAAAAGATTTTAAAACTTAACAAATAGCAGCAATTAAAAAAATGTCAACATTTGGGAAATAAGTTTTACGAGAGAACAGAAAGTGAAGAGAATTTTATCAAATAAACAATACTAAAAATGTTCCCCAGAACTGAAGGACTTGAATTTCCAGATTGAAATGGTCCACTCAGTATAATGAATAAGAGAAGATTCACGTTGAAGCATGTCATCATTTAGAACACCAAAAATAAGACATTCTGAAAGCTTCCAGAGAGAAAAAACAGTCTAGATACAGAGGATTGAGAAGAGAATGGCATCAGACTATAAAACAGCCAAACTGGAATTTTGAAGGAAAATGTTTTCCATCCCAGAATTCTATACCTGGCCAAACTTTTAATCAAGTGTGAGGAGAATAAAGATCAACAATGAGAATTTCCAGGATAATGGTGACCACAGTTCTGGGAAGACAGCTCTGAAGCAAGCCTAGAGCAAGGGTCAGCAAATCTTTTCTGCCAAGCAGCAGATAACAAATATTTTAGGCTTTGCAAGCCATCTGGTCTCTGTTATTACCACTCAACTCTGCCACTGTAGCACCAAAACAGCCATGGACAATACTTAAATGAGTATGGGTATGGTCCAATAAATTTTATTTGTGGCTGCTGAAATCTGAATTTCATATAATTTCCATGTATCACAAGACATTACTCTTCCTTTAATTTTTTTTTCATTTATTACAAATTGCAAAATCATTCTTAGCTTAGGAGAAGTATAAAAACAGTAGTTTGCTGACACTTGGCTTAGAGTACACACTGTCAGTGAAGTGAGCAGGAGTGACAGAGGGCTTCAGTAACAATGTCTCTAAGGAAAAAAAGGAAATAGATAAAATTACCTAGTGTATTTGATCATCCTAGCAGAGTTGACTATGTTTTTGTAAAGTTGGGACCAAATTACTGATAAGTGCTTAAAAAAAGAAGCATATAAAAATGGCTAGGAAAAAAGTTGTACAAAAACTGTAATCATAGTGACACTATATGTTATGTCGTTATGCAATATTTTATAGGACAAACACTGAATGTTTATTTAATTCAAAATGATAACATATGATTTTGGGAAGATAGGTGGAGAGAAAGTAGAAATCAGTTGGTCTAAATTTATATAGTGTCTAAAATTGAACCAACTAACCAACCAACCAACCAACCAACCAACCAACCAACCAAATAAATAGGATATATAAGCATGTTATTTAGAAAATGGAGGCAAATACCAGAAAAATTTTAAGAGTAGATAGTGCTGCCTTTGGCAAGTGGGAGTCAGGATTAAAGGGAGATGATTCAGAGGATGGCCATTTTTTGTTTGTTTCTAACTAAAATAAGTCTTGTATTAGCATTTGATAGTTAACCTTTGGTATGTATTATTAGCTTGAAAAATAAGAATACCACCATTCTGAAACTGGGCCATCTCTTTCTCGCTCTTTCTTGATGGTTGTTCAGGTTACCCATGCTTTAAAATTTCTAAAGAGCCCTACACAAGCCGACGTATGTCATTTTGGAGATTATTTTTCATTGAAAAAAGTCAAGGAACTAAATCATATTTTCTCTTCTCTCTTCTGTGTGTGTGTGTGTGTGTGTGTGTGTGCATGTGTATATGTGTGAGAGAAAGAGGAAGAGGGGGGAGAGAGAGAGAAGAGGGTGTCCTGGGCTTTGTGTCATTTTCACTCTATCTAATAGCCTTCTGATTAAATACAGTAATTAGCACATGCAGAGTATTTGGCAAGGATATGTCAAATCTGCCAGTGTAGAAAGATGCAGTCTGAGATAATTCTTGGATTAATATTCGATTCAAAAATAATCATAGCTCTTTCAAAAATTAAGGATAATGCTCACTTGAAATAGGACAGAGGACTCAGCAAGCTAAGGTTTATTACTATTTCTTTATTAAAAGCATTTAGAGGACAACTGCAGAGGACAACTGACCAACTGAGAGTATATACAGCCGTCTTCCTTGAGGTTAAAACACATACATGTGCTTCCTTTTTAAAAGAGAATAATGAGATGTATAAATTATTTTTTCTGGGTTCAGTGGGATTCCAATTGCTAACACGAGATAGAAACTCACTTCTAAGCCTTTTTCCTATTTTTTTTTTAAATGAAAAGTTTTCAGAAGCGGTTCCATGGTGTAGCAGTTAGCTCATCTGCTTTACACATAGAAGGTCCTGGGTTCACACCCCAGTGGAGTCACAGTCCAAGGTCTATGAACAAGCTACCCTGAACAAGCCCGATGTCTGATCTCAGAAACTAAGCAGGATCTGGTGTGGTTAACACTTGGATGGGAGACCACCTAGGAAGACCAGGTGCTGTAGGTATAAATAATAATAATAATGATGAAGAAAGAAAGAAAGAAAGAAAGAAAGAGAGAGAGAGAGAGAGAGAGAGAAAGAAAGAAAGAAAGAAAGAAAGAGAAAAGTTCTCCTTCCTTTTTATCTTCCTTGTTTTGAAAAGATTTTAAGGCCAATTAAAAAAAAGTTGTACCATGACACGATTAAAAAAAAAGAATGTGAGGAGATTAGGATACTTCAATATAGAACAGAATATATAAAGTATACCACAAATAACACTTATATACATATATTCATAAACATGAATCAGAAATATTCCTGATTAATTCATCCGTCCCTTCTCCTTACATCCCTCCCCTTTCTGTCCTCTAACTTTAGTTGTCTTTGCTATCTTTCTCCTGAGCTTTCCCATTTTTGCCTTTTGCTATAGTTTATTTTCCTACAGTCTTTTTATTTTGAAAAATTTCAAACCTTTAGTAAATTTGTATGAATTGTATAATAAACACACATATCATTCATTTAGATTAACCAATTGCTGCTATCTCTCCTTTTGTATAGGTCTGTTTATATATAATATATGTGTTTTACATAATGTATAAAATATACAACTTATGAAATATATAATTATGTATTTATATAAATTTACTTTATCTCACAGGATACCTTTCATATATTATATATATATACACAAATACATACATACATGTATATGTATATACACACACACCACCTATACATAAACAACTGGTAAATCTATGTTTATTATAATATTTTTATTTTTTAAGTTTTGCCAGGATGTCAGAAAGAACCTTTATTATTTTTATAATACCCTCTTCTGCTCTTATGCTTTCTTCCCAGATGCCTTTGGAGATAGAGTTTGATGACCCTTCTGAGCTTTTGGAAATGCTGCCTTTTGGCTGGCAGCTTTCCATGGAGGAACTTTTTGGGCTGGAGCTTTCTTGCCTGCAGCAGTCATCTTTTTTTGTTGCTACTGCAGCTGCACCTTTAATAGCAGGTGCTTTTTTGGGAGAAGCTTTTAGGAGAGCTGCCTTTTGAAGCTTAATTGCTTGGTTCCTCATTTTCTTTGTCTTCATGACTTTGCAATGATCATAATTTGTCACCTTGGCTTTCTTTTCTCTGGCTTCAATCTTCTTGACTCATCTTGTGGCTGCCCATTTTGTATTGATGTCTGTCTTCTGGCAGGCTTGTCAAAAACACTTCTGACGGGCATTGTGTGGGAACTTGAGGATGAAGTCAGTGAGCAGCATGCATTTGAAAGGCATAGTCTATTTTCTTACTTGAGTGCAAGGTCCATCAACCAAAGCTTACTTCTGATCAATAACATCTATAATCGTGACCTCCACTGACCTCCATGAAGTGCCTGAACAATATATTGGCAGTGTTCCACCAGAAGGAAGGTCAGCCTAACTGTGCCCATTTTATGATATTATTTTTGGAAATTTCCTCAAGGCTTAAAATTTTTCAACAAAACATATATAACATATAATGTAAATAATATATACATATGTAAAATATTTATACACACATATAAGTTTATGCTTTTGGTTTAGCAGAGTTAGTTGTAAACATCGTGATACTTCACTCCTAGATACTTTAGCTTGAATTTGCTAATGTGGACATGGACATTCTTACAATCACAGTCAGGAAAATTGACCTTTAAATTATCTAATTAATAGACTATTTTCAGATTACCTCAATCATTTCAATAATATCCTTTATAGCTGCTCCTTTTCCCTCTCCACATTGCATTTAACTGCAGTGTCTCTTAACAGTTCATAACAGTTCCTCAGCATTTCTGTATAAGTATTTGGCTGTCTCCATATTTATATTTTTGAAGAGTCCAGGCCATTTGTTTTGGAAAATATTCCTCGGTTTGGGTTTATCTCAGTGTTCTTCCAGTGATCCTTCTGCTTTCAGTCTTTCTTCCTTACCCATTCATTTTCTTCATAGTTACTATAGTTTTTTTTTTTTTTTTAATGACTCATATTGCCTTGCTTAAAAGTACTTGATGGTTTCTTATCACTGGGTAAACCAAATTTCTTAGCATACCCTTCAAAGCTTTTCAGTTTAGCTCTACTGACCCTTTGTAGCCTTATCTCTTCTAGTGATTAGGAGTTTATACTCCAGATATACCAAATACCAAATATTTTTATAGTTTAATTGGCCCTTCCCCCTGCTTGAGGTATTGTCCTCCAAGTCAATTTATCTGTCCTTCAAAACTCTATTAATTTTTCTCACAGACATTGTTGAGTGCTTACGATTCACCATGTGCTGTGGTAGGTGATAGGATACAGTTCTGAACAAGACCAACATAGTCTCTGTCCTTATGGAATTTATACTGGCTGAAATGTCATCTCTACTGGGCTTCCATAGCACTTTATATGTATTATGGGCCCATTGAGTTGGCTCTGATTCCTGGCAATCCCATGAATGAGTGATGTCCATAATGTCCTGTTCTTAGAAGCCCTCATCAGCTCCTATAGACTCATGCCTATGTTTTTTTGTTTTTGTTTTTTGTTTTTTTTAGTCAATCCTGCTCACATTTTGTCTTCTGTTCCTGTGGACTTCTATTTTTCCCAGCATTATTCTTTTTCAAAAAACCCACCTTTTCATGATGTGCCTGAAATAGGACCACTTCATGGACCACTTCAATTTTGTCATTTTTGTCTCTAGTGATGTTTCAGGCTTAATTTGCTCTAAAATCCTTATTTTTGTTTGCATGTTTGTCACTAAGAAGGATTATGAGCTTTTTTAAGGATTAGAATAAATTTTATTCATCTTCGTCTTCCCAGGACCTAGAGTGTAGTGGGCACTAAATAATGTTTCATTCAATAAATGATTGAAAGAAATCATTCCTGTTAAGTGTTAGTTAGCAAGTTTTCTCTCTTTTAGTTTAATTTTTTAAATATACTTTAATACAATTACATTCTGGAAAACCTCTTGGTGAGGGGGATTCTAGATTCTTCAAATTATATCACACCCTTATATGGTTAAAAGAAAGATAGGTCCAAAACATATTTCCAGTAAGAAGATGCAATAAATAATAAAGAACTACAGTCTACTGCAGGAGTTGGCACCGCCACTTCTATTAAAACTCCACCATGTGATATGAAAAATGTTTTTAGTCAGGGGACACCTCCAAAGCTGTGGCAACAACGGAAATGACAATTGCATTGCATTACTGTCTTCCTAAAACATATTTTATGGAGGTTTCTTACACTTTCAAAGAAACAGCTTTCAGTCAATTAATCAATTTCCATTATCAGTTATTATCAGTTCAATTGATTCCATAGGGGCATTTCAAGTACTTGCTTATATTTAATCTTACGTTTAATGCTGTGCAACATTCTTTTTTAGTTCCTGCCTTTTTTTTTTCCCTAAAGAAATTGCAGCTCCCTAAAGCCTTGTCCAACAGAGTATTAAGCACATAGTAAACAGGGCACATTTCTAAAACGGACACTCTCCAGAACGTCAGACGATATTAAGACTGTATTAAGGTACTCCCTTTCAAGAAACGTACATTCCCGCATTTTAATGTGCGCATAAGCATCACTGCGGGATCTGCTAAAATGCATATTCTGATGCAGTAGGTCTGGGTGGAGCCCAATAGCATGCATTTTCACAAGCGCCCGAGTGATGCAGATTCCTTGGTCCATGGAAGTAGCAGAGATGACAAGGACTGTGCAACAGGAAGGCAGAGACTTTGCTCCAGAACATATTGTGCAGATTGTTAATTAAATAGTAGTATGATTAGGCTGGAACCAGACCGACCACTTCTTACCCAGCCTCAAACCTGCTTTTCTCCGCTGCGTCCAGCCAAAGTCCCCACCTTCCTAAGCAGTTTAAGATCCCGAGCAGCTTCAGGCCCAGCTACGGAAGACGCGAGCCCGGGTAACAAAGCAAGATACCCCCGCACTTACTAGTCTAAGAGCCCAGGGATTAGGTGTCGTCCAGGCAGTGGCCTCTCCCTCGCCATGAAGCAAAATTCAAAATTAAAACCTTATCGTGGAGGGACCAATCGTAGCCATGGTCTGTGCACGATTCGCTCTCCCTATAGCGTAGCGGCGCAGACTGGCTTGTGATTGGCTGAGACGGCACCAGGCTCCGACCAATCAGCGCCGAGGAGCATCTTGAATGAATTAGGGGAAGGCGGGAGCGGAGGGGAAGCCGGAGAGGAAAGAAGGTGTGTCGCTTCCCCTAAGCTGTTTGTGGAAGCCTTTGTGTCATTGGGCCGTTCTTCTTCCAAGTGCACCAATCGTAATCTTCTCTGTTGAGCCCTAACTATGAGATTGAAAGTAGAGATGAAGGTGACAGCCAATGGGGGAAAGAAGGGTCACAGCAGCCAATCCTCCTGCGGCGTTTTGTGTCTCTGCCCAACAGGAAAAGGGGTTTTATGCGGAGGGGCGTTACCCAGTCGCCAATGGGCGGGCGCCCAGGAAGCGGCGGAGCCAATGAGCGCAAGACGTTGAGTGACAGCTGTCCAATAGGGGCCCTCAGTGCTAGTATGGTTGGCGGCTTAAGCGCCGCCGCGGTCTGAGGAATGTCAACTATTCAACATGGAGGAGGAGGTCGATAAGCTGGAATTGATGGTGAGTGTAGAGTGAAGGAGGTCTACGGGGTGGTTTGATTTTCCCCGATGGCCTCCAAAGTGGGACGCGGTTTGGAGCCGCCGCAAACCCTGGGTGGCGGAGGCTGGACCAGACTCGACTTCCCTCTTTCTGCACCAGAGGGAGTTGCCACCACCGCCTGGTCTCTTAACCGCCGCGGGTAAGGGGTTACATCCGGGAAACTCGTGAGGGAAATGGCGGGAGATGCCGAGGTTGTGGGGCCTTTGGGATTCCTTGTTCCTTGCCCTCCCCTTCCCGCCCCTCTAGGAGCTGTGGCTGGTGCCGACATTTGTGTTTCCACCCAAAAATGCGTGACTGGAGTGGTCCCCAAACGCCTCAAGAAGGGGAGAGGTCATTTACCCTCCGAGAAGGAACGTTGGGTGGGGTGGGGTTAATGGGGCGGAGAGAAAGCCCTCTGGGGCTGAATGTTTCGCTCCGTTCAAGGCACGCCAAAAAAAAGTCTGAGAAAGGATGCTCGACTTGCGTGCACGACTTCCCAGCTGCCAAGGAAGCCCCTAAACCAGCCTCTCTCTGGCTCGAAGGTGGCAGGCAGTCCTTGGGTGGGGGAGCGAGCGATGGGCACCTGAATCACGCACGAGCTCCTTTCCTGGATTGGGACAAGGAGGGCGCCCGGCTCTCGAGATGCCTAGTTTCATTCATTTGTGAAAGTAGGGGGCGGGGGCGAATAATTGGAAAGGACTCCTGCTGCTGCTTGGCCTCCTCGAAGGCGCCGAGCTGGAAAGCTGTCCTAGTGTTCTTCTATGGATTCTTACTCACTTGTCCTTTTTATTCCATCCCATCCCTAGACGACCAGCTTGATCGCCCGCGCTTTTTTCTTCTTAGCTTCCTTGTTTTATCTTAAGTCCTCCCTCCCCTTGTGCATTTAATCTTAACGTTTTACATAAAACTTGCGCAGTGCCACAAGTTTTGGGGATTGGGCTGGCTTCCTTTAAAATGTGGGATTTGGAGGACTCACCCATCATCGAGCCTTTTTGTTTGTTTGTTTGTTAAAAAGATTAAGCAAAGAAGCCAAAATCTTCACCCGCAGCCCGCCCCTCCCTCCTGCCATTCTTTGGCATTACTCCTTAGGTATCATTTGTACCTGTGTTGCTTTCTCCGAGCTGAATCTTCTGTTACTTTAACATCTGCACGTGTAGTAATCCTGGAAGAAACTGAGTACCATACTCGCTCCTATCCCCATCCCCAGAAAATGGGAGACCTTGATATGACTTATTTTTTTTTCCGATGTATTAAGGAATTGTAGTGCCTATCATGTACAAATTCGATTTGAAGGCTTTCAGTTGCTTCTAACGTTTTGAGTTCTTTGGTGGGGGTGGGGCTTTGGAGATAGGGAAGGAGAGAAATGACAGAGAAGGAAGAATTTTCTGCAGCGCTCCAAACCTGTGATAATAAACTTTTAATTCAAAGTTTTGTTCTTCGTACCATTAATTGTCTTTTTTTTTTTTTTTAGAAAACATGTTAACTATTGTAGTTCTATGTTTATGCCATCTACCCCTTCTCTCCCATTCTTAATTCTTCCTCCTGATCTATATTTCTGCCTAATTTTAAGATGCTAAATGATACTAATTTTGCTTTTAACAGCCTCTACCCCCACAAGCTGGCTGTTTAGTTTTGAGGTATCAATTAAACCTTTTCTGGACTTTGCAAGAGTCAGTATTCTCACAGGATTTCTTTTTTTGATTGGACACATTTTATTTTAACGGGAAAACGATCGTGTCATCTTGTAAAAAGCAGGTTTTAGAAATTATGAGGTAGCCAGATTCAAACTTTTCGATATTTGAATGATGGGGTAGTTTTTTAAAAATTCTTTTTGAGAGGAAGAGGTGAAAGAAGATCTTCTTAAATTCCTTTCAAGAAACCTAGTAGTAGTTTTTATTTTTCTCTTCAAATTAATAGTTTGTTCCCATATCATTAGAGTTTAAAAAAGGTATTTGAACTGTCATCATAGTTTTATTATTACTGCTTTGTATTGATGGGCAGTAAAAGATGGTTTATCCCATCTTAAAATTTGCTATGCTTTTATAACAAAAGTATCCCAAATTGTTTAGTTTCTGAGATTCTAAAAGTAAATAATGTCCTGTATAATCCCCTGATTTTAGTTGAAATATTGTAATAGCTGAGTTATGTGGCCCATGATTTGAGATCAAGATGCTCATGTTCCAGCTGTACTGAATTTGAGTTCATTTCTTAGTAGGCTCAGTTCAACTAAATACTTGAACTGGACCATTTAAAGGAAAGTTAGTGAAAATAATGGAAAGTATTTTTGCAGTGATCAACATTATTAATGGAGGAATAAGCTCATTATAGGGCAATCTTTGTTCTCTAACCTTTTTGCCTTCACTTAGTGAGTAGTGTTGTCTCATGTCCTTTGTGGTACCAGTAGTGATTACTCAAAAAAGTTAGTACAATGTGATATTCTATAATACTATTTCTATTTCTGGGTTTACTTCTGACTTTTGAATAGATTCTCACCAGTTAAAACGTTAGGATGTCAGTTGACTTGAGTTCAAGGAAACTTGCTACTTAAATCTTAGACCCTCTCCCCCTTTTACCATTATCACATTATTTTTCCCTTGGATTTTTCTAAGTTTGAGAGAAATGGAGATGATCTCCTCCTATATTTAAGATGTTTTAGGGATTAACTGAAAAGTTAAAATTTCATAATATTCAGTTAGGCAGGACAAATGGTGTTATGTTTAGGACACATTGATCCTTGGATATCTGTAAACTCTTGAGATAAAAAGCCTTAAGACGGTAAGTGCTTTTTGTATTGCAGTTTAGATTCCAGAGAGATAGATTGGGTATGTAGAAGTTGGGAAACATTACTTTACTTTTCATTTGTTGCCTTTAACGTTCTTACTCAAAAGATTTGTTTTACATGGCAGTTAAAACGCGATGGAGGAGCTAACCAATATAGCTCAGCAGAATGGAAATATTTGCCTTAGTAGTAATTACAGCCAGTTTTGTTAATATCATCTCTAAGGTATTAACAATATCCATGTTAATAACTTGTAAAGCTAGGATAGATTTATAAAATTTTTCCTACACCTGTACATTTTTCTGTTTGGATATTAATCATAGGTTAGTCACCAAAAACCAATATCATTTTGATATTTAAGTTTTTTTTTTAAAAAAAACATTGATATAAATGTTCTTAGGGTTTGGATATGTCCTGTCCAAAATGACAATTCTTTAAATTCTTTTTGCACTCAAGCTTCAACTGATGCAAGATGCTTTTGTGTTCCTTTCCTACCTATTACTGCTAACGAATGCTCTGACTTTATTGCACTACTGTACTTTACAGCTAGCAGTGCAATAGTATTGTCAAAGCATCTGAAAGCAGGATGCACACCGAATCTTGATTCTTGCTTTACATCTTTCTTCGGTATCTGAGTACTTTACTATAACCTTTGTTGCTGAAAACTGTATAATTTCATTTCCAAACATATGTTTTAGAAAGGCATAATTTGGAAAAAAAAGTTTTTAACTAATTAAGAACTCACCATTGTAATGCATTCTGAAACACATTAAGAGAATAATTTTTATACCTTAAGTTGTTACGGCTAATCTAAATGAATAGTACTGTATAATTTGTTTTTTTTTAAGAGTGGGGTAGGCTCTGGCAAATCTCAGGTTTTACTTAATTGATTTTAAGATGAATTAGTAAGTGATGAAAACAATGTCTGCTGTATATTTCCTATGGTAACTTGTCCCATATCTTAATCTGTGTATTGTGTAGTAAATGCTTGAATTTAAAACTTAAGAATGCTTGTTTTAAAGTTTTTTTGTAATTGTGGGACATAATAGAGTGTGAATCCATCTCTATTTTTTTTTCAGTTTTATTGAGATATAGTTTATGTACAGTAAAACTCACCAATTTTAGGTGTAAAATTTGATGAGTTTTGACAAATGTTTACAGTCATATGACCACTATCACAGGCATGATATAGAACATTTCTACCTTAAAAAGTTCTCTTAGTCTATGGCCATGCCACCCTGAATGTGCCTAATCATGTATGAATGTGCCCAATCTCCTCTGACCTCAAAAACTAAGCAGGGTTGGGCTTGGTTAGTACGTGGATGGGAGACCACCTAGGAATACCAGGTGCTGTAGGCATTAAAAAAAAAAGTTACCCTTTGTGCTTTTGCTGTCAACCTCTTCCTCTTAAACGCGCTGGCAACCACTGTTCTCTAGTTTTGCCTATTCTACCATTTCATGTAAATGGAATTATATACAACAAGCAGTCTTTGTGTCTGGCTTATTGCACTTAGCATAATGCTTTTGATTCATCCATGTCGTAAGTAGTAGTAGTTATGTCAGTTATTATAAATCATTTATCTAGTCATCAGATTATGGAGTCTGGGTTGTTTCCAGCTTTTACCTATTATGAATAAAGTTGTTATAAATATTATAGTACTAATCTGTGTGTGTGGACATGATATTTTAATTTCTCTTAGGTAGCAGGATAAATATGCTTGATCTTATAGGAGACTGCTAAAATGTTTAAAGATTAGGCTTCCAGTTTCTCCACATCCTTACCAACACCTTGTATTGCCAATCTTCTTCACTTTAGCCATTCTCATAGTTATGTAGTAATATCTGATAGTTTCAATTTGCATTTCCTTAATGGCTAATGATATTGAGTATCTCTTTTCACCTGCTTATGTGTAGTTGATATATCTTTAGTGAAGTGTCAAAATCTCTTGCTTATTTTTAAATTGAGTTGTTTGTCTTTTTATTATTTCATTATAAGTCCTTTAAATTTCTCTGTTATTTGCCTTCTCACTTAAAATTTTTAGATGAAGTCCAATTTATATATTTAATTCTTTTATGGTTTATGCTTTCTGTGTTCTACCTAAGAAATCATTGCCTAATTCAAGTCACAAATACTTTCTATGTTTTCCTCTAGAAGATTTATGGTTTCAGTTTTTATATTTAGATCTCTGTCCATTTTGAGTTAATTTTTGTATATGGTATCAAGTAAGTGTGGAGGGTCTTTTTGTATATGGACATCCCCTTGTTCTGGCACCATTTGTTGAATAATTCCCTAGTGAATTATTTTGGCTCCTTTGTAACAAATCAATTAAGTATGTATGTATGGATAGGTTTATTTATTTTTCAACTCTACTTTGTTTTATTATATCATCATGCTGTAATAATTATTGTAGCTTTATAATAACCCTTGAAATCATCTAGTATAACACTTTGAACTTTGTTCTTGTTTTTTAAAACTTTTAAAGTACTTTACATTTCCAAACAATTTTTTTGTCAGTTTCTACAAAAGAGCCTGCTGGAATTTTGGTTGGGATTATGTTGAATCTAAAGAAAGAATTTGGGGAGAATTGATATCTTTATAATATTGAATCTTCTAATGCATAAACATTATCTGTCTCTCTGTTAGGTCTTTTAAAATTTCAAGTCTTTTCATCTAAGGCCATGCCAACCAAAACAAGCCCATCCCGTCTGATCTTGGAAGCTAAACAGAGTCGGGCCTGGTTAGTACTTGGATGGGAGACCACCTAGGAAGACCAGGTGCTGTAGGCATAAAAAAATAAAAAATAAGGGATTGGAAGCTGACAAGGTCCTTGCAGTCTGTGAGGTCATCCAAGGGTTGCCTCACCTAAAAAAAAAAAAAAATTCAAGTGTTTTGTTTTATAGTTTTTAGTATATAGGTCTTGTTTATAATTTTTAAATAATTCACTTAATGGATTTCTACTGGTGCTCTATAACTTAAAAGGAGAACAAGAACAGTTATAACACATGTACTAAATGCATTAAATTTCAGAAAAAAAGTAAGCTATTTGTTAAGCAAATGTCTTTATAAAGTGGTTGGGAGAATAGATACCAGGTAGAGGTAAGATACCTGAGATATTAGGCATGGACACAGGGACATGATTTGCAGGGAATGAAGACTGTGATTGTTCAATATAAAACCATTTATTCCAAGTTTTATATATAAAATTTTATTCTCAAATTTATATAAAATATGCTTCTGAATTACTTCCCTAGGCTCAAAGTGCAGCCGTTTTCCTCTTCTTTGGCTTTTAATTTCCTACCAATTACTAGTGGGCTATTAGAGCAGAGGGTAGAATTTTATGTTTTTTAATAATGTAGAATATTAAATGGGGAGGAACTGAGGGAAGAAAACTACTTCGAGGACCTCATTCTTTTCTCCGAAAAGTGAATTGATAACAACATAATATATTTCTCTTTAGATATCACTAAATTTTCTATTAAGAACTTGTACAACCATAAAGTTTTTTGTGTAAAAGACTATACTAATGAAATATTAAAAAAAAATGCATCAATTGGTAAGGAGAGGGAAGGTTTTTTTTTTCTATCTTAAATTATATTTTGGTGTGACATCTTCAATATTTGAAATAAGGTATGGAAAGCCATCCATATGAACTTATTTAAAAATCAAATATGTTGCTTTAATCTAGACTGCCGTGTGAATTTCAAAACTTATTCATTTACTCATATGTTGGCTAATCCATTCTTCGCAGTATAGTCTCATTATAAGGTATTGTCATCTCATAAATGAACATTGCGTTTGTCCTGATTGTTAATAAGTGACCAAGGATAAACATACTCTGATTTCTCTTCAAATTGTATAAATCTTTCACCTTTTACTAAAGATATGCTTCTGTGCCACTTCTCTTTCTGGCCCTAAGTTTGATAACATTGAGAACCCTCAATTTAGAGTTGCTAGACTTAGTTAATAAAAATAGAAGATGCCCAGTTTAATCTGAATTTCAGATAAGCAGTATATATTTTTAGTATAAGTATGTCCAAATGTTGCATGACATATACTTATACTAATTGTTTTCATTGTTTATCTGAGATTACAATTTAACTGGTTATTTTATGTGGCAACCCTACTTCAAATACAGTGTCAGAATGCATTTTTATACAGTTACAAGTGGAATACATTAGAATATAATGCTAATACTTACTGATCAAATAATGACCAGCTATGACTTGTTTTACCTTTTGTGTATGAGGAACAGTGCTAAGCAAAGTTAAATATATACACCAACAAGAGAGAAACATAAATCACAAAAAAATCCATATGAAGAAAAAGTACAGGGTGCTGTGTCTTTGAACAAATAGATACAATCTTGTCTTTTCTAATCTCTTAGCCCAGCACATAGACACTACATATGTTTATACTGTGTGAATGAGAGAGGCTAGCAGTTACCTTTAAGAAAATAATACTCCCTATAGCATATTTATTATGAAGACTTAGAAATCCCAATTAACAAAAGAAAACATACTTAGAGATAGAACTAAAAATTTGAAGAAAACAGTTTCTTTAGTGATTTTGTTTATCTCTTGGCTAAGAATGAATTAGCCAGCATATGACCCAGTACTACTGGCTGTACTAGTTTAAAAATCTTTCCTAGATACTTCTTGCTCAGACATTTAATCTTCATTTTATTTCCTGAGGCCCCTTTCATTTTTTTTCATGAATTCAAATAAGTCTTAAAAGTCAGTAGATAGTAACTGTCTTTTATGTACCCAGCAATATGCTTGGCATTTGGGTTTCAGAAGCAACCACACGTTTTTTTGAATGACAAAAGAACTATCTCCTGGTATGTACTGTTCTTTCCATTTTTCCCCCTTCATTGTCAGAAGTACAGAGATTCCGTTTATTTGGCAGTCTGCTTTGTTACCTTATCATTGACATAAGACAGAAGGTACATTTCTCTTAAAAAGTGATGGGTTTTTTTCTTTAGGCCATTGATCCTTAGGGAAGGTCCATCTCACCAGAAAAATGTTCATGGATACATAAAATTGCCAACTTTTAACAGGAATTTATAGATCCTTGCCTCTTACTAAGGGGCTCATGATCTGCTATTCAGAGGTTGAAGTGGTTTGAAATTAAATGACTAAACATCACTAATCTTATATCCTTTTCAGTATCTGTGTAAGCAAGAATTGCTTCCAAAGATATACTCCCTCAAAATTATACTAAGTTGTTTCAAGTCTGTGCACTATTCTAATGTATTCTTCAGTTTAGGAATGCAGCTGTCCTATTTCATGTCAGTCTAACTTTATACTCTGAAGATGGTTTATCATGAGTATTTTATGTATACATATACATACTGCACAATATTATTACACAATATTATTCTATATATACTACATGATATAATATTTGAGAGTCTGCTGTTTGCTAGACTCTAATAAGAGATTAATGATTTTAAAAAATAGCCTGGCATATTTGTGACAGAAACTTAGTGTCTCTGAGGTCATCTTATGAAGAATCCTACTAGAAGTTGGAATTACAGGCATGAAGAAATTTTAATAATCTTGAAGAGTGACTTAGTATAGAATGTAATACATTTTTTAAAAAATTGCTTTAAATAGTTATTATGTATATAATACAGATTCACTATAATTTAATTAGAAGATAGATAAGCAAAACCCGCCCCCCAAAACCTGCAATTCTATGACTATTAAGACTGTTGTATTATAGGTATACCTTTGTTTTTTCTAAACCAGATTCATTCGATATATTATGAAAATCTGTTTCTGTAGTCTATTATGTGTCCATAGCACAATGACCATAGGATCCTGAAATTTTTAAAAAAGTTAAACTGATGAAACCAGTTTTTTTTATAGGCAGTATCTCATCTGCACTATCCTAACAATTGTTCTATAAAGACCTGCAAATGAGGAACTGATGAACCTGCAGCTTCTGCCTTCTTTTTTCTGCTTCGATGTTGCTATTCACCTGAAATGACATGTCTGGAACCTGGTGCTTGTGCATATTATTGCTTATCTGTTTCAGGCAAGCATAGACAAGCATTTATTCTGTCTGGAACAAAATGAGTAATAGTCCACTTTCTAGCAGAAACATACCAAAAACAATTCTGATTGTATAGACATTAGAGGTGGCCTTAACTTGTTGGGAACTTGAAATATTTCTCAAACCCAGCTTTAGAGAGAGGGTGGTTAGTTTCTCAGGCTGTTTGTTCTTTCAAATGAATGACTGTTCTTTCTATTCCCTTTTGTCACTGAGTACTAGGCTGTATATTAAAAACTAGGGATACAAAAATGAAAACACAAGACTCTTGCAAGAAATTTGAAATCAAGTGGATACATTACTATGAAAACATGATTATAATACAATACATGAAATGGTAAGTTGGGGCCTGCAACAGAGTAAAATAAGAGTGGATAAAGGTATTTCTAAATCTACATTGGAGAGGGGAATGTAAGGAAAAGGGTGCGTTACGTAGATTCTTTGGTTAGTAATATATAACTAACCTAGGTCTAGGAGTGGTTGTTGTGGGGTTCTCGAACAGAGAGATGGGGCACCAAGGCTCTAAGGAGGAAGCAGCATTTGTTGATGCCGGCACCGGCTCAGCAGATTCTTATCCAAAGGCTGAACCCCAGTTATAACACAACAGGCAGTTGTATACAGTCTTGTCATCCCTTCACAGCTACAGATAGAAGGAAGAACGTTGATTTGTTGGCAAGCTATGAGAAAACTGATGTTAGCTGGAGAGTCCTTGGAAGCGGGGAGGCCGTAAGGAACGAACTTGTTCGCACAGGAAATGGCCAGGCAGGGTCAGGCTGCCACATGTTAAGATATCCAATTCTCCCTTAAAACAATGTTTCCAGGGTACATGCAGTTGTAAGCCCAGCTGAACCCAGAACATAACCTCTGCCAACTCCTCTCACTATAGATAAGACACTTGTGTTTTTTTCCCTTAATTTCCTTGTGGCTTGATGCTGTAGATACAAGCTCTCACAGAGGATGTGTTTGGAGCTTTGCGGGCACTGGTCATTTTGAGAGGTAGTACTACTGTGGCAGTGAGCAAATATGGGTTGTTAGTAAAAACAAAGTGTTTTTAGATTGGTCTGCAATTATATTTTTTTCTCCTTGCTGCCAAATAGTTAAGTGGTATTTGTGCCATTTACTTAAAGCCTTTAATTGGTCATAATAACAACTAGTATAACAGAATATATGTTTATGAAATATGTAGTATGGTCTCTAAAAATAAAAATTAATTCCTAAATTGTTCCTTCTTTCATATATATAGTAGCTTCATTATAGTCTCAGTCTGCTTCCAAGGATGTCTAATTGGCAGAATGTAATTTGACTGTCTTTGGGGCTTTCAAATTGATTTCCATGGACTTTTCCCAGCTAAATTGCACATTTTATTTATTACTCTTAGGATTGGTATAAAACCTTTATCATTTATTTTTATCACTGATTTAGAAGAAAAATGGTTTCTGCAATAAGAATGTCTTTGGCTTGACAATATTAACTAGTTTTATTTTAAATATTCTAATGTTCCTAAAAACATGATAAGTAACTAAAGCTTATTAAACCTCACTATTTTATAAGACCTCCAAGAGGCTAATTTATAACCCAGGAGGGCTGTGAATGCAGTTTATCAGTATCACTTTGTTCCATTAATCAGACACTACTGAGTCTTGGAGACTATCATAATTGGTCATTCAATGTCCTACCGTGTAACTAAACAATTTCCTGTTTATCACCAGATCCTAGAACCCTATCGATATTGTCTGCTGTGTAAATAGCTCTGAGTAGTGCAATATTGCTTATAGGGTTTTGGTGTTTGGGAAGAACAATGGGCAGGCTGTAGAAACTATGAAGATGAAACTGAAGCAACAGTTACCTTTGATCGGGATGAAAAATAATAGAAGCTAGTTTTCAATATAAATATTGAAATCTGAAACTTAAATGTCAAATTTTACTTTATTAGAAGGAAACATTTTTCTAAATTTTAATATTTTGGTAGACTAAACTTGGGTTTTATTTATAGTACAATGAAATAATAGAATTTTAGTGTCGAAAGGGTCCTTAGATTTCCAACTTTCTCATTTAACAGGAGAGACCCAAAGAGATGGAGGACTTACCCAAGGCCACTTAGCTGGTTAGTGATACCAGGGCTAGAACGTCTGGCATGCATCCCAATCCTTTTATTTTCTTTTTTCTGTACCATACTACCAGGTTGTGTTCGGAGGGAATTTTTATGAACTAACTTAAGCAATATTAGATTTTAAAAAAAACTGTTTAAATAAATTTTAGGTATTCTTTACATTTCCCCCTGATCTATATGACTTTTATTGGCTTAATGTTATATGGAACTTTGGTTTAACTACAGAAGAAACAGTAATGAAAAAAGAACTAGAGGCAGTCACAGACTGTTTCTTCATTTATAAACTGAAGGGTTCAGATCAGAGAATCTTGATTGTTTTTCTGCTTAACATTTTATTGTCATCCTTTTTCCTTTTTTGTCCCCCACTTAGGCCCATTGACTTCACTAATAAGTAAATACTTTTCCTATGTATTATCACAAAATACTCTGTTCAGTTCTTTATAGAGGATAATCTACTCTCAAGCTGTTTTCCTTTTGAAAAAATTTTTATTTGTGTAAAATATGCATAACACAAAATTTACCATTTAAACCATTTTTAAGTGTACAGTGCAATGGAATTAAATGCACTTACATTGTTGTTCAACCTTTGTTGTCATCCATCTCCAGAACTTTTCATCCTTCCAAAATGAAACTCTGAACCCATTAAACAATAACTCCCCATTCTCCCCTTCCCACACTACTCAGTGACTACAGTTCTACTTTTTGTTTCATAACTTGACTACTGTAGTTATATAAGTGGACTCATACAATATTTGTCCTTTTGTGACTGGCTTATTTCACTTAGCATAATGTCCTCAGTGTTCATCCATGATGTAGCGTGTATCAATTTCCTTCTGTTTTAAGGCTGCATGATATTCCAGTGTATGTATGTATCACCTTTTGTCAATTCATCTGTAAATGGACCATTGGGTTACTTCTGGCTATTATGACTAATGCTCCTATAAACAAGGGTGTTCCAACTATCTGTGTCCCTACTTTCAATTCTTTTGCTGTATACCCAGAAGTGGAATTGCTGGGTCATATGCTGATTCTACTTTTAATTTTTTTGTTTCCTGTCTTTTGAAGTCTGTTTAAAATTCTGTTTATTCTCTGAAGTATTTTCCAATTAGAAACGTGGACACATTACTTAAAAGAGTCATGGGAATTAAAAAAACTTTTTTGAAAGTAGTAGTATACAAATAAATGCAACTGTGGGGAGTGGGTAAAAAGCCCTGAATTTTAGCATTTGCCAGTTTTCCTAGCGTAAATATGTCCACCCTGGCCAATTTCAAGCTACCACCATGATGTCATTGAAAGTGGAATTGGGAAGGTATGTATAGTAGCACATGATATAGTATTTCCACTATACAGATAGATCTTAAGAGCATAGATAATAGTAAAATATAGTAAAATAAGTAGGGAGTTCTGATATTTGAGTATATGTTTGTTTTTAATAACTTAGTTAATTGTAAAATTATAATTTAATTTTTAGTAATGCCTGTGTTAAACAGTTGGCTTGCAAAAATTTTTGACAATTTAGTAGACTCAGTCATACCATTGTTTAGAAGCACGCTCTTTTATATCTTATTAAAATAAAAGTTACTTCTTTTTGGTATGGTTTGATGATTTTAATATATGTGGACCCTCAGATATTACAAGAAGCCATAGCCAAAACCACTCTTTGAAGACATTGTTAAATGACTATGTGATTAGGCTAGTTAAACTTTAAGCAGAACTAAAATACCAAGTTAAACACACACAGACTTAAGAATTTCTGGTTCATAAACAAGTTAAGGGCTTCTAGAATAGAGATTCTGTTTTAAGATAACTTTGAAGTCGCCAATCTCATAATCTTAAGAATTTTGTGGTAACTTAAGTTTTAACAACTTTTATTTAAAATTATGCTTTAGAATGTCATATAAGGCCTTGAATTATATATATAATACTATGGAATCGTGGTCTATTTTAATATTTTTTAAAAAAATCTGGACTTGAACGTTTAGAGACTTTGTTTAATTTGATTTGCCGGTTCCCCTATGCCCCTCCCCATACTCTGTATCCACATGTTATAGGTTAGTGCACTTTTTTAATATAAAGGTGAAAGATAACTTTGAGCATATTTTAATTTGGGAAATTATGCCGGCAGGAATTTCTTTACACACACACACACACACACACACACACACACACACACACACATTATTAGTACATTCATAAAGTCTATTGATTAATTTAGTCATGGTATCTAATCTAACAAGTATATAAGACAAATGAAAAGCCTCCTTTTTTGGAAAACACTTTAACTATATTTTTAAAATTAAGAAATTCTACATTTGTTTTTCTGGCTCACAGCAAATCCCTGCTGTTAGAGATTCTTGGAACATTTTTCAAATAAAAAAACTGGCTTTCTCATACTTCTACTCCAAAAGTTTTTGGTTATAATAAAGATAGAATTTTGGTAATTGCAAAGATTTTTATTCAAATTTAGCTCAATGATGATAGAAATTAGTGATGGGACTTTAGTGTGTCTCTTTCTGAAATTCTGTTTACTGATGACAGCTTCTAACCTTAGAAGCATTTTAACTTTTGAGAGCATTTTGTCTAGCTTTACATTCTGAAGTAGCGCCCTTGGTTTACCTTTTATGTAATGAAAATATCTCATTTGACCTGAGAACCACTTTTACAGTTTTTGCTGGCTTTTATTCTTCCCACTAAGGGTTCAGGATTTCAAGAACCAATCTTTCGTTCAGAGCTTAAGTTCACAGTGAGATAAGAACCCTTTCCCCAGAGCAGTCTCCTTCACCATGGGCTAGGAATAAGCGATTTTCCTGAGGAAATCATGTTTTACCTTTCATAGTAAATTCATGGTTGTTTCCCTGATAAATTCAAGGCAGTACCTGCTTTAAGATCATGTAAAGATGCAGAATTTCCCAAAATTAAGAATAGCTTATAGATTAACTACATTCAGAGATAAACCACTTTTAACACCCTTATATATATCCTTTCCAGCTTTTCTGTATGTATACACTTATATTTTAGGCCTGTGGTTAATTTTCCCCCGTTTTCCTCCCTTAAGAGATTTACTGCAGATGAAGGTCTCATACTAGGATCCAGGTTCAATAAATTGGTTTTATTCAGACTGCTACTTCTATGCTGTATGTTGCTTTGCCTGTATAATTTTTTACTATTTAAATCCTCTAATCTGAGGAGTGTTATATATCTTTAGTTCTTAGTTAAGGGGGTTGCAGATAATGGAAGCTGTGAGTATACCTGAAAATAAATTTGTTCTGTGTTTTAACTTGAAACCACATTTCCTACCAGAGATAGAAAACAACTGCCTAACCAATGAGAGTGTCAGTGACCCTAGGGAATTCTTGAAGCCCTTATTTTTGTATGAATATATGACAGTGGCTTCTTGGTATCTTAATTTTGGCTCAAAATCTAAAAGAGATGCACAGAGAAATGATTTTCAAAATGTTAACTAGTTTTTAAATTTTTAATAAAGCATGAGTATTATAGATGGAAGTTTTTTTATACTTTTCTATTTCCAAAATAAGTGTATATCATTTATATATTTTCAAGATAAGTGCATATCATTATTAAAATGCTAAAAGAATATAAAGAAGAGAAAGAGTAGTTACAGTATCATGTTTATTAGTTTGTCTTTTGGTTCACAAAATAATGATCTGTGCTGATTTTTAGTTCCAGAAAGCTGACTCTGATCTGGATTACATTCAATACAGGCTGGAATATGAAATCAAGGCTAATCATCCCGACTCAGCAGGCGAGGTAATCTGCAAAATAAATGTCTCTCTAACAGAATATTTTATTAAAAGATTTGTTCTTAGTATTTCTAATAGTAGTAGATTATAACAATTACATAATCTTAATTATATAATCTTAAAATCTTTTGTGTTGGAACCTTTGTCATATCATACTAGAGCATACTACTATACCCATAGTCAAGGAAATTTGAGGCTACTATTTTTTTAACCCTTAAACAAAAATTACAGAGGCTAGAGTTATGAACCATTGGGGAAGCTTGAAATTCTGAGAAAATACAGATACCTCTAGGGCAGTAGTTGAATAAGAGGGGAAAAATTCTAGTAGTTATAATATTTTCTGAGATGATTATATACTAGTAAATTTGTTATGTGAACTATGATTTTTACCTAAATCTACATACTTATTCTAAGTTTAGGTTGATTAGAAATAGTAACTTTATATGCTTTAACTACATGTACACATGCCCATAAGAGATGAAAGCAAACAGTTTTTAAGCATTATCTATTAACATTCATTTACCACTTAAATCATTTCTATTTATTTTTTATAGCACTTGTCAGCAGACAAGAAATATATTTTACAGTTTTAAAAAAATTTATACAATTAAAATTTTTTTTGATTGATTGGAAGTGCAAATTAAATTAACATTTAATAGAAAATTGGGAAAACATTGTGAATGTTCAGTTTTTACTGAACATTGTAACTTTTTACTAGAACTATTAAAGCTCCTTAACTGACTTAGCTTTTTCTTTGCTTTCCTCTCATTTCTCTGATTGAAGAACAACTAATTCTGGTGCAATGGTACCACCTAAAGACTGGCCAAAGCACTCATCTGAGATAGTGTCTTTCAACATCTGTGTGGAAGACATTTCGTGTGGTACTCCCACTTTTCCTCCACCTTCCATCTCTCTCGTCTTTGTTCCACTTCCAGTTATTTTTCGCTTCTACAACTTGTTTTAAAAACAGTTTTATTGAGATAAAATTTACCTACCATAAAATTCATCCTTTTAATGTAAACAGTTATGGTTTTTAGTACATTCAGAGTTGTGCAACCATCATCACAGTCAATTTTTGAACAATTTTCATCACCTCACAAAGAAATTCATACCCATTAGCAGGCACTCTCCAATACTCCCACCACCCTCCCATCTCCTGGCAACTACTAATCAATCTACTTTCTATCACTACAATCTCTACAGGTTTACTGTCTGAATATTTCATATAAATAGAATCATGCAGTATATTGCCTTTTGTGTGTGGTTTCTTTCACTTAGTGTGTTTTAAAGGTTCATCCATGTTGTAGCATGAATTATTACTTAATTCCTTTTTATAGTGGAATAATATTTTATTGTATAGCTATACCAGATTTTCTTATCCATCAGTTGATAGACATTTTGGTTGTTTCCTCCTTTTGGCTGTTATGATAATGCTACTAAAAACATTCATGTACAAGTTTTTGAGTCGACATTTGCTTTCATTTCTCTTGGGTATATATACCTAAGAGTGGAAATGCTGGCTATATGTTAACTCTGTGTTTAATATTTCCAGAAACTCTCAAATTGTTTTCCAAAGTGGTTACAACGTATTATGTTTTTAGGGGTTGGTTTTTTTTTTTTTTGGTGGTAAAATGTATATAACTTAAAATTTACCATTTTGACTATTTTAAATATATGGTTTAGTGGTATTTAAGTACATTTACTCTGTTGTGCAGCCATCACCACCATCCATCTCCAGAACTTCTTCATCTTCCCAAACTGAATTTCTGCACCTGTTAAACACTTAGCTGCCCATTCTCCCCTTCCCTCCAACCCCTGGCAACCACCTTCTACTTTTTGTCTCTATGAACTTGACTACTCTAAGTACATTATATAAGTGGACTCATACACTATTTGTCCTTTGTCATACATTAAATGACAATGTAGGCGTGGGTTTATTTCTGGGTTCTCTGTTCTGTTTCATTGATTTATGTGTTTGTTTTTGTGCCTGTTCCATGCTCTTTTGATTAAGGATAGTATAGTTTTATGGAAACCAAGAGTTCATTTGAAGAAGTTTGGAACAGGGAGGAAATAAGGAAAGGCAAGAAGAGGAATATAAAAATTGTATAATGTAGGGCAAGCCTGACCTTTCAATTGTTTAAAATAATTTGGCAAAGAACACTGTTTTATGGGTATGTTAAACTGAGGAAGTATATTGTAGGAAATAGAAGGTTGGTGGCAAATGGAATGAGAAAAATGAAACTGGTTTTGGAGTGACAAGAGTCATGAGAAGGAGTCAATTTTGTCTAAGCATAGGGAAGATCTATATATATTTGAAGTCTCTGTAAAGGGAGGAAGTGAAAAGGTTATTGAAATGTAGGAAATTTAAGGTTATGGAAGATGTGGAGGAAACAATAATAATAATGTTAGGGGCTGAGTATAGATGAGAATGTTCATATATACTTTCATTTTGGGTTGAAAAGCCAGGAAGATGGAGTTTCAGCTATATGTTTTCTGCTTTCTCAGTAAAGTAATTGGTGAGGTCTTGTGCCAAGAAGGAGTGGGTAGAAATTGGAGGGAGTGGAGAAAGTTAGGAATAGCCAGTATTGTAGGGTTGGCTAAGGAACCATCAGAGAATGAAAGGAATTACCAAGTAGCAGAAAGGACCCAGCTGAAATGTCTTTTATGGAATAGTGTTTATTAATATTTCAAAATGAATTTGAAAAACTAATGTAATTTATAAAACATACTTGCTTGAGTGGGCACGAATTTTCTATAGTGAAGTCAATGAATTGGTATTTATATATACTCTAGCCTCATCACTATGTTTAAGACTTATTCTTTAACAAAAAATTAACATAGTTCTTTAATCATCTTCTGAACAGCATTTATATTTATATTTTAGAAATACTATGTAATTACTATGAGCTATGCATCAAATATTATATATCTAAAATGACCTTATTGCTGTTTAATATAGCTTTGTGTGTGGTGGGGGAGGGAGGCGGGTATTTTCTGTCCCTAGGCTTTAAATTCCTTGAGAATAGGATTTAGGTCTTATACTTCTCTCTTTCTTCCCTTTCTCCATCCTCTCTCATACAGGTGTATAATAAAATACAGTGTTTGATTAAATGGATGATAGGAGGTGTTGTATCTATTTTAATTATTAAGAGAAGCTTAATTTTTCTTTTTCATAATTTAATACATATTCATTTTTTTCCTGATGTAGAAAAATCCAGTTACGCTATTAAAGGAATTGTCAGCAATAAAGTCTCGGTATCAAACGTTGCATGCACGCTTTAAACCAATTGCTGTCGAGCAGAAAGAGACTAAGAGCCGCATTTGTGCTACTTTCAATAAGACTATGACCATAATACAAGAGCTACAAAAGCAAACAGACCTGGAGGTAATGCTTTCAGTTGACAAGTTGGATTTGTAGAGTTTTTATTCTGAGTGTATTTTGAAAGATAAATTCCCAGTAACTTTCATTTTTAAATTCAGCATTCATTTTGGACTGTTGATAGAAATGAGATTTTCTTGATTCTAAGAAGCATAATAGCTCTTATCCCCTTTTATTTTAAAATGAGCATGTAGACTTGACATGATGAAGAGATATGCTGTATTGGAGTATGTAGCCAGGGCAGAAGAAATAGGTTGATAATACTTATTAAATCTACCAGCTCTGCTGGTTCTATAAGACCTAGGGAGACTGAGAAATCTGGAAAGCATCATCAACAGTGACTTTTATTTTAGTTCTCAGTTTCCTCGGTTGGTTTGGTAGGCTTGGGTAAACCTGACCTTTATTCTATCCCCCCATTTCCTATCCCCTTCTCATTTAGTGTAAGTATTCTTATAATTGTCAGCCTCTATCACTCACGTGTAAAACTCTTCAGCTATTTTGGAGTAGAAGAAAGAATATGAACTTCTGACCTAGGTAGTACTAAGATCTTGAACAGCCAACTGAAGGATTTGGTAGTATTTTCACTTAACTTTAAGGTGAAGTTGGCAGTTTTCAAAAGAAAAGATTGACTACATGTAGATGGAATCATAGAGTAGAACTTAATTATCTGGAGAAAATATGGCCAACAAGTTTTTATCTCTGGTGCCAACTACAATCAATTAACTAACTGGTAATAGCTGCTTAAAGTGCTGTATTAAGGAGCTGTCTCTGGGCGTGTCACATAAGCTATCTGCTGTGGGCATGCTGCTAGGAGCAGCATACATGGTATTTATTTGCCAACTCAACTGAATTATGGCTTAAGATACTTGAATTATAGGCTTATAGCTATAGTAAATCTCAAAGGTTGATTACCCAGGTAAATTTGATTAAGAATTCTTTATATTGTTAATGAAGGAAAGGCAAACAATACCTTGTTAAAAATAAAAAATGATACCTTTGGTATATCTGTTATATCATGGAGAGATGAAGAGAGGAGGAGGGAAGAGCAATAAAAAGGGTACAGAGGTGATAAGGAATAGTAATTTAAAATAGTACTGGTGGTTTAACATGCTACTATATAGAATGCAAAAATAGTATGTGTATAACCTTTTGTAAATACAACTCAAATCACATATTCTTCATTGTGTGTAATCAAAGCCTGACAATAGAAACACATAAACTTGTTCTAAGGAAACCAATCTTGAAGAGAGATTAAGTGTAGTTCTGGATGTGCATATCAACATATATGTACAGAAATCCATAAATTTATTGGAGCACAGAATAAATTTGGCTGAATGAAAAAAGAAAAAATAAATTATATTTTTAATATTTACTGAAAATTGTAAATATTACCACTGGGTCCAATAAATAAGTGGTATATTTCTGACCGAGATTACAAAGTGATACAGAAAAATAGTTATGATAGCAATAGCGATTTCAATCATCTGAATATCTGTAAAGGTGTTCATTCAGTTAAAAGAAGTATCTAAAATGAGCAATAATTATATCAAAGGTAGAAAGCTAAGGGAGTTTCACTTTGGATCAGATGCTAACAAATGAAAAATGATTGAAAGGTAGTTGTAATCTTCGAAAAAGGAGATCATAATTTAGAATCAATAATGGCCAAGTTGGAAAATGTTGGATAACTAGGTGTTGCACATATTAGTTTAAAAATGAGATTGTAGTAGAAAGTTCAGAGAAAATTTTTGTTATCAAAATATAGACGAAAAGAGAATGGCTCTGTAGAGAGTTGTATAACCAAAAGTAGTTTTATGAGCCCAAAGTTTAAAGGACATGTAAGGTAGACCTTGTAAAGTAATTTCAAGGATAAAAAGAGGTATATCAGTCATAGGAACAGAACTGTGAGAATAGTTAAGAAAGCCAAAGACTAGATTGAGCTGAGGCTTCTGAAATTTAAAATAACTAAAAGGGTCTTTAAAATTATTTTGGGAACATGAAGAACAAGAAAGGGATAAGTCTACTTAAGGCAAATGCTGTTTTGTTTATAGACAATAGAAAGTAAAACTGTTAAGGTATTATCTTGCTATAATCTTTATCAAGGCAAGTGGTTTTTCATTTGGAAGGATAGAAAATACATTTGAATTGATAATATTCAAAAGAAACATTTGAATTAATACTATTACAGATAAATAGGGAGATAACAGAAAAGGAGGGGACTACATATTAATTCCCTCATTTTTAGTTGATATTATGACATTGAGATTTAAATAGACTTAATTATAAAGATGACCACCAAAAGACAAAAAAAAGACTAAACTTGTACTAAAATAAAAAATAGCAAACAAACCTCTAAAACAATATAGCAATCAATAGAAAATACAAAAGGCATTAAATAAAAGAAAAAAGGCATTAAAAATTGAATATGTGATGCTCTGACACTCCAAAACGTTTGTGATAAAGATGAAAAATTCCTACAAATATTGGACTGGTTAATTCCTAGAAAAATACTTTGAAGATTTTTATTAAACATTGTCTGAAATCTCTTGAATAGTGATCACAAAAAGCAACACGGATTCACGGAGAACAAAGTCTTGCCAGACTAATAATATTTCCTGTTTTTGAGATAGAAAGAGGGGAATTCTGTAACTCTCTGGCTTTCAGTAAGGTATGTTAATCTTTTTCATTTAGTCCATGTGAACTTTGGGCAGATGTTAGCTTGATCAGCCAAACCATCCAGGCCAATAGCCAAATGTGGCTATATATATTTAAATTAAAATGAAAAGTAAAGTAATTAAATAAAATTTAATAGTTCTCCATCTCCCAGATGGACTGTTGCAGGAAGTGACACTCGAAGAAGGAATTTGGGTGTTCAGACAACTTTATTAGAGGAAGGAGAATTTATTGGCCAGCGGAGCACGGGGGATTAACAACTCCGTGCACGAACAAGCTCGCTTTGGTTAGATTAATTACAGTGTATATACCTCTGCAGTGTCTATGCAAAGGGTGCTTGATTCCTTTGAGGTTTCACGTGTGCTTCCTTCCTCAGGATGGGGAGGAGGAGCTTTAGGTGGCGGGTACAAGGGGGGAGGAATTTCCAGACCACTGGTCTTACAGGTCATTTGTTTTGCAGAACCCACAACCTTGGTGTTATCAGCACTGTTTGAGGATTCTCGAACAGAGTGATGGGACATTGAGACCATAAGTAGGAAGCAGCACTTATTAATGCCAGCACCTGCTCGGTGGATTCCCATCCAAAGGCTGAACCCTGGTTGTAACATAACAAGCATTTTCATACAGACTTGTTATTCCTACACAGCTACAGAGATAAGGAAGGACATTAGTTGGTTGGCAAGCCATGAATCAACAGGTGTGAGCTGGAAAGTCTCTGGGGTAAGGGAGGTAGCTATGGGAAAACATGTTAGCTGGAAAGCACTAGAAAGGGGGAGAGGGCAGTTAGGAATGGACTTTAACTGGCTGAGTCGGTCATTTCTGCAAGCCCTTTTCTTTGCATTTTTCAGATGCTTCCTTTTCTCTCTTAGGACAGTGCAGATATTAAGTATTTCCGGCATAACAGAAAGCTATTGGACAGCACTGCCCTAGAGGTTCTAATTCTATAGTTATGGGGTATATTAGATTTGTCAGTGTCTCTACAGAGACACACCCCCTTCCCCTTATCTGTGGTTTTGCTTTCCACAGTTTCAGCTAGTCATGGTCAGAAAATATTAAATGGAACATTCCAGATATAAACAATTCATACATTTTAAAGTGCCTGCTATATATGATGAAATTTTGAGAAGTCCTGCTCTGTTTTACCCAGGGACGTGAGTCATCCCTTTGTCCAGCGCGTCTATGTTGTGTGCACTACCCACCCATTAGTCACTTTGTAGCTGTCTCAGTTATCAGATTAACTGTTGAGGGATTGCGGTACCTGTTATTTTGCTTAATAATGGTCCCAAAGCACAACGGTATAGATACTGGGCAAGAGTAGTGATGTTGGTGATTCCAATATGCCAAAGAGGAGCCATAAAGTGTTTCCTTTAAGTGAAAGGGTGAGTAGAGTATAATAAATATTTTGAGAGAGACCACATTTACATAACTATTATTATAGTATATTATAAAAGTTGTTTTATTATTATTATTGTTAATCTCTTACTGTGCCTAATTTATGAATTAAACTATCCTAAGTATGTATGCATAGGACAAAACAGTATATATAGGGTTTGGTACTAACCAGTTTCAGGCATCCACTGTGGGTCTTGGAATGTATTTTGGGACTACTGTATACATAGTTAGGCAGATTTATAACTATTTGAGTGATTCTTCAAGTTGTACCTCATATTATTTCCCATATTACTCTTTGTTTCAGCCAGCCTGATTGTTGGTACTCTGTGAAAATCCCTTAATGATTTCTCTTCGGTTTCTCTTCTTCTCTTTGCTTTTGCTTTTGTGGATACTATTTGCTGGTTCTTTTCTCAGCGTCTGTTCAGCCTTCTTGTCTGAAAGCGAACCGACTTTCTGTGTGTTGTCCCTCACAGCCCCATGCTTCAGATAAAGTTAGCACTATCCTCAGCTTCAGGGGTAGGATGAGCAAGGGGAATGAACTTTGCTCTAACCTTGCGTCAGGAATGGGTTTGTAACCCAAATGACATGTGAGAAGGGAAATTCTGGAAGTTGGAAATTAGGAAGAGTTTCCTCACTGTTGAGAGATGCCTGAGAAGAGAAAACTTTTCTTCTCCTAAGCATTTTGTATAGATGTGATGGCTATCACTGCTAGAGCCATTTTCCTGTCGGTGTGAGGATAAAGCCACCACCAAAGATATTAGAGACATGAGATGGAAAAAACTGAGTTCTTACATTATGGAGCCGCTGAATAGACCAGCTCTGAAGTCTGCCCTTCTGTATTTATTGGACAATGATAACTTTTCTTATTATTTATCCATTTTGAAGTGTGTGACTATTATTTGCAGCTAAAATTATCTTAATTATCCTTCAAAATTTAGCCCAAGTCTACATATGAGGAAACTTCTAGATTATTTTTATTTCACATTTCTTTTTCAAAATACTTTTAGAATAGCACATTCAAACATGACTTCTTTGGTTCTGTTCAAGTACAGTCCTTAAATTGTCTGATTCTTGTTCTTGTTTCTTCAACTTAATTACAAGTTCTTCGGAAGCTCAAACACTAAAGTACCTTGTATACAGATAGCCAAATAGCTATTTTTTCCTTGCTTTACTGAATTTGAGATCACATATGTAGTTTGAGCTCATGGAAACACTTATTTGTGTGACAAAGTAGAAGTTAACTAAATTAATTTGATAGTCTTTAAAGGTTTTTTAAAATTAAATATCATTGAACACTTTAAAGTTTTTTGAAATAGACTTTGTCATTTGTTTTCCAGTTGTCACCATTGACTGAAGAAGAGAAAACGGCATCACAGCAATTAAAATCTCACATGTCAGACTTATGAAGAAATGAACTTGCAAAAGGGAACTCTAATGGAGAAGAGATCAATTCTATATAGATTTAGGAAGATGTCTTGTTAGCACTTGATGGCTAGAGGTGGAGTATGGTAAAGGAAGAGATTTGGACTGGGTGACTAATGATGCCTTTCACAAAAGGGAAATATAGAAGGGCAGATGGATAAATTTCAGTCAAAAGGATGGAATGGGAATAAAGAGATTTAAAATATATGCACACATACACTTAGTCTTGTAATTTCAAGCAAGGAAGTCTCTTAACACTTGTTTATTTTTGTGTGATTGGGATAACACAGATGTCTTGGCCTATTATTAAGAACATTTATGTACTATGTCAATCACATTTGAAATGTGAGCATGTTTTGGAAATTAAAGGCTAGAGAAAATATTTGCATATTATACATTATATACGTATAGAATTTTCTAATTTTGAACATTTTGATTGCAGTTGTCACATTACTGGTGAGACTGCTATGTGACCTATTAAACCATAAAGCCACACTTTCGTAATAAGCAGGTTTTTCTGTTTTTTTTTTTTTCCTATTCTTGCTGCTTAATGTTGAGCAGCATGAGATCTGCTTTCAAATACTATTTTAGACTATTCCTGTTGTATTTCAATACAACCTTTGTTCTCCTTCATTCTATATTTCTGTACTTGTTCATTCTATATGAAAGCTAAGAAATTGAAATCAGAAGACCACTGGCAACTGCTGCTTGCCTGTTGCATCTGTGTATTTTCCTACTTTTAAATAACTTGACAATAAGATAATTGTCCAAAGTAGGTACAGATTTTGATACAAATGTTAATCCTTAATGTTAATCACAAGGTTATTTATAGTAGCAATACACACACATCTGGCTAATAATAGTAAGTAAATAGGAAAGAACATCATGATGTATCTATGCAATAAGAGGTCAAGTTGCCAATAAATTATTGCTGTTCCTGTTCTGGGAAATGCTGAAGCTATGCTAAATGGGAGTGAGGGGAAGGAGATATTGCAGTTTTATAGTTAAAATTGGGCTTTGATGTCATACCTGAGATGTCAATAGCAGGTTTTAAATTCTAGCTATGTGATCCTGAACAAATCACTTCTATGTGCCAGCATAGTTAGAAGCACAATTAGGTGGTGTTTGGGGCTGATATTTAGAAATCCTTCAATAAATTATATGTCCACATATGTAATAAAAAGGAGGCATTGAAAAGGCTAGGAAAAATGAATCAAATGTTAGTTTTGCAGGTTATAGAATTATATTTTAATATAATTTAAAAACTTGTTTTGAGCATGTATTTGCCCATTGACAAAATTACAAAGGTGACAAACAGGGTTGAGAGTAGCTGCAGTTAAAATTGTCCTGACTAGTTTGAATATTTCAACAACAGAAATCCCCCCTCCCTTAATTTACAAAAAAATAAGCCACACCTTAGTAACTCTGGCAACGTTAAGTTCCTATCCATAAATAATTTTTGGTGAAAGAACTTTCCCGTCATAGATTAATCTTCCTAAATTATATCTCTATGGCTCACGGAGTTAAAAAAGTTATCCACTATTTTAAGTCCAAATGCCTTCATGTTTAAGAACTTTCTAGGTTACTGTTGATCTCTACACGTGCACTCTAGGTTAGGCTAAGTAGAATAGTTGTTTGCAACAGACTAGAAAGGAAAAATTCAAATTCAAAATTCGACGCATACCCTTTGTCTCACACCTTAAATTCCTGCAATATTTGAACACCTATCTCATACTAGAGAAATCACAGAAAGCAGCTGCCAATGTAGGAAAGCTGCATGTCGCCGATACTTTCTGCACCTCCCAGTCTAATGGCGACAGCGCATCTCAAGCGGTAAGAAATGCAGGGCAGAGCGGGGTGCTGGGTGGGTCTGGCGTGTAAACGTCCTGTGGTCCCGTCCGTCCACCCCCGAAACGAGAAAACCACGCTCCCGGCCTCAGGTTGGAGCTCGGCTTCGACTGGTGGGAGGGCAGAAGTCAGAGCCGGGACCCTGGGCGCCCTCCCGGAGAAAACCAGTGGTCTGTCTGGAAGCGTCCGCACCCGATTCTAGGAGGGCGGGCCGCAGGCCGCTCGCACGCCCATCGAGCGGAGCCGCCCCCTGGAATCGGAGCCAGACTCCGTCGGGGCGTGGCTCCGGGGCTCGCGGCTTCCGGGAGCTCGCCATGTGGCTGCGCCGCGGCGCGCCAAAATTTGAGGCGCTGCGGAGCCCCGCCTCCCCCACGGGGCAGGGGAGGGGCGGGGCCCAGCCCGGCGCCGCGCGCCCCGCCGCCCGCGCTCGCCTCGGGCCGCAGGCGCGCAGCCACGAGCCCCGTGTGCGCCCTCGCAGCGCGGGCACGACGGTCCGGCCCCTCCGCCGCGCGCAGCGTCCCGCGCGCATGCGCGCCCGGCCGCCCCGCCCGCCGCGCCCCCGGCCGCCCTGGTTACCGTTGGTGTTTGCGAATCCCCCGGCGCCTGCTTGGCCCGAGACCGCCGCCGCCGCCGCGGTCCCCGACGCGCGCGCCCGCCCCCCGCCCGCCCCGTCACGTGGGCGCAGGCGGCCTCGCGGGCGCCGGCGGGCGGCTGAGCCCGGAGGAAGGCGCTGCGGCCCCGCTCGCCCGCCCCCGGCGCCCCAGGGCGGGCGCGCGGATGGACAGGGCTCAGTGCGGCTAGCCGGCCCCGGAGCCATGGGGCGCGCAGGTGGCGCGGTCGTTGGCGCTCCCTGACGTGGGCGCCCGCTGACGGTTGGTTCTCCGCGGCGGTCTGACCTGGCGACCTCGGGGGCCGGCGCCTCGCAGGTCAGACCACGGACTTCGTGGGTCGCCGCGGACCCCGCCACGCCGCAGGCGATGGATGAGCAGAGCGTGGAGGTGAGGGGGGCGGACGAGGGCGGGCGTCGGCCCGTCCCGCCCCCGCTGCGGGCTCGGTAACCGGGTCGCCGTGCCCTCGTCCCCCCGGCGGGCAGGGCTGGCGGGTGCGGAGGACGCGCGGCTCGTCCCGCAGCCCCCGGGGCTGTGCTGGGACCCGTCCCGCCGTCAGGTGGTGCGCAGCCTGGCGTTTTCCTTTCAGGCTGTCTCGGCGGGCGCTGGTGCTCATCCCCACGGGGTTTCTTTCTTTTTTTTTTCAAACTACAGTCTATGCAGAGCAAAACTGCAGATTCATTAGATGGACGTGCCCTGCCACTCACAACCAGGTTTTTTTTTTTTTTTTTTTTTGCGAGTGCATGGGCGGATCCACATTGCCCCCGAATGGGTAATCATTCCTGCCAGCGGTACATCTTGTAGACTTTTGTCCTTCCTGAACTGAGGATATTCTAATCCTAACTTACTGGGCTATCGCTTGCCAGAACAACCAATGTTTTAACTATCTTCATCTTGTAAACATCAAATGGTTGGGATGTTTATGTGAAGGCTAGGAACATAAAACGAGGTTACTGGATATAATTATGTAAAAATTGTTAACTTTTGAACCTCCCAAACACTAAATCCTTGTTTCTCAGTCAGGGCAACTGTATTACTGGGTACTTACTCCACTTGCAACGAGTTCACCCAGTGGTCTTATTATTTTCCACTCCCCAGCCTTTGCACCTTGCAGGTTCTTTCTGGCCCTGCAGAATCATGACTAGATTAATGTGTAATTTTTTTCCCCCCTCAGTTTCTCATGTGAGGGTATTATTATAAAGGTTCGATAACTGTACCTTGTTTTTAGGAGCGTTTAGTTCTGGAATAAAGTAAAAATGAGTACTTTTTAAAAAGCCTTAAAATATATAAGCTACACTTAATTACAACATTTTTTTGTCATTTACTTCCTAAATTGATTCACCTGAGGCTTGCAAAGATAATTCTGTTTCTTCTGTTTACGTAATTTTTTCTTCTTTCCAAAGTATTAGTAGAGCTGCCACCAAAATTCTCAATAGGGGCAAAATTTCTGCCCTGCAGCATCAGGGCAGAAATTTGGATTTCTGGATTTCTAATTAGATTTTTTCTTGATCAAAGTTCACTGCCATTAGGATACGTATCTTTTTAAAACTTTTTAAATTACGAAAGCAACTCATCTTCCTTGAGAATATTGCAGGAAAAAAAAGTTCATATCATTAATTTAATCATATAGTGTCCCTTTTTCTTATTGTACACCATAAGCATTTTTCTATATTATTAAAGTCAAGAAATATTTGTAGTAACTTGCTATTATAATTAATGCTTCAGTGAAAATGTTTGCATGAGTCTGTATTCCTTATTTCTTGGAATAGAACCATTGCAATGCGTAGAAAAAACGGAAGCACTTTTTCCAGATGTTCTGAGGGATCCTGGACTATAACCAAGTCCTGATACAAAGTATAGTAGAAACTGAGGTGTTATCAGCCCAAAATAAATGTTAATGTCAAGTAATTATTTTAAGCATGCTTTTTACTTTTGATTCAGTTGCCTAATCTGGTGGTCCTTACTTACATTTTTTATCATTTTCAGAGCATTGCTGAGGTTTTCCGATGTTTCATTTGTATGGAGAAATTGCGGGATGCACGCCTGTGTCCTCATTGTTCCAAGCTTTGTTGTTTTAGCTGTATCAGGGTAAGTTTTATTAGTTTACATGCATTTAGTATATGTAAGATATAGTGTAAAATTTAACTCTTCTTTTTTTTTTTTTTTTACATTTTGTGGCCTTTTAAAAATGTTATAATGTTTCTTAATAGGGTGACTGTCAGTGTATAGTGCTTAGTACTGTGGAGATGTGTAACCTTCAAGTGGTAATTGCCATGAAGTGTCTGGAAACTGAAGCCCACTATAATTTTAATATAGTTAGAATATGATATCACTGCACACTTAAGTATTTAGAAACAAGAAATTATTTTGGTTGGGTATGGAGATTCAATAGCACATCTGCAGACCACAGTTGAAAACTGCCCTGCTCACATTACTTTTACTAGATTATTTCCTTTACTGGGAAAATCAAAGCCATCTAACATCCTCTTCACCTTAGAATTTCTCTTTGGTTCCTTATTTCTGCCTAGGGAAGATAAATATCCCTTTGTCAAGAGTAATATCTTTGACATTTAAATCATTTGCTTCCAGTCACACAGTAAATGATGGAGCTGATTTTGAACCCAGAAGTCTGGTTTTAAAACTTGTGTTCTTTGCTAGTACTCCATGTACAGAAGACCTAGATTATGTGCCGTGCTAGTTCTCCCGCTTGTAAACTGGAGTTCACTCTTTCTTAGCTTTGTTTCCTCAGCTATAGAATGTGAATAACAACATCTGCTTTATAGGATGGTAATGGCATAAATGACATAAGCTAAAAAGTAATTTAGACACTATTAAGTACTATCTATTTGTAAGGTGTTATATAATTCTTGTTAAAATAGCAATTAATACACCTATTGTTTTATAAATGGTGAGACTGACCTATAGAAATTAAGTAATTGTCCTCAATTAAGTGGCAGAGTTGAGGTGGACTCAGTGCTTTTGATGATGAAGGACCTCTGATTATTATATTACACCACATTGATTCATCATTTCTCTACTGTTATCTCTCTTTTTTTCTTTAAAGGCATATATTTCTTAAAGATTGCTGCTGGAGTTCTCTACTCTGAAGTTTCCGGGAAAATTTTGTCTGCTTTAGGAAATTTGGTTTACTCTTGCATTTACTCTTACCATCTCTGCGTGTATGGCTCCTAAATCTATTCCTTCAGTGTCGACCTATAAATGTCTTATTTTGATTGTCCTCTAGTGTCTTGAACCTTTTTCCAGATCATAGTTCTCCTATATTCTCAAATTGATTCTTTTTGACTTCTTTTGTTCTGTTCTGCCAATCACTCAGCCTTGAAATCTTTACGCTAATGATTTTTAAGTCCTGGCAGTTGTCTCCCAGTATCATTTATATCTGTTCTATCATTTATATCTGTCCCAGTATCATTTATATCTGATAGAGAAATAAAGGCATTTTTATTTATACCTCATGGTTAGATTATTATAGTTATCTTCTAACTGATCTCTGTCTTGAGTCTTTTTTTTATCTCTAATGCATTTTGTATACTCCTGCCATATTGACGTTTTTCAGTAATTTCATTTTTTTTCCTTTCAGAGCCTCTGAAATTTATTTCCTGAAGGATAAAATTCAAGAATGTTAGCTTTATATTTAGATCATTTGGATAATCTAGTTCTAATCTTTCTTTCTAGAGCTGTCTTTGTTCCTGAATGCACTATTCATATGTTCATTCAACAGATATTAATTGTATGCTAACTTCGAGTTAGGCATTGACTTCCCAAGGAGTTAGTTGACTTACTAGTTGGGGTATAGACCAAAAACTAAATAGATATGTTAGATACCAGTAAATGCTATAAAGGAAAATGAAACTGAATAAGGGTATATAGACTAGGGATTTTTAGGAGGGTACAGGCAGGTTGGTAGCCATTTTAGATAGGGTTGTCTGGAAAGGTCTTTCTGAGATGACATTTGAGCAGAGACCAGAATGAAGTGTGGGAGTTGAGTGTGTAGGGGAGAAGATCCTAGGCAGAGAAATCAGAAGGAGCAAAGGCTCTGAGAAAGACATATGCTTAATGTATTGAGAAATAGCAAAGAAAACAGTGTGGCTGGAGCAAAGTGGACAGGGAGGGAGGAAAAGGAGATGAATTTGGAGATGTTGCTAGGGGCATTGGTATAGACGTTGGATTTTTTTTTAAGTGCCATGGTAGCCATTGAAGGCTTTTGAGTGGAGTGGATGTTTTAAAAGCTATCACTCTGGCTGTTGTGTGGAAAGTAGACTGAGCAGATGGGAGAGTGAGGAGACCAGTTAGAATATGCTTTATTAGTTAAAAAATGAATGATGGTTTAGACTAGAATGGTAACAGTAGAGGTGAAAATAGAGCAATTCTGGATATGTTTTTAAGATAGAGCTTACAGATGGGATGTGAGGAAAGTTTTTTTATAGCATCTGGATGAATGAATGTTTTTTCAGTATTCTGATTAGAAAAAACATGGGGAGGAGCAGATTTGGGTAGGCTATTGATGTAAAAGTTTTGTTTTAAATATATCAAGTTTGAGACTTTTATTATACATCTAATTGGAGATATTGGCAGTTGGAAATACGAATCTGGAGTAGGGGAAGGGGACTTTAGAGAGGTTGAATTATTAGATAGTATTAAAGCCTGGGGATTAGTTGAGTTCACCAGATTACCTCCTGAGGAAGAGATTTTTAGGTCTGAACTCTGGGGTGCTCAACATTTAGAGGTCAGGAGGAAGAAGATTCAGCAAGGATAACAAGAAGGAACCATGAGCAAGGTATCAAAGAATTCAAGTGAGAAATGTTTCAAAGAGGAGTAGGTTAGCTGTGTCACGGTTTTGGCCTAGAAATTGAGCATTGTATTTGAGAATGTTTAGGTCGTTGGTGACCTTGATGAGTAGCTTCAGTGGAACAGTGGGGACAAAAACTTAATGGCAGAGTGGGAAGAGAGAAAGCAAGTACAAAAAATTCAGAATATTGTTGTAAAGGGTAGAAATAAGGCAGGGGATTGAAGTGGCAGGGGGGAATGTTGAAAGTCAACATTTTTCCTTTTCGAAGATTTATATCTTGTTTAGATTGAACCAGTAGAGACTATTAATGAATTTTGAAGAGATGGGGATAATTGTAGGAGCAAAGTCCTTGAGAAGCTGGGTATGCCACCCAACCAAATTGTAATATTGTTTATTTGAACGCCTTCCTTCTCTTTCATCTCATTTCTGTTCACTTGACCTTGGCCTGTACAGATACTTGTGTCATTGAATCAAAGGTTCAGACCCATGAATAGACTTGTCCAAAATTACCTAGTAGTTGGTGAGAGACCAGGACTGAACTCACTCTCAGGCCAGTGCTCTACCAAGACACCTGTACATACATGTACACTTACATACACCCCGAAATGTGGGCACATCAAGGTAGCTCTCCTTCATTTATTCAGCTATACTCATTCCTTCCTTTTTTGTATATTTTCTCCTCCCCTTTTTTTGCCTTTATCTTTCTGATTTTTTAAAAGTTTTTCTTGATTTTTAGCATAAATAGCATTTTTTTATGTTTGCCTATATTTTGTTTTTAATTTTGCAGTCATTTTTTATTAGATATAGTTGATATACAATAAAGTGCACTTATTTAAAGTGTACAGTTTGATAAGTTTTGGCAAATGTATGTACCTGAGAAACTATCACTATAGTCAAGATAGTGAACATATATGTAATCCCCAAGTTTCATTGTGCCTCTTGCTTTTCTTGTTCTTAGGCAACCACTGGTCTGCTTTTTGCAATGATAGATAATTTCTGATATTCTGGAATTTTATACAGATGAAATCTTACAACATGTACTCTTATGTACTTGACTTTTTTCACTCAGCAAAATCATGTTGAGATTCATGTGTGTTTAGTGTATTGAGTAGTAGCATTCCATCGTATGCATGTGCCCTAATTTATTAACTTATTTTTGGTTTTCAGTTTTAAATGAGGTATAATTGACATGTGAGGTTGAGGTGTACAACATATTTGTACATTTAGTATTTGTATATATTGCAAAATGATGACCACAGTAAGTGTAGTTAATGCCATCACCACGCATAGTTACAAATTTTTTTTATCGTGGTGATGAAGACACTTAGCAACTTTCTCTTGGCAACTTTCAAGTATGCAATACAGTATTAACTATAGTCACCATATTGTACACATCCATTTGTTGATGGATATACAGGTTACTTCTAGTTTTTCGCATTTACATGGAAGACTGCTGTGAACACTTAGGTACATGTCTTTGGACTTAAATTTTTTCTCTTAGGTAAATAATGGAATTGGCTAGATCATATGGTAGATGTATGTTTAACTAACTGTTGAACAAATGGTCAACCTTTTCTAAAATAGTTATCAATTTATGTTCTTAACAGAAGTATATGAGAATTTCATTTTTTTTCCACATTAATGTCAGCACTTGGTTTGTTCAGTCTTGAATTTTAGCCATTCTCATAGGTATTTATTGGTACCTCATCTTTTCCTTTAAGATCAGGAGCAAGACAAGAATGCCTACTTTTATTACTTCTATCTATTACCTTCTCTCCCAACCCCTGGGACCACTATGAATTTGTCTAAGTACCTCATCTAAATCAATCATACAACATTTGTCCTTTTGAGTTTATTTCTGGGCTCTCTGTTTTATTTGGTTGGTCTCTATTTCTGTTATGCCAGTACCAAACTGTTTTGATTACTGTAGCCTTGTCAATTTTGAAATAAGGATACTCAGGGTAGTTTTGGTTCCATTTGAATTTTCGATGGGGTTTTTCTACTTCTTTAAAAAACACCAGTGGGGTTTTGATCGGAATTGCATCGATTATTTAGGTTGCTTTGGTTAGTATTGTCATCTTAACAATACTAAATCTCTTAATCCATGAGTACAGGATGTCTTTCTATTTATTTATTTAGGACTTCTTTACTTTCAGCAATGTTCTGTGGTTTTCCATATGCAAATCTTTCAACTCCTTGGTTAAATTTATTGCTGGGTATTTGGATTGATGCAGTATATGTTTGTGTTGTTTTCTTAATTTGTTTGCTAGTGGGTAGAAATGCCAGTGTTTTTTGTGTGTTGATTTTTGTATTCTGAAACTTTGGTGAATTTATTAAACAGTTTTTTTGTGAAATCTTTAGGTTTTCTACATATAAGATTGTGTCATCACAAATAAATAATTTTACTTTTCTATTTTGGGTACTTTCTGTTTATTTATTTTTTGCTTAATTGCTCTGGCTGAATTTTCAGTGTTACGTTGAATAGAAATGTTATAAGTGTGTACCCTTGTCTTTTTTCTCTGATCGTAAGGGGAAAGTTTTCAATCTTTAACCATTGAATGTGATGTTTAAAATAGAGTTTCTTTTGTTGTTGTTTGTTTTTTACTATGGGCTTTTTAAAATACAGCCTTCATCAACCTGAGAAAATTCCTTTCTATTTCTTTCTTGAGTGTTTTCATCAAGAACGGATAGTGGATTTTGTCAGGTGCCTTTTCTGTATCAATTGAGATGATCGTGTGTTTTTTTTCTTCATTTTATTAATGTGATGTATTGCACTGAATGACTTTTATATGTTGAACTGTCCTTGCATTTCCTGAATAAATTCCACTTGGTCATGGTGTATAATCAAGGAAACTTGAGGTTGATCACTTGTTTAGTGTCACATAGTAAGTCCCTGGGCTAGGAATCAGTCTGAGGTCTGAATACTCTCTGAAGCTTGTGATTCTTCCATTTAATGAAGGAGAGAAATTAATTCTTCAGTTGAATGTAGAGGAATTTCTATAAAGATATTTCTTTAATATTACTTGCACATTAATACTGTTCACTGTTTCTTACCTTTGGTTTTGGTTTGAGAGAAACCTTGTTTTTCCCAAAGTATTAAAGTTACCATATTTATTTTGTGATTAAGTTAGATTATAGAATACAAGGTAAAAATGCCACATACGTTTAGAGAAGAGAAAGGCTACCAATTGTGATAAACAGCAAAGTTTTATAGGCATAATCAGTGAGCATTCCCATGTGACAGCACATGGAGGGAGGGACTGTATAAGCAGATACATAAACGGGTTGCCAAGAGTGGTATATATATTGCAGCAATAAGCCTGTTAGAATGGAAGGAGCATATTAAAAAATATGAACTGGTCACTCCCTATCATGGTTCCAACCTTTAAAGAGGATATAGTTAGGGGAGGTGAGACCAAAAAGTAAGTCTGTAATAAAGTGTTATAAGCACAGTAAAGGGGGAAATACAGGTTTTTGTGGTAGAGCTTGGCATTGGTATCTAAAATCATCTTTAGAAAGTCAGAGAAAGCTTTCTGGAGGAAGTCACATAAACCGAAATCTAAAGGATGAGTAGGAATAACCTAGTTGAAGAGAAGTGTTGACAGATATTCTGGGCCAAGAGCCCAATCATTTAAATGCTTAACCTTGCTGGCTACCCTACGGTAAAGTGGAAAATGAGGCTAGGGAGCTGTAGTCTGAGAGCAGCCCTGGGATGGGTGGGTGGGGGGCGGGGGGTGCTATGACTGTAGCAGAGCATGGTTTCAGGGGAAGAAATCTGACCCAAATCTTGTGTTTGCCAAGAGACTGAAGAAATAATTTTCAAGGTTTTTAAGAATGGAGAATCCTTTTCCATCTATTTTCTTTTTTTCCAGCTTTATTTTTTTTGGTGTGAAGTACCTTTTCCTCCATTATCTTTCATCTTTTATTGTCTTTTAAGGTTTCCTGGGGATTTTATTTGAGTTAATTATTTGACTTTAGGGAAAAGCTTATGTTTTTAATAGAAATGCAAAAGGGATGAACAGGAATATCAGATACTGGGGATACCTAGGTATAGGATTATATAGTCATTTACCTCTGAACCTATTTCCAGGCTGTTAAAACCTAAAATATTTAACTCCAATGCTATTGTTTTTGGAAAGGTATTCAGGAAGTCTTTGCGTCTCCTTTGTAGTGTAAAACTCTTCCTTGTCCAGTAATAATGAAAAAAACTATTAAATTAAAAGGTTTTGAGGTTTAATAGAGACATTTTCTTGTAAAACATTTTTACAATTATGAGGAAACCAAGTATTGTAGATGTTCAAGTTCTTGAACTGTAGAGCTCTTTTAAGACATAAAAAGGGTTTTGCTATATTGCTTATTCATATTTTAGTTTTAACTTATATATCCATAATGTATATATTTCAAACTTAATTTGCTTTTCTAAAAAGGAATTTAATTCTATCTTCGACTTCCTCAGGGCTTTTACAGTTAGAAGTAAATCATTACTGTGGTTTATTTTTGGAGATAGCAGTGACAGTATCATTATTGTTTTCGTGAAGATTATCCACATCTCTGAGATCTAGCTAGTCCTAGGATCATTTTATTTCCCATGAGAGAATAGCTTCTTAATTATTTTGGAATGAGTTCTGTTCCTTTGAAAGTTTGTCCTGGACACAATGATAATGAGGAGATAGTATATCGCCTCCTATTTCTATAAGTATCTCTATAATTAATGCAAGCACTAGAGAGTTAAACTCATTAAACTTGGTATATATAAGTATTCAATATGTGCAAATTAAAGTAATGGTGTTCCTACAATTACAATCTAATTTTTTGTCGTCTTAGCGCTGGCTGACAGAGCAGAGAGCTCAATGTCCTCATTGCCGGTAAGCATTTTGCTATGATTATTTGTGAATTTGGAAAATAATTAGGTGATGGAGACAGAGTGTGCCCTAGTACTCATAAAATTCTTTCTGCAGTCTGCTGCTCTTCTCTATGAATACAGTTGAAAATAGGCAATCTTTCTAGACATAGCAGTGCAAACTAAATTTATCTGACCCAGAATTATGTAGAATGCATTACATTGTTTATCTTCTTTTAGAAAATCATGTATAGTTTCTTAACTCATCTTTTATAATTAAAAAAAAAAAAGATTTCTGGTTTTAAAAATCCAGATAGTATAGGTAAATATAAAATAACAAGTCTTCTGATTCTGTTACTCCTTACCTAATTTTTTCAAGAAATAACACTTTCTGAAGAAATTGTTAGGTTTGTTATCTACTCTTCTAAACATTTTTCAGTGTACATACTGATATATAGACACATAAATTTTTTCTTAAAACACACAGACGTTCTAGTACTGTTTTGCCTTTTTTCTTTTGTATAAAATACGGCAGCACCTTTCTTGATGATACGTACACTTATGTCATTTAAAAAATGTCTGAATAATCTATTAGGTGACTATACATTGATTTATTTATGCTTATATCGAGAGACATTTAGATTGTTTCCACTTTTGGTTATTTCAATTAACGATGCCAAATTGCATTGAAGGAAATGTTTCCATTTTACATTCCTTCACATTCCTGTCAGCACTGTGTATTACCAGTCAGCCATTTTTTTTGTCATTCTGAGTGAAAAATGGTATCTTGTTTTTAATATGCTTTTTAAAAAAAGATTGAAATCAAGTATTTTTAGAAATTTTTTTAGTCATTTATAATTTTTTCTTACTCTTTGCCTCTTTTGCCCCTTTTTATATATTTCTTTTTTATATTAACTTTTAAGAAGACCTGCACTATTAAATGGAAACTTCTGTATTGATGGAATGTTCTGTATCATCCAATTTGTTAATTACTAGCTACATATGACAGTTGAGCACTTGAAATATGTCTGGTGTGACTAATGAAATTTTATTTTTATTTAATTTTAATTAATTTGAATTTTAATTTAAATAGTCACATGTGGGTATTGGCTCTCGTTTTGGACAGTACAACTTTAGAGTAAAGAATTGAGAATTCAGTCTATACTCTGAATTGCTAGTATTTTTTCATTAGTATTTTTTTTTGGTAAATGATAAATGTTAAAATAAGTCACAAAGCATACTTTTTGTCTTATTATTTTACTAGTAATATGGTATGAATGTGATTGTGAGCTCTATTTTGAGGTATGTATTAATTTTTTTCATGATTGTTAATTTTTTTCCAGCTTTATTGAGATATCATTGGCAAATACAACATGAAGATTTGATATATGTACATTATGAAAGGATCCCTCCCCCTCCATAGAGTTAATTAATGCATCCATCACCACACATATTTACCTTTGGAATGTTTATTTTAGGAAATAATCTCAAATTTCTGAATTAGAATATATGTATATATCTTCTCCAGTGCTCCACTCCAGCTACGAGAACTAGTAAACTGTCGTTGGGCAGAAGAAGTAACACAGCAGCTTGATACTCTTCAACTCTGTAGTCTCACCAAACATGAAGAAAATGAAAAGGACAAGTATGTCCTCGATTTCTTTGTTAAAGTATTTCATAGAATTTGCCATGTTACTTTGAAACTATTGGAAGTTTTCTTTTAGTTTCGTAGGTGTACACTTAGGTATTTTTTCTTCTAGCATGGTATGGGTATCACTGTTTGAAAAGATTCTTCTAACTCTTGATTGGTTTTTTTATTTTATTAGATTCTTTCATAAAAGGAGTGGAACTGCCATATTTTCCTAATCTGCCAATCTCTCTTCTTTGTCGCTTGATGCCTACTGGCTCCCCCTGGTTTTGTTGAAGATACATATAGGCCATTGATTAAGAATTATTCTGACAAATATCCTATATTGAAAAAGCTATATTCTAAATTTGGAGGTATGGAAATCATGCTATATGAGCTTCCAGACAGTATCTAATATGCTTTTCTTCATACTTTTATTTTCTATTTGATATTCTTATGATTATATAAGATTACTTATAAATGAGAATATAAAATGTAGACCTATTTAGGTATTTTCTTGAAGCTCAGTGAAAAGCTTTTTAAAAAATGCAACTCTGTCCTCAGGAAAGGTAAGAGAAAACTTAAATATTTTTATTATGGTAAAATACTCATAACAAATTTTACTATCTTAACTGTTTTTAAGTGTACAGTTCAGTAGTGTTAAGTATATTCACATTGTTGTACAGTTCATCTCCAGAACTTTTTCCTCTTGCAAATCTGAAGCCCTTTACCCATTAAACAATAACTATATTTCCCCTCCTACCAGCCTCTGACAAGCATCATTTTACTTTTTCTATAAATTTGATTATCTACTCATATAGTTAAAATGATCTAGTGTTTTTCTCTTTGTGACTGTCTTCCTTTACTTTGAGAAATGTCCTCAAGGTTCATCTGTGTTGTGGCATATGTCAGAATTTCCTTCCTTTTAAAGGCTGGTTAATATATTCCATCGTGTATACGTATCACATTTTGTTTATCCATTCATCTATTGATGGACATTTGGATTGCTTTCACTTTTTGACTATTGTGAATAATGCTGCTATGAATACGGGTGTTCTTCTCTTCTAGACCTTGCTTTTAAATTTTTGGGATCAATACCCACAAGTAGTATATTGCTGGATTATATGGTAATTATGTTTTTAATATTTTGAGGAACCTCCATACTGTTTTCTGTGGAGGCTGAATAATTTTACATTCCTACCAGCAGCATATAAGGGTTCCAATTTCTCTATGTTCTTGCCAACGCTTGTTTCCTGTGTTTTTTTTTTTTTTTTTTGATGACTGCCATTCATCATAATGGGTGTGAGATAATATCTTATTGTGGTTTTGATTTGCATTTACCTGATAATTAGGATGTGGAGCATCTTTGCATACGTTTGTTGGCCATTTGTGTATCTTTTTTGGATAAATGTCCATTCAAGATCTTTGCTCATGTTTTCATCAGATTTTTGTTTTTAGGTTTTCTTTTTTTGGTTGTATTGTAAGAGTTCTTTATAGATTTTGGATGTTGATTCTTTATCAGATATATATGATTTGCAAATATTTTTCCCCATTCCATAGTCTGTTTATTGTGTCCTTTGATATACAGAAGTTTTTAATTTTGACATAGTTTAGTTTATATTTTCTTCCTTTTGTTGCATGTGCTTTTGGTGTCCTATCCAAGAAATAATTGCCAAATCCAATATTAGAAAGCTTTTTTCCTATGTTTTCTTCAAGAGTTTTATAACTTTAGGGCTGATGTTAGGTCTTTGATCTATTTTGAGTTAATTTTTGTATATGGTGTAAGTTAATGGTATTCATCCACTAGGGCTGTCATAATACCATATACTGCATGGTTTAAACAGTAGAAGTTAATTTTCTCATAGTTTTGGAGTCTGGAAGTTCAAGATCAAGGTGTTGTCTTGGTTAGTTTCTGGTGAGAGCTTTCTCCTTAACTTGGATATAGCTCTTTCTCTGTCCTTACATGACCATTTCTCTGCACCTATACCCCTGGTGTCTTTTTCTTTTCTTGTAAGGACATCAGTCCTATTGAGTTAGGCCTCTGTGCTTATGATCTCATTTCACATTATCACCATAAAGGACCTATCTCCAAATACAGTTACATTAGGGCTTTAACATAGGCATTTGGGAAGGGGAGATGCAATTCAATTCATAACCAGGTCCATCATTTGTGTGTAGATATCCAGTTTAAGGGAAAACTTAAAAATCAAGTTCATTTCTCATTAGAATCTGGTATTACTTTGTACAATTAATTACATATCTTAATTATTGTTAGCATTGGTTATGTGTAGAAAAAGTATTCGTGCACACTTATGTGCTTATGTAGGTATAAACGCATAATCTGATTTGTCCCCAAATTTAATATAGCTTAGAATTTATCATCTGTAATTATCCTAGGAAATGATATTTATACTTTATTCAGAAAATAATCTGCATTTTTCATGTAATTGTAAGTCTTTGTAGATTAACGAAGTCAATACTTAAAGAATTGTGTTCCAGTGTAATTCTGTAGCTTACTTCACAGAAGCCATGGAATACATTTTCTATTGTTTCCTGAGATATAATCTTTTAAGATTGACCAACTTGTTTGCCCAAACTTAGGAATTTGTTGAGGTGATTATGTTCCAATTTAAATTTATTTCATTTATTTTATAACTATGTTTTTTTCATAATATATAGATGTGAAAATCATCATGAAAAACTTAGTGTATTTTGCTGGACTTGTAAGAAGTGTATCTGCCATCAGTGTGCACTTTGGGGAGGAATGGTGAGCAGAATCAATTCAGCATATTGTTTTTAGTTAGAAACTAGAAAGCATGGAAATGTTTGATTTAGAAAATAATTTTAATCTGTTTATAGAATGAAAATTAAATGATTCTACTTTATAGCAGAAGTTATTTATTCTTCCTTCTTTAATCCAGAAAAACAACTTTTGTGGGAGGTTTTAATGTGGAATGTGTTCTCCTTACATAAATATTTTCTTTTAATTGAAAACCTATAAAACGTATAGTCATTTGCAAATCTTTTGTTGGAGGATTGGGGTCTTGTCTTTGATTGAAATTCAGTTGATCTGATGTCCTGGCCATGATTTCCAATTTTGGTTTATTTAAAGTGAAACAACAGCTTTTGACATTTGTGGAAAATATGAATGCAAACATCTAAATCTTAAGATTTTTTTCCCCCAATGTAATTCAAAAGTAGTTTTTTAAAGTTGCCTAGCTTTATCAAATGTTGAACATTCAAGATAGTTTTTCCAGAAGTAGCTTTTTATTCTATATTTGTGTTTTATTTAATTAATATTATATATTTAGAATATAAGTACAATTAGCATAAATATGTTTGAGAATAAACAGTCGATTTTTTGTGGAGAAAGTGAGTCATAGTGGGAGCAGAAGTGGGGTAGACATCTAGAGGTGCTCATTAGCAATAAGAGTTGATCTCTCTGGGCATCAGTTAACATGTTGTAGAGAGAGAAAGATAGGCAAGTTGGTTGAGTAGAGCTCAGTTCAGAGAGCTCTCTGTTAAAATTTGAATACTAATTTGCCAACTAGAAACAGTTCAGGTCCCACAATTTATTACTTAAATAGACAGGTTTTGTAAGAAGCAGTGGAAACATTTTTTTCCACACTTAAAGTGGACATGCAAAAATCCACATCTTTTTTCTCTTAGAGACCATAGTTGGCAGTTTGATCTTAGCTATTATGGAAAGGTTCTCAAAATAGAAATTTAAGTTCTGTTTACCAGTCCAGTGTGTTATAAAATACAATACTAAAATTGGTTAGAAAATTGATTTTAGGTTTGTTAGCTCCAAAAAATTATTTTTTGAATACTACTGGATTTGTATGGCTAATTTGTGAGGTTTTCTATTTCCACAGTAACGCTTTGTGGCATGAGGAGTGGGTTCATTGTTTTTGCTAATAGTGTACCATGGTTCTTTCCTTAAGTGTTTCATTTATTTAGTTGTGCTAGAGACTGGGGAAACAGCATTAACAAGACAGATAACAACTAGTTCTGTATTTACTTGTTGTGATATTAGGAATAAATATACAGTGTTGGTGAGAGTGGATAACTATGGGGTCTGACCCCGTAAGTCTTGAGTTAAGCTCCAAAAGATGAGTAGGAATTAAGAGGTGGAGAGTTTGGGAGAGAAGATGAAGGAGAATTATTTCGGATAAGTAGGAGTTACTTTTGCAAAGGCCTGGTGGGAAGAAGGGAGAAGTTTGAAGACATGGAAGAAGGCTAGTGCTGACCAAGTGAAGAATGGCAAATAAGGCTGTGTCAGATGCTTTGGACCATGGTTAGGATTTTGGTTCTTTCTATTGAGTGAAAATCTCTAGGTAAGTGTAAACATTTTGCTAAAAACCATTATTCACAATTGAAGGATTTCCTACCTGGGTCATTGATTTTAAGCAAGCTCTAGATTGTTCTAACAAAGTAAAGGCAGCCAAAAGATAAAATTTATTTGAAAATATTTACCAGTTTGTTAGTGTCCATAGACTGTTAATAAAGGAATGTAAATTCAGAAGAGATATATGAAAATGTTCTAAAACTACTCTTATTAATTTAAATAGCATGGTGGACATACCTTTAAACCTTTGGCAGAAATTTACGAGCAGCATGTTACTAAAGTGAATGAAGAGGTAGCCAAACTTCGTCGGCGTCTCATGGAACTGATCAGCTTAGTTCAAGAAGTGGTAAGAGTATGACCAAAAGATCGTTATCCATTTATAGTCTTTCCTATATAATGTATATTTTGATAATACAGATCAATCAGATGTTGAAGTTAAGATTTGAAAATTTGATAGGATATATTTATTGTCAGTCTCACCAACTTCAAATTAGCTGAGAAATTTGGATCCAAACCCCTGACCTGTTCTGCACATGGGGGTAGAGAATTGCCTCCTCTTATAAGAGAATCAGTGAGTTAAATAAACCTATTTGTTATAGAGTCATTATTGACTTACAAAGTCATTAAGTCATTCATTCTTTGGACCCCTGGCTTTTGAGAGTTTTTGTTACCAAGGAGTGAATTATTACTGGTATCTTGAATTAGATTCTTGCATAATTGAAAGTAATGTTTAACACTACTCTTCAGTTATTGTATGGGTCAAAACAGCTTTGGTAAGCTGTTTACCACTTATAATATGGCCATGGGAAAATGCAATAAGTGTCAAACATTTAGGTACTAAACATACTTTTGGAATATATTTTGTTTAAAGTTGCCAGAATGACAATTGTTATTAAATAGGTTTGTGACCATTCCAAACTTAAGATGTCGTTTTTATTTTACTGCATCAGGAATCAAGATCCAGATCATCATTGATAACGTTCTTTATATAGAAAGTAGTGTTTTCGAGTTGCATGTATGCTATCTATAGAATCATTTTGGAATATAAACAAGTGGGATGATTTCTATTTGGCCTTCATAACTACTTTTTTCCTATTACTTTCTCTTGGCAGTATTAAAATTTAGTCATTAGGGAGGGTGTAGTAGATTGAGATTCTCACTGCTTATATTTATAATAATAAATATAGGAAAAATTGCTTATTTTCTGAGGTATGCCATTACAAAATCTATATGTACTCTAATCTTTGAAAAATTTACTTTGTTTCTGTGTTTTGAAAAAGAAAAACTTGTAAACTAAAGTAAATATGGCTTAAAATTTTTTAAAATTTGTTTTAGGGTTTTGCGCAATGTGAATTGGCTTTGGTATACTTTGTTTTTGAATAGTGGTTTCCTATCAGAGATATGATTGAGTCTTTGAGTATGTGCTCTGTGTATGTTACCTAAACCAATTTTTTTGTAATTGCATATCTGTCTGTTTATTAATTGTTTCTTAATTGCTTATTTTAAAGAATTTTTTCCTTTGATTCAGTTTGATGTACAATTTTTTTAAAGCAGCTAATTTCCTATGATATATGAACAATTAAAAAATATTGGCTTATAGTTTTTAAAGAGGAAATTAATTGACTTTAAGAATAATTGCAATGATTAATGTCTATTTGCTTCTGTTTTAAAAATTCTTCAGTTAAAATTTTTTTACCTGTTTATGTTCCAGGAAAGAAATGTAGAAGCTGTAAGAAATGCAAAAGATGAGCGTGTTCGGGAAATTAGGAATGCAGTGGAGATGATGATTGCCCGGTTAGACACACAGCTGAAGAATAAGCTTATAACACTGATGGGTGGGTGTTTTTCTATGCTGCTGGGGTGCATGGTGCTTTGAGCTTTCTTGAGATTCAATCTTTGAAAAGTAAAGTTTGGTGAATTGTTTAGGCTAGGAAAAGATTGATTTCAAAAAATAAGTTTCACCTATTAAATGTCTCTCTGTATCAGGTTATATTACTTCAAATTGATACAGCTCCTGCTAACCTCATGAGATATGCTTCCAGCTCTTCAGACTTTCTGGTTTAAAAGAAAATGGTCTGATTAGGCAAGCCTACTTATTTGGTCTACTTTTTTTTTTTTTTTTTAATATGTAAAGCAGTTTCTTTTCTATTCCTAATAATCCCTGGTAATTTCTATAATTATAATTTCTTTATTTCTGTGTGTTTCCAGCTTTTTGAAACTATTTTCCTCTGGGCATTCTTTTTTACAGGTTCTTATATTCAAAGAACAAACATACTGCTGGCATTAAACTTAAATATCTTGCCCACTTTATTCTTTTAAGCCACAAATTTTGGGGAGGAATTATTACAAAATAATTGAGTAAAAATTTTACTTTTTCATATCTTCATATTTTGAAAGATGCAATAACAATTTATTTATAAAATATATTGTAATTGTATATTTCTTAGATGAATTTAGTTGATCTAAATAGCATTTTCTCTAAAACTAGTAAGGGTTGGTTCAGAAATCCTCTTGTCTAAGCTACTGTAGTATTAGATTCAACCTCCTAGAGCTCGGAAAAATTTTTAAGGTAGCTGTAATGAAGAAGTTTTGCTTTTTTAAAATTGATGCCTTATTACTGAATATGTTCCGTGAAAGTTACTTTTCTTCTTAAACCAATAATGAGCCTGAATATTAGTGTTTTGCTATTTTTAAAAGGTCAGAAGACTTCTCTAACACAAGAAACAGAGCTTTTGGAATCTTTACTTCAGGAGGTAGAGCACCAGGTAATGACATATTAAATGTAATAAAGTCTTTAACCATTTTTGTTCATGCTTTAAAAATTTTTAAAGGTTATCTAATATTAAAAGATCTGGGGATTTATGTGCTATTCTGGGGATTTTTATGAAATAAGAATCAGCTGTTCATCTCAAGTTTTCTCCATTGTGTTTGGAACTGTAGAAAATTAGATTTTGTTTTGTAAGGATAGAATTATTTTTACTGGGAATAATGCATAGGCATTTGTAAATTTATAAAAGATTATCTTCTGATGTTACTTAAGTGGTATCTTTGAGGTAGAATATTATTGCTAATTACACACCCAAATTAGTATTTTTATTTATTAAGGCCATTTTAATTAAGTACTAGATAGACAGACTGCATTGTTTTAGATGTTTAGAACATAGCAATGGAGAAATGGAAAAAATCTATTCTCATAAGTCTGTATTTTAGATTAGGGATATGTGAGTGTGAAGAACATAGTGAATGTATAAATAAAATGTATAGTGTTCCCACAAGTATTTGGTATAGTTATCTGTCTTGATTTTGGTTTTTGGAATTCTTGAATTCTTTTCTATACCTAATACATAGCTGTCCCCTGAGATTGTTCTCTTAATTATCATCCTGGAGATTTCCTTCACTTCTTTCTTGGGTTAAATTCCATGTTTTCCTCATTCTCATGGATTCCACTTTCTTGGTTTGCTCATTCGTGATGGTATTACGCTTCTTCTTTTAGCTTCCTTGAAAGGGTAATCAGAATAAATTTTTCAAGATTGTATGTCAAAATGTTTTTATTCAATCTTTACTGACAGTTTGGCTGGAAAGATTTAGTACATAATTATTTATTTAAATGCTCTTGTTTTCTAGTACTCCCACTAATAATTATACATGTTGTTCCCCTGGTCCAGAGTCTTAATTTTGTTCCCTCAAGAGAATAAGCCAGCAGCCTTCTGCCAGTGATGTGACAAATTTAAACCTGCTTTGGTGAAGTAGGGCCAGGGATCAGGCGATCTATGTGCCTTTTTTTTAAAAAACAGCTTCTTTGAGGAATAATTGATATAAGATAAACTGCGTGTATTTAAAGTTTATAATTTGGTAAGTTTTGACAAATGTATACACCTGTGAAGCCATCACCATAGTCAAGATAGTGAATATACCCATCTATCCTCCAAAATTTCTTTGTGCCTCTTTGTAAACTTTTCTTGCTTCTACCTAGCCTTCCCCCACCAGGCAACCAACTTTCTGCTTTCTGTCATTATAGATTAGTTGGCTTTTTTTTTGAGTGTTATATAATTGAAATCATATGCATTATATGCTCATTATATGTCTGGTGTCTTTCACTGAGATTATTTTGTGATTTGTTCATATAACAACAGTTCTTGCCTATGTAATTGCCGAGTAATATTCCATTATATGTATATGCCACAATTTATTTTTTTTTTTCAATTGTTTATGGTCATTTGGGTTGCTTCCTGTTTTTGGCTTTTACAAGTAAAACTGTGGTGAACATTTATGTACAGATGTGTGTATTTCCTTTTCTCTTGGGTCTACCTAAGATAGAATGGCTGGGTCAAATGGTAGATAATGATTAACTTTTTAGTAACTGCCAACTGTTTTCTGAAGTGATTGTACCGTTTTGTATTTCCATCAGTAGTCTAAATAGAGTACCAGTTCCTTCACATATAGCTTTAATTTACATTTGCCTTATAACTCGTGATGTTAAACATCCTTTTTTTTTTTTTTTTTTAAGGTAGGCATCCCTTGGTTGACCTCACGGGTGGCAAGGACCTTGTCAGCTTACAATCCCTTATTTATTTATTTTTTACGCCTACTTGGTGGTCTCCCATCCAAGTACTCACCAGACCTGATCCTGCTTAGCCTCTGAGATAGATGGGATAGGGCTTGTTCAGGGTAGCATGACCATAGACAAGCATCCTTTCTTGAACTTATTTGCCATCTGTATGTCTTCCTCATTCAGGTGTCTATTCAAATCTGTTGCCCATTATTTTATCGATTTGTTTTCTTGTTGGGTTTTGAGAGTTCTTTATGCAAAGAACTTAATGTAAGTCCTTTATTAGATATGTTTTACAAAGATTTTCTTCAAGTCTGTGGCTTTTCTTCTCATTCTCTTAAAAGTACCTTTTGAAGAAGAGAAGTTTTTAATTTTGATGAAGTATAAGTTATCAGTTTGTTCTTTTGGTGTTATAGCTAAGAAATCTTTACATAACTCAAAATCTCAAGAATTCTCTCCTATGTTTTCTCCAGAAGTTTTTTACAGTTTGAGGGTTGTGTTTTTTTAAGTTTATGATCCATTTGGAGTTATTTTTGTTTGTGAGATACTTGATCTACAGTGGGAGTTTTTTTTGTTTGTTTTGTTTTCACATATTGCTATCTAGTTGCAGCACTGTTTGTTGAAGATCAGCCTCTCATTACTGAATTGCCTTTGCATTTTAATTTTATTTTTGTCTTTTTTTAATCCCCTTTATGCTCCCATATCCTCCCCCCACCCCTGACCTATGGATGTTACCATTTTTCCCTAAGAACTGGATCTCTGAAGATGTCTCCTCCCACATGTTCTCTGTACACACCTGGGGCCTGGCACACCTGGGTATGGATTGTGGCTTCATTGGGCCTCGAACCCAGGACCTTTTGCTTGTAAAGTAGATATGCTAACCACTGCTCTGATGAACCATCCTTTGCATTTTAAAAGAAAGTTAGTTGTCTACTTAGACATTGGTCTACCTCTAGACTCTCCTTTATTCCACTGTTTTACTCTTATGCCAATACTACAGTGTTTTGATTACAGTGTCTTTATAATAAAAGATAGTATCACCTTTTCAGCTTTGTTCTTTTAAGAGTTTGTTTTGGCTATTACAAGTTTTTTTTTTTTCTTTTTTTGCATTTCCATAATTAATTTTAGAATTAGCCTGTTAATTTCTACCAAAAAAAGTTTCAGGGCTTTGATTGGAATTGCATTGGATCTGTATATTATTTGGGGAATATGTGACATTTTAACAGTAGTGAGTCCTTATTTCATGAAGAAGGCTCTATTTAGGTCTTCTATAATTTCAGCAGTATTTTATAGTTTTCAGGGTACAAGTTTTCTCATCTTTTGTTAGATTTATTCAATATTTCAGAATTGATGTTACAAATGGTGTTTTTAAAATTTTCAATTTCTGATTTCTTGTGTTTGTACATTGATTTTTATATATTAATCTTGTATCCTACAATCTTGCTAAATTTCATTTGTTCTAGTAGCTATTTTATATATTCTTTGGATTGCCTATAGATTAGTCATGTCATCTCTGAATTAAAAGTTTTCTTCTGATCTGGCTTCCTTTTATTTCTTTTTCTTGTTAGATTTTACTGGCCAGAACTTCCATATAATGTTGATTTATCATGTTAGCTGTAGGTTTATTATAGAGGTCCTTTAAGAAGTTTAGGAATTTCATCTTATTCCTGTTTGATTAGAGCTTTCATTAGGAATGAATATTGGATTTTGTCAAATTCTTTCTCTCTCCATGTATTGAGATAGTCATGTAGTTTTCTTTTTTAGTTTTTAAAATGGATTAACTTAAAAAAAATATTAAATGAACTTTGTAATCCTGTGTTAAACACCCTGGTTTGGTTGATGTATTGTCCTTTTAATATGTTGCTGGATTTGATTAGCTAAGATTTTGTTCAGAATTTTTGCATTTTTTTGTGCATGAGGGATATTGGACTGTAGTTTTCTTCAAATATCTTTTTCTTTATTATCAAAGTAATGCTGTTCTCAAAAGATAAGTTTTAAAATTAGCCCTTTCAGTTTTCTGGAAGAAGTTTTGTAGAATTGGTATTGTTTCTTCCTTAGATGTTTGATAAAATTCACCAGTGAAGTCATTTAGGACTGGTTTTCTTTGTGGACTAGTTTTTGATTACAAATTCAAATTCTCGCATAGATACAACGCAGTTCATATTATCCATTTCTTCTTCAGAAAACTTTGGTAGTTTGTGTCTTTCAAGTAGTAATTCTAGTTCATTTGAATTTGCCGAATTTATTGGCATAAAGTTCATAATATTTCCTTAGCCGCCTTTTAACATTTGTAGACTATAATGATGCCACTGCTCTTTTTCCTTATATTGGTAATTTTTGTCCTCTTTTTTTTGTCCTTGATGCATCTGTCTAGAGGATATTGTTTTTTAATGTTTTCAATGAACTAGGTTTTGGTTTGAGGCTTCTGTTCAAATCTTAAATTTCTTCTCATTCCTTTTTTAAATCATGGATTCATCAGAAGTATGTATTTAGTTTCCAAATATTTGGGATTTTCCTGATAGTCTGTAATGTCATAAGGTCAGGTTGGTCGACGATGATATTCACGTCTACTATATCCGTGCAAACTTCGTTTCATTAGTTTTTGAGAGAGGTATTGAGACAAGTTAGAAACTTGTCTGTTTCTTCTGGCAGTTCTGTTAATTCTTGCTTTAGGTATTTTGAAGCCATTCAATTAGGGACATAAACACCTAGGATTGTTATTTCAAAAAACCAGTTCAGCTTTCATTTAATTACATTTAATATCAAAATGTTGTTTAAGCTTTAATTTAACTAGTGTTAACCGTACCGTATTTTATTCTGTCATTTTATTTTTAACATATTTGTTTCTAAGCATTTAAGTGTGTCTTATAGGCAACATGTAATTGGGTCTGGGTTTTTTTTTTTTCTTTTTTAATATAAACTGGCTTATCTGGGATGTTTAGAACATTCACATTCAGAGTGCTTATTGATATGGTGAATTTTGAGTAACATCGTGCTATTTCCTGTTCCATCTGTTTTTTGTTTCCCTTTATTTTGGTCATTTTTTGATTGCGTTTATTTTTAGAATTTGAGTATTGTTATCAGTGAATGACACCAATGTCATTAATAAAAATAAATGTGTACTTTTGAAAATCCTATGATGATCTATTTGATGACCTAAAGCTAGAGAATGATGAGGAAATCAAAGTGAACACATTACTCGTGATAAAAAGGAAAACTATATTATGGGAACCTTAAGCAGACAGTCATGATTTTGTATTCTAACAACATAAAACTTGGAATATATAGAACAAATACTGACAGAATTATAATATTCTGATAAACCCACTATCTATAGCAGATGGTTAAAAAATACCTGATAGTTCCAACTAACAAAAGATTGTAAAAATAGAGGACATTTGAAAAAGAAAATTGAGACCCTTGATCTAAAAGATATATTGGAATCCTGAATCCCAAAATGAAGAATATGTTTTTTAAGTCCACATGGAACAGTTTTAACATTTGATATTGTATTAAGGTATATAGAAGTCATGAGAAATTTCAGAAATTTATATAAGGGGTATTTTCTGTGACCACAATGTAATCAGAAACATAGTTTAAAAATTGTGTATGTAAATTTGCATTTATATGTACATTAAATATCTACATAGTTTTTAAGTTAAGTAGGACATTGTAATTAAAATGGTAAATTATTAAAATAACAGATTTAGCTAAGGGATATTTGGAAGGAAACTTAGTCTAAAATGCAATTTAAAAAAATCGACTATACGAGTTAAGTCTTTAACTTAAGAAGAGGGAACAATAATGCAGAAGCATAAACAAGAAAGAAATCTTGAAGATAGTAATGAAATTAACAAAAGAGAGTGTCATGAAATAGTTGAGGGGATCAGCATACCCAATATTGGATCTTTGGAAAAAATGAATTAAATAGGAGATAACCTAGCAAGGTTGATGAAGAAAAATGAAGAAAGCATCCAACAGTATATTGGAAAGAAAAACAGACATAACCACAAATAAAGTAGAAATTTAAATGATAAGAATAATTAAAAATAAATATATAGTTTCTCCTATATGCCATAAACTGTTCTGCGTGCTTTACAGAAAATGAGCAACTTTATTCAGGTAGAATCTACAGGAAAAGTGTAATTTTCTAGAAAATTATAATTACCAAAAATAAGAAAGAATATAATTTAAACTAGGAAACATTAAGTAAATTAAGTTGGTAATAAATTTCTCTCCTTCAAAAGACATCAGATCTAGACTAATGGAAAAATTTTACCAAATCTTTAAATATCTGTTGCTTATCATAAGCAGTTCTTTCCTTTGAAAATATAAAAAGTGTGAGAATGAACATCTCACTCTTTTGAGACTGATATAATATTAATAACCACTTTGGCATATGAACAGTGTAAGAAAAGAAAATTAAAGCTCAATCTTACTGTAAACATAAATGCCAAAATCTTAAATACTGGCAAATCAAAATCAAGATATTTAAGAAAACAAAACAAGAAAACAGGATCAGGTAGGGTTAATCACAGCAATGAAAGGGATGTTTCATTATCAAAAATCTTTTTGATTGTAACTCAGGAGATTAGAAGGCAAAACTACACAAATATCTAAATAGAAATAAATAAAATAATATTAACTGAAAAAATAACATTTAGTTATATTTGATCCTTGTTTAAATATATTTATTTCACAAAGTAAGAGTAACTTTATTAAAGGTACCTACTTAAAACTAAGGTTAAAAAAAAATCTGAGGTTGCCTACTGCCAGTGTTTCACTTCTGAGTGTGCTGGTTCTTGTTTTTAAAATGACAATAAATGTGGTATAAATAAATAGGAAGAGAAAAAATTCACTTGTGGAAGATATGGTTAAATAGAAAATATATAGCTGTTAAACCTTTTTGATGAGCAGATTTTGATTGTTGATATAAAATTAAGTTATAAAAATCACTAGTGTTCCTGTATGTCAGGAATAATGAGATAGAAAATTTAATTGAAAAAATGCCTTTCATATTGGTAACAAAAATAAATGATTTTGAGTAAATCAAGCAAGATGTTGAAAACTTTTATAGAGACAATTATAAAAATCAAGATGTAAAAATCACTAATTAAGACCTTTGTAGAGATAACAATTATAAAACAAAAAAGTTGATTGCAGAAACTATTCTGTATCTCATTAATTCTCAGGTGTATATTTTGTTACATTATACTAGTACAGCCATAATTTATTGACATTTTTTTAGTGGCACATAAAGTTATGTTTAATAATCAAGGACCTATTACATTTTATGGACTATGGTATATTTATTTAGCCAGGGGAAAATTCAACATCGTAAAGGTATAATTCTTCAAATGTAATCCAATATTTCAACATGAATTTTCTTGGAATTTGGTAAAATTTTAATATTAACATAAAAAAACAAAGGACCCCAGATAACCAATAGTCCTGGATTAAAAAGAAAGAAGAACAAATTTGAGGTTCTTGTTATATGTCATATCAAAACATAATATAAAATCATAGTAATTAGGACACAGGTTTCAGTACAAACACAGAAAAATGGACAAGCAGAACAGAATAAGAAGTCAGGAATAGACCCTCAGGTATGTATGAAGACTTGATATGTGATAGGGATGGAGAAAGTTGTTCCTGTCAATAAATACTTTGTGGGAAATGAAATTCAGTCTTCATTTTACACCATACTCAAGACTCAGTTCCAGGTGGATTAAAGACCTAAATATAAATCACAAAATTTGATTTTTAGAAGAGGATATCTTTGGTATGGGTAAAGAAAGATTTCTCAAGGCACAGTAGGTGCACAATATAAGGAATATAAGGTTTGAATGCATTACAATTAAAACTTTTTGAACAAAAAAATTTTCCAAAACTTGGTTGACGAACCGTAGACTTGGAAAAGATATTTGTCATTCCTAAAACTGAACAGCAGTAGATATCCAGAACATCAAAGGAAATACAGCTCAATCACAAATAATGAGCTCATTATTAAAACAATCTCATTAAAAGTGGACAGGGGATATGAAAGGATAGTTAACAGAAGTAGGCGTTCAGATGACTAGTAAATTGAAATTTCATTGATAATCTGGTAAATATAAGCTAAAACCACTACACAATGCTGTCTTACGCTCATTAGGTTGGCAAAAATAAATAAAATTGTAAAGGCGCCAAGAATGTACAGCAAAGGAACTTACACACTACTAATGGAAACACATCTGCAAACATTGGAAAGCAGTTGGCTACTATCTGATAAAAATTGACAGTATGCTTTAACAGAAATTTCAGTCCTAGAGAAACTTGCAGATGTGTTCAAGGAACTGTGTGCAAGAATCTTCTCCAGAGTTATTTTTTAAAATGAATAATAGGAAACAACCTAAATATCCATTGATAAAGAAGATAAATTGTGCTGTATTCATGCAATGTATTCTTTAAAACTGTCAAAATTAGTATATTATGAATATCATTACAATTAAACCTTGAAAACAATGTTGAGTGAAGAATGTAGGCTACCTGGTGATACAACCTGATAGTATTTATTAAAGTCTGAAAACATTTAGTAGTACATTGTTTGTGGATGTGTGCAGATACATATACTTGTAGAAACACATGTAGTATATAGCAATAGTAAACTTCAGTTGTAGGAGTGAGTTACCTTAGGAGGAAATGAAATCAAGGAAGGGTACTCACAGTATGTATTCAATAAATATTTGAATAAGAGCTATAAGTTTTGATATTTATCATGATAATAGTCATATCATTCTTGGTGCTGTAAGCAACTGTCATTGAAAAGATATAAAACCCAGTTGTATTGAATTTTTTGAATATCATCAATATGCCATTTGATAGTATATTAGTTCACTATGCCCGCCCTAACAAAATACCACATATTGGAGGCTTTAATGACAAAAATTTGTTTTCTCATTGTTTTGGAGGCTAGAAATCCAAGATTAAGATGTTGGCAGGGTTGGTTTCCTTTGAGTCTCTTTAATTTACAAATAGCTATCTTCAGTGTTCTCTAAAGACTTTCCTAATCTCCACCTATAGTACACTCTGAAGTATTGAGGGTTGGGAGACTGCAACATATTTTTTTGCGGCGGGGGGGCATGTACATAGTTCAGCCCATAACATTTTGCAAAACTGTCAAACTGTTTCACATACAGCTTCATGATTGTTATAAAAACCCAGCAAAGTACGGGGAGATATTCCAGTTTTACACGTAAACACTCTCAGAGTCATAATGTGTGGTAGAACTAGGACTTCAAACTAGTTGTCTTGAATACAAAATCAGTAATCTTGACTATCATGCTTATTTTACTAAAGTTGGATTTGTCACTTTTTACCTTTGGCATAACAAAGTATTTCCCAAATCGATATGGGTTAAAACTTTTTTTTGTGTATGTTTACATCTTAAAATTTCTCTGGTTCCTAGAATGTAATCTGAGAAGTTCTTGTTTGAAAGCTATCAACCTGTATGTATTAATACATAATGGCTTCACTTGTAGTCTAAAGTATATTTGTAGTTGTTTAAAAGTTGATTTACTCTAATATATGAGAGAAGGATGCATTAAAATCAAGTATACTTAGTGACTTTACAGTTAGAATGAGAATAAATAAAACTATATTCTTTGTAGATTCGTAATTCTCAAACTCACTTTGAAAGTCATTGTTTTTCTGTATCTCATTTTTTTAGTACATAACCAAAATAATTCTCTTACCCTTTTTTTATTAAGGAGGTGCCAATGAATAGTCATAATTTTTTCTCACACAGTTGCGGTCTTGTAGTAAGAGTGAGTTGATATCTAAGAGCTCAGAGATCCTCATGATGTTTCAGCAAGTTCATCGAAAGCCCATGGCATCCTTTGTTACCACTCCTGTTCCACCAGATTTTACCAGGTATGACAGTTTTTAAACCTCATTTTTATATGAAGTTTATGTGCAACTGCACATACTTATTTCAGGAGAATGTTGTTTTCATATTTTTAAGGTGCTGTTTATGATGATGTGGTAAAGTGAACTTTAGTTTAAGCATGTAATATAGTTTAAAAAATTCTAATGGACTTCTTACACTTCTGAGCGTAAAGAGATGATAGTGAATTAGGAATTGGTTTCTTCCTGGAGCTTCATCTTCATACTGTAGGAAAAAAATTGATCCCACTTTATTTCACTCTTTATCTCATTCAGTGTCCATTTTTTTAAACTGAGATATAATTGACGTATAACATTAGTTTCAGGTTCACAACATTATGATATAGTATTTGTGTATCTTGTGAAATGATCACTACGGTAAATCCAGTGGTGATGTTCGTGATGACAACTTTTAAGGTCTCTGAGCAACTTTTAAATATACAATACAGTATTGTTATGATAGTCACTATGCTGTACATTACATTCCCATGACTTAATTGTTTTATAACTGACAGTTTTTACTTTTTGACCCTTGTTTTTAGATTCCTTATATAAGTGAGATCATACAGCATTTATCTTTCTGTCTTATTCTTTCTGACTTATTTCACTTAGCATAATACTCTTCAGGGTCCATTCATGTTGTCTCATGTTTATTCTTTTATTTACCTTTTGAGTTTACTTACATCTTGTTATACGGTGACTATAACTTATTTACATGTATTTTGTCAAAAGGAAAATTCATCAATGGATGAAATGCCAGACGATTTTGAAGGTGACATGATGTTATCTCCAGACCCTAAAAGATAGGGGGAGGAAACAGTTGGTTGCATTTGATGTATCTTTTTAGTTTTTATCTTGGGCAGTCTTAGAATTCTGAACAGCATGATTTTTTTAAGTATGTTTAGACTACACTATGGTGTTAAGAGCAATGATTTTTAACACTGGTTGTTGTATTTTAAACTCCCCTGGGATTACTTTGAAAATTACCAATTCTGGTCTGTACCTCAGGTCATTTGAAATAAAATCTCTGGGTGTATTGATTCCTTTGATTGCTATTACAAAATGCCACAGACTAGATGGCTTATACAACAGAAGTTTATTCTCTCACAGTTCAGGAGGCAAGAAATTCATTATCCAGGTGCTAGAAAATTTGCTTACTGTTGAGGCCTCTCTTCCTGGCTTGAAGACAGCTGCCTTCTCACTGTGTCCTTATATGACCTTTTCTCTGCATGCATAAAGATCAGTCTCTGGTGTGTGTGTCTTTTCCTAATTTAAAGACATGGTTCATATTAGGTTAGGGTCTTACCCTTATAACCTCATTTCATCTTAAATACCTTTCTAAAGGTCCTGTCTCCAAATACAGTCACATTGGGGATTAGGGCTTTAATAATGAATTTTGGGGGACACAGTTCAGTCCATAATATTGGGTGTAGCTAGGAATTTGTTTTCTTTTTCTTTTTAATTCTTCTTAGTTTATTCCTAAAATGAGAGATTAAACCACTGTTTCAGAGGAATATATTGATATGGCAGACTAGTCCATCTTATGAAATGCTATGAAGTGTTTCTAGCATGTTGAGCTTTGTGGTACATTTAGGAAACAACCTTCGCTGTTTATGAGTTTAGCTTCTTTTTCTTTATTCTCTAATATGTGATATCCTCTTTGGCCACAGGGTGTTGATTATACTAGACTATGGTATAAGCCAGGGTTTTTTAATTCTGGCATTGTTGACATTTTGAGAGGGATAATTCTTCGTTGGGTGGTGGGAGCTTTCTTGTGTATTGTAGGTCATAGCATCAGTAGCACCTCTTCCTTTACAATTGTGACAAGTGTTTTCAGACTTTTTCAAATGTGCCCTGGACACAAAATTGCCCTTGGTTTAGAATCACTGGTTTAAGCCCTTGTTCCTCATCACAGATGTACTCCAGAGGATCATGACCACACACAGTTCCATAAACGAAGGGGCAAAATTTTTCTGGCAGCCAGATATCAGGTAGTTCTCACTGACCAATAAGTTATGTCTTTGTTTCTTTCTGAATTAACAAACCAGATACAATATTCATTATTTATTAAAGTGCTGAATATTATTAAAAGGATTGGGCATTTGCTGTTGTTATTAAGTAAATATGGTTGAACTAAGGATGTTCATTAATGTTCCGAGGCTACCTCTTCAGTAATGTCTTCAGCCACTTTAGTTTTGAAGATACATATTTTTTGAACCATTTCATCGCTAGTAGAATGAAATGTTTTGACATATCATATATAAAGATAAGTATTCTCAATTCAAACTGTGGTATATGGATCACCTCTGTCAAACCAAAAAGCAGGTTTCTAGGCCTGTTCTTTGACAGCCGTTGGGAGTATTCTAAATAATTCTGCACTAAAGTTTGGGACCTATTCATATAGGTAAACTACTATCCTGTGACCACTTGGCAGCAGCTCATTAGACAGGCAACTCTGTTTTAGATTTCTTGAGTGTCAAGCTGTCACATCCAGTGATTGTTTTAATTTCTAGTCCCTTTCTAATTGCCCAGAGAACTCAGGACTCCAACAGTCTTTTGCCTTCACTTACTTTTTTTTTGGTTGTAGATGGAAGGGCCTGAAATTGCAAGGGGGAAGGTAGGAGGCACATCAATAAAGAGGAAACAACCAAAAAATTAAAAAATTTAAAAGTCTGAGAATTAAGGATCTTTTTGTGGGTAAATGTTACCTTAGAGTTCCCTCTCTCCATTAATGTTTACTGTCTTGTTGGAAGTTTTGGTTTATAACTTAACCGTAATTTTTATTAGAAACTCATTTCATTAGTTGAAGTATACAGGAAACAAATATTCATATGTTGATGCATTGAGCAGCAAAAAAAGTGGGCCAAGTAAGAAAGGCCAGCATTTATTTACGTTGTTACAGATCAAAGTTTAGATGTGCCAAAGCCGTGGTGAATAATTTTAAGCTTTGAGGTCATGTCTGGATTGTCTTAAGTTCCATCAGTTGATGATTGGTGATGGAGCCACAATGGAGAATAAAAGACCATTACACAGTTGCAATGTTATTTATTAAGGACTGTATGCTCAGTACTGTTGTAGGTACTACAAAAGAGACATGGAATAGGAACTAAAAATTTTACTGAGTATATATTTCAAATTAAACAGTAGAGAATTATATATTAAAGTCTATTACTTGTTACTCACTTACTTACTGTCTGATATCAGAAATTCTGAAAAGAAGTCAGGGCAGAGATTGGTGTGGTAAAGACTCCATACCTAGAAGAGAACTGTAGACCTTGAATGATACTTAGGAATTCATTAGGCTAATGGGAATAGGATATACATGCATGAACAAAAATGTGTTAGCTATATTTGGAGGACAGCAAGGAAATCCATTTCAACCAGAGTTTGAAGGGCTCTTATAGGTGTTGGAGTGTTGTAGGAAATAAGACTGTATAAAATATCCTCAGGGAGAACTTAAAAGATAGAATTTAAAAAAAAAAAAATCTAGACTGATATAGCTCTTCATCCATAGAAAGTTTTAAATTTCTGGGAGAAATGGTCGAGTTGGGAAGGAAAACCAGTTTTTATGTAGCTGGGAAGGGAAGCCAATCTGCTATATTGTTAGTCACAAATTTTCACAATCCAGTCATGATGGCAAAGCTTAGAAACATTCACTACTGTTTTGAACATCTAAACTTTGATCTGTAACTTAATGTAAATAAATGCTGGCCTTTCTTACTTGGCCTTGTTTCTTTGCTGCTCAATGCATCAACATATGAATACTTGTTTCCTGTATATTGTAATTCATGAACTGAGTTTCTAATAAAAATTATGGTTAAAATTATGAAAGAAATGGATACTTGTGGTCCTCTTCTCTTTGTTCATTAAGTCATGATGAAAACTCTGGTCTAGAGATTTGCAGATCAATATTTTTCAGATTACTGAGCTAGATAGAGATGGTTTGGGGCTAGCTTCTTCATATTCTGTGACAATAAATACTGATACAATCATCAGATAAGTTAAGTCATAAAGACCAGAGTAGAGGAGATATAGAAATAAAACTATGAGAAGATAAAGCTGTATTTCTAGGCAGAGAGGTAATATCAGTATGCTTTCGGATAACCTCTGAAGGGGTGAGCATAGCATGGAGATGTTATAAGTAGTGATGAAATCAAATGGCTCAGCAGTCTCTATGGCTTTGTATGTATGGAAAGATGCAAAAGAAATTTTGATCCAGTATTTTCATGAAATTATAAGAATTTTCCAGCAAATGTTTGTAAATTTTCAGTGAATATTTTGAGTGCCAGCCAAGTTCTAGACATGTGCAAGTCTAGATGCAAGTAGTAGGCATGACAGAGTTTTTATTTCCTTAGGTTATAAATTCTGTGTGAAAGATAGATGGATTAAAGCAATAGTAAAATAAAATGATGACTGGTGATAGGGAGAGTATATGCATCCTGTTTAATGCTGCCCCACAGCACTAACTTGTTATGTTATTTGTGTCTGAAAGTTTTCTTTTAAAAATATACATATGTACTAATAAAAAACAGACTCACAAATATAGGGGGCAATCTGGTGTTGGCCAGAGGGGAGGGGGTTGGGGCACTGGGAGAAAGGAGTAAAGGGTTAAAGAAGTACAAATTATTAGTTGACAGGTGGTCATGGGGATGGGAAGCACAGCATAGGGAATTCAGTTAGCATTAATGTAATGGCTAGGTATAGAGCCAGAGGAGAGAGAGAGAGCAGTCAGGGGAATTGTTTTATAAACTAAGTGTCTAAACAACATACTGTATATGTGAAACTAATAGTACAACTAAACAAAATATATACATATGTAGGCCTATATCAGTTGTGATTGATATATCTTTAGGATTGATAGACCTGTTTTCTGTGTTCTGAATGTGATCATTTTCTGTCAGCAAGTGAGAGCTAGGACAGACCATACTGTACCTCTTGGTTAGTGAGCTTTAGCAACCTATATTCAGTTTATAAGCTTTCTGCCTCACTGTTCTGAAGATCTCGCAAGATCAGCAGGCAGCTGGAGGTTGTTTGGAATCTTTAGACATTATGAAGGATGTTATGCATTTAGTGGCAGAATTGACCAACACTTACTTGTGTGATTGGAAATTGCATGAAATTATAGCCCAAAGCTATAATGTCATGACTTGACCAAACTTGAAGACTATTCTGAGGAGATTCCCTTGAACCCTGATTCAGTTTATAGTTCCAGGAAGGCCTCCCAGGCACTAATTACATTGGTCCTCCTAATTGCAGTTTGTGTTTATTGAGTGCTAAGAGAGCATATAATGAGAAGTTAGAGGTATGTGACTTCTAATTTGTTATCTGAAGGAACAAAAAGGGTTAACCATGCTACAGGATCTGGGAATGAGGAATGTGAATCTTGTAAGAAGTGCAGCTACCTAAGGATGTGGTAGGGGTACTTAACGATTGGATAATAGCTATACTGTATACAGTTAGAGGGCAAACTGCATCTACTTACTGTGACAAGATGTGAGCTATTCAGCTTTAGGTACTAGTGTAAAATAAAGAATAATGTGTTTTTAAATCCATGTTGTATTTTCATTGGCAAACTACTAATTTCTTTAGGAACTTTCACAGTGTGAAAATATTGCTGATGTATCTTGTATCTTATTTTGGTAATCACAAATTTTCATGAATTGAAACTTTAGAGAATATGTTTGAAGAAGTTGATGAAATGGCTTGCAATTTATCTCTTTGGTAAATTTGTAATTTTATATATTAAATGTATAATACTGTTATAATACTATGTGTGACAGTGTCTTTATCATAAGTGTTTTACTGACTGACTTTTGAGGTATTCTAGTGATAGTGCTTTGGATTGTTCACATGATCTAAGGGTATTTAGCAGCAAAAATGGACTGTCACTTTGCCTGTATGTTGTAGTTGTAGTTCAATTCTCTTTGGAGACTATATGAAACTAAAGTGGTCTGAGGTAACCTTGCCTTGCCAAGAAACTTAATGTGCTCATCCATCCTGATTGACCCCGGTGGGATTATGTATTCTTACCCTACAAAATTGTGTAGGTTTATATGCTAGTAAATAGCCTCAGAGTTTTGAGAGTCTGTCAATATTCCTCCTAATTTGTTCTGAAGAAGGAAGATTGGGGATTTATTGTGATGTCTTTTGCTTTTGTTGTTTCTTCTGTTTTTTTTTTTTAACCTGTTTATATTGATTTTATATTCAGTTTCCCAGTCTAAGCATCAGTTTTTCCCTTTTCCTGTTTCATGACTGCTTTTAAAATGTCTCTTATACTTACTTTAATACTTAATTACATAGTGCCTTTTAAAAGAGTTATTTCATAAAGTAATTGTTGAGTCCTTAATTTCATTGCAAACTTTTGATGTCATTTTTTGAAGGTTTATGAATTTGATTTAATGCTATTTTTAAGTAGAATTTAAGAATATTTCTTAGGGACTTATTTTGGTTTAGTAAAGTTTTTAAGATATTACTGATGGACTTTGTTTTTTTAACTAAATGAAAATTTAAAACTATATAAGCCAAATAATTTTATTTTGCTTTTGCTTCTTTTAGTGAATTAGTACCATCATATGATTCAGCAACTTTTGTTTTAGAGAATTTCAGGTAAGAGTTTTTGACAACCCTGAATTTTTGTATGTGTGCATAAGAAGCCAGGAAGGTGTTATTCCTGGGAAGGATGTAAAGCTGATGAACTGCAACACTCAGTGTTATCTTAGAAGAAACACATTTCCTGTAGAAACATAGAGGTTGTTTGTTTGGATTGTATTTCTTCAGAAGAGATTGCTTTGCTTTCTAGTCTGGGAAAAGGAACCTTTTTTTAAAAAGAGAGGGAGAGAGAGAGAGAGAGAGTCCACTTAGCTTTTGCTAAGGTGCGGTGAATGGAGTGATAGAGGTCAATGAACACCCTTACACCATCTTCTAAAATAAGAGTGGTGGGAAGAAGTACATTTGAGTCCAGTTTACCTTAGCTCAAAGTGAAGAATTATAAATAAGAGGCCATTATTTTAACAAATTTGTCAGTTTTGTAACTTGCATGTTCTTTTCGCCATTACTGCCTTTTCTTTAAGATTGGAAGCAAAGATTAAAAAAAAAAAAAGTCCTAAGGGACTTATTTTCAGGGGCAACATGGAAACAGGAACAAGAGTATAAGATCTTGCCTGGGGGAGAAAATCTCCAGGAGGTGATAACCATCAAAATAAGGCCAAACTGAGAATTTATACCACTCCCCGTTTTATTTATTTTTTCTTGCAGGATAATTTTGTGGCTCAAGTACACACTTTCTGAGGATTTCCCCACATGTGTTAAGATTTAGCACATGTTATTTTGTTTTTTCATTTAATAAAAAAGATTATACTACAGGGATGTGAGGAAGAAACACTTTTTTCTTTAATGGTGAAAGACTGCTTTTTGAAGTAGTAATTAAATTCAAGACAGTTATATTTTCCTTTTCCCATAGATGTCAGTTTGGGGGTTTTAACTTGAAACTTAAAAGATATTGCTGAATATTTCAGTATTTTAAATTTTCTTTTATTTCAGAATGTAAATATGTATAAATTTATACAGTGTAAATTTGACTTGGTCAGTCACTTTCTATTACTTGTCCAGGACTTTAAATAAGTAACATAAATAAAATGATTGGTTTTTATTTTGCCTGTGCTGTTTCACAAGTTTTGATCTTGGGATTTGGTTGATTTTCTTTAGCACTTTGCGTCAGAGAGCAGATCCTGTTTACAGTCCGCCTCTTCAAGTTTCAGGACTTTGTTGGAGGTTAAAAGTTTACCCAGTAAGTTTTTCATATTTCTAATAAATTTTTAAGCCAACATTTTTAAAGATTTTATAGTACATGGGTTTGTTTTTATTTAGTGGAGTAAGGAATTCATGATAACTTTTATGTTACTTTATAGGTCAATTACTAAATCTATGAAAAACGAGTTAAAAATGAACAGTATGAACCTTGACATACTGCGGTATCTTATTTCTTGTTTGTAAGAAGATACTTTAGAAGAAATGTTTAAAATTTTTATTTAAAAAAATTTTTAAGTAAAAATAAAATATGGATACAGAAAGCCATCAGAAACACATGTACACTGATTGCATACTCATGGTGCACTTTAGTGTGTTCCTTTGACCTATATGTTTTCTGCAAATTGGCAACTGGATCCTGTTGCATGGTGAGATGCGTAGTCAATCCTTATGGCAAGAATATAAGCAGTAGTGTGTTCTTTTATCACATGTTGTTTAGTTACATCTTTTTTCATGATATTGGCAGCTCTTGATGCTTATTACCTACATCTGTTAATTCTTTAAGAGTTGCAAAGCACTGATATTCTCATTTTACTGTTTCTTTTTAATTTGTTACTTATAACACTTTTATAAAGAGATCTCTCTATTTGGTTACTCAGTAGTACAGTTCATGTAGAAGAGGCAGGATTCTTTCCTGTTATTCACTAGTTTTTATTATTCTCTGAAAGTGAAAAATTATCATTATGAGCTCATGACTTTATACATATTTAATCTCTTCAGTTGACTTCTGTATCACTTTGCTTTGACCCCCATATTCCTTAGTAGTGACCCTAGTAATTAGCTTTCTTGTTCTTATCCAAGGCAAGGTGCTCTAGGCTCATTCTGTACAGTTTTTACTCTGTACCTGGAATCGACCATTTTATTCAAAGATAAAATGGGGAAATTGTGTTTTACGAACTAAGAACTAGGGATGCTCATTTCTATCCGGTTGGTCACTATTTCTAGGCCTCCATAGTGAACAGAGCTAGGAAATACATAGGTAAATGTATGTGGATGTTTCTGGGGAGAGGTGATCTGTATTTAAAAATATATTCAGTAGACTTTATTTTTAAAAACAGTTTTAGGTTAATAGCAAAACTAAGTGAAAAATACAGAGTTCCATATATCCCTTGACCCACTCACCTACAGCTCTTTCCACCATCAACGTATTCTGTACCGAAATGGTACATTTGTTGCAGTTGATGAATTTATTGAAATCAGAAAAGTCCTAGTTTACATTAGAGTTCATTCTTGGTGTTGTAAGTTTTTGGTTTTTTGCGGGTTTTTTTGGTCCTTTTTTTTAGGCCAGAGACCTTTGCATACTTGGAGAAAAACTGTAGGAATGTGGATAAAATTGAAGTTGATAAGCTCCAGGGTCTCAGGAGAGAAAAAATATTTATGAACATTTTTAAATTGCTATATAATTGTAGAATATTGTTTTTGGATACATGTATATATATATTTTAAAAGATGAAATTATTTATGAGTTAATGCTTACATTTACAATTCAAATTCAGGACTATAGAGGTATTTTTTTCTAACTTAATTCTTTTATATTACACCTGTATCTTTTTTCTTCCCCTCTAGGATTGATACTTCTTGAAGTCATAGGAAATGGATTAGGATATCTCATAATTATTTACTTTATTTTATCTTACTAACAGAAATCTCAGAGTAAGATCTCTAGTTCTACCATCAATTTGGTCACTGAGACCTGTTTTAAAATGTTTTTCCTTATACTTTCCTCATTCCCCTCTTCTGCCATGTCTAGACAATGATTCGGATGTCCAAAGCTTGTTCTCTAGTAGATTCTATAGGAGGAGCTAATGGAAATAGTATTCTCTGAATTTTTCTCTGTTGAAAACAGTTTGTGTCCTTTGTACTCTAAAGCCAGCCAGTATTGCTGGATTTATAATCCTTGGCTCATGTCATTTTTTTTATTGGATATCTTAAATATTCTTCTTTGTTTTTAGGTAAGGTCTGATGACAAACTAATCCTTAAAATGTTGCTAATATTATCTAGATGCCTAAATCTTTTTCTGTTCAGTAATTTACCACCATATGTTATTTTCAGTCTGGTTTAGTAGTCTCAGTTAAATGTTCATCTCTTTCAATATGCAGTTTTAGTTTTTTTGTTTTAATGTTTCTGAATTATAGTTTTAAATATCTGTTGTGTTCTTTTCTTTGATTTTTTTTCTTGAGACTAGTATTACTTGCATTTTGAATCTTTTTTGCCCGTTTTTAATATTTATTACTTTTCCACTCTAATCTTTTTTAGCTTCATTTCTTCAAAAATTTTTCATTCATTCATTTTTTTTTAAGGTATCAACTGTTGTGCCTACTTGCTCTTGTGTTCCTTTCAATTCAGCTTTATTTCTTAAATAACTTTTTCTATTTATAATTCTTTCCTTAGTTCTATCACCTGATATTCTTGAGTTTTTCTTACTCTGATTTGTATTATTCTTTCACGTCATTTTCTTTTTTTCTTTCTGTGGCCTATAATTACCTTGGTGTCTTTTAGGTTGTTTTAAAACAGATTACAATTTTGATTCCGTGGGTGTGGTTTTCTAGAGTGCTTTCATTGTAAGGAGATTCTGGTCTTTATTTGTTTTGGAGGGGAGATGAATAATGCATAACAGAATTTACCATCTAAATCATTTCTAAGTGTACATTTAGTAGTATTAAGTATATTCATATTGTGTTGCCAATCTCCAGGACTTTATTCAGTTTGCAAAACTCTGCCCATTAAGAAATAACTCCCCATTTCTTTCTGCCCTCAACCTGTGGCAACCACGATTCTATATCTGTTTCTGTGAATATGACTACTCTAGATACTTCATAAATGTGGAATTATACAGTGTTTGTGTTTTTGTGACTGGCTTCTTTCACTTAACATAATGTTCTTAAGGTTCATTCACCTTCTAGTGTGTGTCAGAATTTCCTTTCTTTTAAAGGCTGAATAACATCCCATTGTATGTACATGTACTACATTTTATTAATACGTCTGTCTGTGGACACGGGTTGCACCTACCTCTTGGCTATAGAGTAGTAATGCTCTGAACATGGGTGTGCAAATATCTCAAGATCCTTCTTTCAGTTCTTTTGGATATATACCTAGAAGTGGTATTGCTGGATCATATGATAATTTTATTTTTAATTTGCTGAGGAACCTCCATACAGTTTTCCACAGTGGTTGCACCATTTTACTTTCCCATCAGCAGTGTACTTAGGATTCCAGTTTCTCCATATCTTTGTCAGTACTTGTTTTCTGTTTCCTTTATAATAGTAGCCATCTTAATGGGTCTGAGGTAATATTGTAGTTTTGATTTTTGTATTTCTCTGGTGATTACTGATGTTGATCATCTTATGCTTGTTGGCCATTTGTATGTCCTGTTTAGATAAATGTGTATTGAAATTCTTAGCCCATTTTTATCACGTTTTTTGATTTTGAGTTGTAGGAGTTCTTTATATATTCTGGATATTACCCCCTTATCAAATAAATTATTTACACATATTTTCTTCCGTTCTGTAGGTGGCTTTTTACTCTGTTGGTTGTGTCCTTTGATGCACCAGACATTTTTAATTTTGACATCGTTCAGTTTGTCTGTTTTTGCTTTTGGTTTCATATCCGAGAAATGCTTGCCAAATCCATTGTCACAAAGTTTTTCTCCTATGTTTTTTTCTAAGAGTTCTGTAATTTTTAGGACTTATGCTTTGATCATTGATCTATTTCCAGTTAATTTTTTAGTATATGGTGTACGGGTCCAAATTCATTGTTTTGTCACTGGGACATAGCCAGTTATGTTATGTCCCAATCAGAAATGTGGTGCTTTTTGAGATTAGCTGATTCTGACCCCCTCTTCCACTTTTATATGGACTTTCTTTTTTGTCTCTGTTATTTCTGTGTTGTTTATCTTTTTTTTCACTCCTAGCTGTTTCTTTGCAATCTTTGGGTCTGTTCTGAGAGGCCCTGAATATTCATTTTTAAGAGTTTAGAGTACTAGGCTACATTTAGGTCTCAAACTTTTTATTATGAACCTTTGTACTCAGTTGTTATTATATTGAACAGCTCTTTCCAGTTTCAGGTGTTGAATTTGGCTCACCATGCTTTTCAGTAACTAACTCTTGGCCATTTTCTGATTTTCTTGTTTTCTGGTCCATTAGCTGCCTTATTGCTTCCCCTATCTTTCTCCCACAGAGATGTAAATATCAAGTAGGTCTTTGTGGTTATAATTCATATGTCTTTACCTGCTTGTGTTTGGGGGATTGTGGTCTAGTTTTGTTGTAAATGTTGTTCATGAGCTTTTGGTTTTGCTGTCCAGTTATTTTTTGTTTTATGTTCGCATCTGGAGTTGTGAAAACTGTGCTGCCATTGCAGTGATCTTTTCAGAACCTCTGCCTGTTGAAAATCTTAAAGCCAGTATTTTGTTACAGGTATAGCTGGCATGTCTATAAGAGTAGTAAAAAATTTGTTCCATAAAATTATGATAAAAATCAAATAAAAAAGAAATTTCTACTATTATTTGCTGATAAAGATCAAGAGTGAAAAGTATTTTTCCCCCCTAGGGAAATTGTCCTAGGAACATAATTCATAAGAAGAAAAACCTCAGCTATTTGAACAAGGATGTTGATTGATTTTTAAAAACCACAGTGATTTGTGATGTAATTTATATTGAATAAATTCACTGATTTTGGCAAGTCTTAACATAGTCATTTAATCATTATGATACTCATGTTATCTCATTCCCCTTTTCAGCTCATTCCTTTTTTTTCTTCCTGATTCCTTTACAACTACAGATCTGCTTTTGTCACTATAATTTTACTTTTCCACTTAACTAGTGATTGATTTATTCAATAGTATTTACTGAATGATTACCCTGAGAGCTGCCTCAGGACCTTTTAGAGCAAAGTAGCCTAGAAATGAAGGAGTTACTAAGTATTTGTACACCTATATCATCATATTTCAATAGATAATAGAGATGAATAATGGAATCCCTTCCCTTAGCCCTCACTATCTGGTTGGGGAAACATATTTATACATGTAGCTTTAACAAGTATAATTTTAAAAAGTAGACATGTGAGCAAAGTACTGGAGAAATAGAGTGGAATAATTATCTTTGTAAAAACCTTTGTAATAGAAATTTAAACTTCTCAATCTCCAGACAGAATCTTATACGGGATGCTGACATGTAAAATACAAAAATGATCTTTAATTACTTTCAATGTCAAATGTTACCTTTTTCTACTTTCCTCTTTTTGGTGGTAAATGTTTTATATTTTGTCTCATTTCTAGTGAAATTGAGGAGGGTGTTTTTGGTTGTTTTTTTGTTCTTTTTTTTGGTATTTTATTGGAGGCTGATTTTTAAGAGTTCTATCTATGTTAAAACTCTTAATTCTTAATAATTATTGATATTTTTCTTAGTTTGTGTGCCTTAATTTTTTTGAATGTACAAAAGTTTCGAGTCATTACAGACTCAAATCTTCTAGTTTTTTTTATTATTTCTCTTACTGTTTTTAAGTTTAGAAGTATTCCCAATCCAAATATCAGACTAGATTAGTTTTTTGTTTGTTTGTTTACTATGGTTTAATTTTTTACGTTTAAATTGATCTGGAATTTGTGTTTGTATAACATTTTTTTTTTCTTTAAGGATGGAAATGGAGTTGTTCGTGGTTACTACTTATCTGTGTTTCTGGAACTCTCAGCTGGCTTGCCTGAAACTTCCAAGTAAGATATGCTATTAAATAGCAGACTTTAGTGTGTTTACATATATTACTTTTAGCATTTCTTATTAACTGTTTTGTTAATTACTCTTGTTACGTTTGTTAAGGTGTATACTGAAACAGTATGATGACATAGACAGGCAGTTCTGAAATCATATGACCTGAAGATTCTTTATATGCTTAAAGTTTATTAAGAAACCCAAAGAGTTTTTTTAATTTATTTTTTAGTTTTTATTGGGGTTATATCAATTGATATTTTCTGGATTAGAAATTAAAACTTAGAAGAAATTTTAAATTTTTGTTAATTAAATTTGATAATAAACTTATTACCTATTAACGTAAATAACATTTTCTTGAAAAATAACTTTCTAAAGCAAAATAATATTTGATGAAAAAACTTATCATTTTACATTTTTGGAAATCTCTTAATGTATGACTTAAAAAATGACCAGATTTTCACATCTGCTTCTATATTTAATTTGTGTGCGATAACTTGTTTTGATTGAAGTATGTATGTAAAATCTGGCCTTTATAGATTTTGAATATCATGCAGTTGGGATGTTTTTCTTAGTGAGGTATAATTCATATACCATTAATTTTGCCTTATAAATAACTAAAATTCAGTAGATTTTTCAGTTTATTCACCAAAATCTACCATTACCAATATCTAATTTCAAAACATTTTCATCACCCTACAAAGAAACTTCATACTCTTTAGTGGGCAATTCTCATATCCCGTCTCCTTATCCTTGGCAACCAGTAATCTAATCTACTTTTAGTTAAGGAGGAATATTCTATCATCTATCTAATTGAGATGTAATTGGCATATAACATATTAGTTTTAGGTGTACAACATAAAATGACTTGTTATTTGTATATACTGAGAAATGATCACCAACAATAAATCATTACCATCTCACCATACAAAATTACAAAAATTATTTTCTCATCATGAAAAAGGGAAGCACATTTTAAAAAGCAGTTTTAGATAACTGCGACTTTTCTTTGATATTACACCAAAATCAAACAAGTGGTTGGTTGTTAAATGTAATTTATAATGTGGATTCTGGAACGGTATTAGTAAATTTTATTTTACTATATTGTAAGTTGGTCTGTTATGAGATGTCTGTTTTCAGCTGTAACGGAGTAACAAGGAAGTAACCTTTTCCTCCTGCAACAACCTTCTAAAAAATAAAAATAACATTTCCTAGACACTGGACATGAGGCAACAAATGAAGACAGTTCCAGATCTGGACAGACAACAAACAGATAAATTAGCTCTATAATTGCCTCAGTTTATACAGCCTTGAGAGAGTTTTCAGGCTGTAACACTAGGGTGGGGAACAGAGACAGAATCTGGCAGATTCCCTGAGTAGAGACAGTGTTGTATCCTGGAAGACAAATGTGGCTAGTGTTTATTGGACAGAATACCGAAGAGGAGAGAGTTATATAGAGAACTATAGAGATGTGTATCAGGTTCTCTCAAGTACTTAGCAGAGTACTAATCAGGGCTTGTGTGTGAGGCTTAAGGAAAGAGCCACATGAAAGGATTGGAGGAAGTGTTGCCTGGAGCTCAGATTGTGTCACCATCTCTGCAGCGGAGAAACTTATAATTCATGGGGTACTGTGTAGAGTATTTAGGAAATTTTTGCCTCAATAGTGTAAACCTCATGAAAATTTGTAAGATCACAAAAATATCCAGCACCCCATGAAGTAAAATTTACAATATCTCCTGTTCAGTCAAAGATTAATGCAAAGAGGCAGGAAGACATAATCAATAATGACAATAATCAGAATCGAGCAAAAACTTTTTCTTTGGGTTATATCTATTGATATTTTCTGAATTAGAAATTTAAAATATTTAAATTTTATTCACTTAAAAATCATAAGTTAATGTATATTAACAAATAACATTTTCATGAATAATAATTTTTTAAAACATATTTGATGAGTAAACCATTTTGCATTTATGGAAATTTTTGGATGTATGGTTTAAAAAAAACAACATTTTCATGCAAGTCATAGGGTAGAAAGACATTTAAGACAGTTAACTTTCATTTGTTGAGAAGTAGACATATAGAAGATATAAAACTCAAATTGAACTTAAAAATGAACTATACTTGAGCTGACAAATACAATGGATGACATGAATGACAGAATAGATATTGCAAAAGAAAAGATTAGTGAACTCGAAGGCATAGCAGTAGAAACTGTCCAAAACGAAACCTAGAAAAACAAATTCCAATATAGTAGAGCAACTCGAGGCAGTTAATGTTGAGATAACTGGAGTCCCTTAAGGAGGAGGGTATTGGACAAAAAAAAATAAATAATGGTCAAAACTTTCCAAACTTTGATAAAACCTTTGAACCCACAGATTCAGAAAGTTCAGTGAACTGCAAGCACATGAAACATGAAAGAAACAGCAATACACATTATAATATCATTGACCAAAACCATTGATCAACGGAAAATCTTAAATGGCAGTGGGAAAAAAAAGACATTTTTAGAGGCACAAAGAATAGAATGAAATCAGAGACCTCACTGGAAACAGTACCACTGAAATGATAACAGAGGAACATCTTAAAATGACTGAAGGAAAAACATAGTGTAGAATGCTGTACACAGCAAAAATATCTTTTAAAAAATAAAGGTGTTTTCAGAATTAAACTGTAAGAAATGTTAAAGCATGTACTTCACATAGAAGGAAAATAATACTAGTTGGACATCTGAATCTAAGCAAAGGAATGAAGAATAGCTGAAATGGAAATTTCATGGGTAAATACAAAATTGCTTCTATTAAAATAACTTAAAATGCTGACTGTGTAAACAAAATAATAATATTGTATTTTGGGATTTACATTATATGTAAAAGTAAAATACAGGGCAACCAAAGCATAAAAGCTAAAAGGGTAGAACAGTGAAACAATTTAGTGAGATTCTGGTACTATATGTATCAGACAAAGCTAGACTGTAATAAATTATATACTATTGTAGTGGTTTCCTTTGCCTGCTGTAACTTGGTGGCTAAAACAATAGAAATTATTTCCTTCATAGTTCTGGAGGCCAAATATCCAAAAACTATTGCTAGGCCAAAATCAGAGTTTCAGTAAGGTTGTACTAGTTTCAGAGGCACTAGGGTAGAATCTCTTCTTTGCCTCTTTTCAGCTTCTGGCGGCTGCCAGTATTCCTTGGCTTGTGACCACATCACTCCTGTCTTTGACATTGATCACTTTGCCTTGTCTTTTTCTGTCTCTGTCAGATCTTCCTCTTCTTCCATCTTAAAACAACACTCATAATTACATTTAGAGTTGACAGAGATAATCTAGGATAGTCCCTTTATCTCAAGGTTCTTAGTTCAATCACAGCTTTACTCTCTTTTTGCCATATAAGGTAACATGTACAGGTTCCAGGGATTAAGATGTGGATATCATAGGGCGGGAGATGACATTATTCCACATACCACAACTATAAACTATAAAGCCACTGCTAAAATGGCAAAGACATATAGCTAATAAAGCAACTGAGAGGCTAACATGTAACTTCTAAAGAAGGCAGGAAAAGGTAACAGGTAACAACGAACAGATGTGACACATACTAAGATGTATTAATGTAAATGGTCTAAACACCCCAATTAAAAGGCAGAGATTGTAAGATTGTCTAAGAAAACAAAACTCAAGTAGGTACTGTCCACAATAAATGCACTTTAAACATAAGATACACTAGTACTAATGAAAAGCAAGTTGGAATTGCTATTTTTATATCAAAGTAGATTTAAAAGCAAAGAATGTTATGTTATTTAATATTATTTCTTAGTGATAAAAGGATAAATTAAGTGGATATAATGACATTCTAAACATTTATATTGATGTCCCTGATAGCAGTTCTTCAAAATATATGAAGCTAAAACTAATACAAGGACATGGAGAAGTAGATAGAAAACTTTCTTTCAATTGAAAGCAGGTAAAAAAAAAATCAAGGATATAGTGCATTTGAACAACACTATTAACCAACCTGAGCTGATTGACATTTATATGTTTGAGCCAACAGTAGCATACAGAATATTTACCAAGACAGATCATATTCTGAGACCTAAAACATGTCTCAATAAATTCAAAGGGATTTAATTCATTCAAAATGTGTTCTCTTATCATATTAGAGTTTAGATATTAATAACATATTTTGTAAATCTGAAATATTTAAAAGTTAAATAACATACTTCTAAATAACCCTTGGATCAAAGAAGAACTCTTAAAAGATTTTTAAAACATATTTTGGGAGTGGCTCCATAGTGTACTGTTTAGCATGTCTGCTTTACACACAGTAGGTCTTGGGTTTGCACCCTAGGTGGAGCCACAGACCATACCCCAGAGGTGCACCAGGTCTTGAGTGTGTGCTGTGAGCGCATGGGGCACGGGGGAAGATGCCCTGCCTTCAGAGATTCAGTTCTTAAAGGGAGACGGCAACATCCATAGATTGGGGTGGAAGTGGGGGACTATTAAAGAAGGGGAAAAGAGGTATTTTGAACTAAATAAAAATGAAAACAACATACAGAATTTGTGGTATGCTGCTAAAGCAGTAGGTAGGAGAAAATTTATAGCACTAAATGTATAAATGAAAAGCAGAAAGTTGTAAATCAATGTTCTCAATGTCTACATGAACTAGGAAAAAGAACAAGTTAATTGGGTAGCAGAAGAAAGGAAATAATAAAGATCGAAACAGAATACAATGAAATAAAAAACAAAAGCAATAGGGGAAATTATTGAAATCAAAACAACAAATTCTAAGGACTAAAACTACGATTACAAGAATTATAATGAAATAATTATAATAAAGCTACCAATACATCATAATGTTATCAGAATGATAGACAAATTGATCGATGGAATATACTAGAGAATCCAGAAATAAACCCACATTTATAACTGATTTTTGACAAAGATGCGAAGGCAATGCTACAGAGAATATAGTCTTTTCAACAAATGGTGATTGAACATTTGTATATCCATGTGTAAAAAAAACTTAGATTCATACCTCACATTTTATATGTAAATTAACTGAAAATTGATCATAGACCTAGATTTAAATTGTAAAGCAATAAAATTTATAGGAGAAAACACTAGAGAAAATCTGTGACTCTGGGTTGGGCAGTGATATTTTACTTAAAACCCCAAAGCACAGTCCAGTGAAGAACACATTTATAAATTAAACTTGATGAAGATTATATAAAGTACTTGTCTTCAAAATTCATGGACTTGTATCCAGAATATACAAGGAACTCTCAGGGCTCAAAAATAAAAAAATAAGCAAGATTTTTTGTACTCCTATGTCGTTAAAAAGTTTGTCAAATATTTTACTAAAGGTAATACATGGATAGCAAAATGAGCCTATGTAGAACGTTTATTTTTTGGGAAATGGAAATCAGTAGCACGATATCACTATACATTAGAGTGGCTAAAATTAAAGAGATCATAACAAATGTTAGCAAGAATATATAGAAATTTGAAGTCTCGAATGTTCTTATGGGAATGTAAAACAACGTAGCCATTTTTGTAAACCATTTGGTGGTTTGTTAAAAAGTTAACACTGTATGACTCCTCAATTTTTACCAAAGAGAAAAGGAACTACATGTCTATACAAAGACTTTTTACACATATGTTTCTAACAGCCTTATTTGTAATAGCCAAATAAAATTAACCCCCAATTTCCGAGAAATGAATGGATAAACAAACTTTGGCATGTCTGCATAATGGAATACTACTCAACCATGAAAAAGTGATGAACTGTTGATACATACAACAACATGAGTAACTTTTCATTATTCTTAGTGAAAAATCTGGACACAGGAAAGCATGTATATATGGTTCCACATATATAAAACTAGAAGATTGCAAACTAATCTATAGTGACTATGCAGATGCATGGTTGCTTGGAGATGGGGGAAAAACAGGGCTGGGGTTGGGTAGAGGGTGGAGGGAGGGATTACAAAAGGCAGAGGAAAATTAAGGTGTACTTAGTATCTTGATTGTGCTAATGGTGATGGTTTCATGAGTATAAACATGTCAAAACCTACCAAGTTGTACACTTTAGGTAGTTTTGCTATACTTCATTCAAGTTGTTTACTCAAAAAACAAACAATATAAACTTTCTTAATCTTTCTTGGATTGGATCTTTTATTTGTGCATGATTTTGTGATCACACATTGATCATTTGGAAAATAATGGTTTACTAAATAACTCAGTTGACACATTTCATTATATAATATCAGATAATTACATTCACTGATATCACAATTTTCATCAGGGAAGTCTAGAAGTATTGGAAAGCTTTTAAGCTCATATGGCACATATACATTTTCTAGAATTATGATTTTTTTAAAAGCTTATGTTTTATCATTGACAATAAATACTAACAGTTCTTTTTCTTAGTTGTTTTGGTCCAGAAATGTCTACCAGATACCTATAATTGAATAACCATTGTTTTTCAGTTGTTTCAGTTTTATGTTTCATCAAAAAAAAGTGACTGATGAAACTTGTGACTCAGTGGAATAAAGTGATTTCCCTAAGACAACCATTGTACAGCACTATGTAGCACAAGTACTTTATGGATGTCTCCTGTTTTGTGACAGTAGGAGTTGGAGTTTAATAACATTTACCATTTATACAATATCAAAGACATTAAGAGACACTGGCAGTATTTTTCTGTCTGAAAGTATATAGCAATGAATAATATGACTACCGGTACATTTTGACTACAATAGCTTTTGCACTACTAATGCAAATGCCAACAGAGTGAAAAAGAAACATCTTAGTATTATTATGCCAATGATTTTGGCTTTTTGATTCCCTGAAAGGATCGTGAGGACTGACCCCCAGGGTTATACAGCCTACAGTTTAACAACTGTTGGCATAAACCATAATGCAGAATACTTTGCCACTATTGGTAAGTCAAAACAAAAAGGTGCAAGTAATCTGGAAAGGTTTCTGGACTTTGATTCTAAGTATGTTTTAGAGTTCTGCTCCAGATCTCCTATGCAATCTGACATGGTGGATTCACCTGTATTGTTATTATAACAGCTAACATCTGCCAAATATATAACTCATTTATATATTCAGCATCCATTCTGCATTATCTAACTCATTCTGCTTTATTTCCGCCTTGTGAGCTGTAGGTTCTGTTACCACTCCCATTTTACAGATGGGACACAGTGTCTTATTTAAGATATTAAGTTATTCACTGAGGTTCAACATTGTCAAACAGCTGTCTTTTTGACACAGATTTTTCATTTTCTGTTTTTGTTCTTAACCAAGCTCTTTAATTTCCTGAAATCAGCCCTTATGGTTGGACGGTGGTTGATCTTGGGCAGAGTTAGTATAAGCAAATCAGTTATTTCAGGATCTTGTTCATGTCCCTTTTGCTACCATCAATCTTGGGCTTGTCCATGTCTCTTGAAAAGTCTTTTCTGATTAGCTCTCTTTCTTGTTTTGAGAAGATTCTCCTCCTCCTCTTACTGATATGTAGATTTTGTGACATTTCTTAGGGTCTTTGGTACTGGTTTTACAAATAGCAATAACACCAGTGATGATGAAATATTAACATTCAGTATACTAAGGTTGAAAAAACTTAAAATTTCTGTATTCGTTAGATATTATCTAAACATCTTAATCTGTTCTATTCTGGTGAAAACAGACATCATGTTAATTCTCTTAATGCTTCAGTAACTCTAGAGAAGGGTTTTGAATATTTTTTCATGATACTGAAATGTCATTCAATTGTGGAATTCAGAGTTTAACAATGAGGTAGTTTAACTGCCAAAATATAGAATAAAAACTTAAATTATTGTACCATTTTCTAGAGTTTAATATTACCTGGGTCCCTGTAGAAGAACTTTCATAGTTTCATTATGCTTAAATATCTCAATATAATAGTGTGTGTTAGCATACATGTGTGTGGGCTTCCAGAGGAATCTGCACATGAGTGACATCCTGGAATTGACTCTGTGGAGTGAATTTTGTTTTAGAGAAGAGAATTTCTGAGAGTTGCCTAAAGAAAGAGTAGTATTTTCCTGGGGGTGAAATTTGATTGAAACTAAAATTTTTAAGTTAACAGTTAAGTTTTTCACACTCAGTTTAACAGTAGGAAAGAATTTAAGTTGGAATATTCAAATACAAGGTTTTAGTTTTATCTAAAAGTGGGGCTGAGATACTATGTAAATTATGTAATTTGGATTAATTGCCATATTATAAATATAGGTCTATGTTTGTTATGATCACAGCTAACTAATGCAGGTAAAAACTTTTTTCATATTAGTTTTAAACTTCTACCTGTTTTGATCCCAGATGTATATGACCATCTGCATTAAGGTTTTTCTCCCTAGATTTTAAGTATTCTTGATTGTTTCTCTATGAGTTTTTAGTTTTACTACTCATTTTAAAAATAGAAGTAAAAAGTTTATTTTTTTAGGTGACATTTACATGATATATGATTGATTACTCATTTAAAAAATATACAATTCAGTGGAATTTAGTGCATTTACAGTGTTATACAATCACCACCTCTCTCTAGTTTCAGAATGTTTTCATCACCCCAGAACATACCATGTAAGATATGAAAATCTGAATATATTGGCTTTCCTGATGTATACTTATTTTCTGTTAGAAAATGTCATAGGTTTGACTTTGTCAATACATAGTTAATTTGTTATACCTTGAATTAGAAAAATATATAGTGTATTGCAAAATTTCTTATTTATTTTAAAATTGCATAGTGATAAACCTCAAAGGAAATGGCAGAATACTTACATTTGAGGAAATATAGGTAATGAGTATATGGAGAAATATATAGCTTTGCCATAACAAAGTAACTTTGAAAGTACTATTTTATATATGTTTGTTTATTAATTGAGGTGATGTTTTATACCTGCTATATTGTTAAAACACATTTTTAAGAGGAAAAAAGGACCTAGTGCCATTCATGTTGTGGTAGTCCATTCATAATACCGTTGTCCTTATAAGTAATACAATCCCTCATGAAAGAAATGTAATTGTATATATCAGTAAGTTTCTTCTCAGGCAGTTACTAAATGACCTTAATGTTTCAATGAGTCTGTTTAATATTCTTGTTTTACTAACTATATTAACATTCTGTTTTTTAATTTTAGATACGAATATCGTGTAGAAATGGTTCATCAGTCCTGCAATGATCCTACGAAAAATATAATTCGAGAGTTTGCATCTGACTTTGAAGTAGGAGAATGCTGGGGCTATAACAGATTTTTTCGTTTGGACTTACTTGCAAATGAAGGATACTTGAATCGACAAAATGATACAGTGATTTTAAGGTAGTAAGAAACATTCAATATTGTGACTTTTATCATGAGAGAATAATATCACCAGAACTTTATTTGAAAATTTATTTATTTAATAAAGATGAATATTGAAATTCATACTAACCATAACCTTACCATGTTCTTAACCATCTCATTTTAGGAATCCTGCATAGTCATTGAATAGTTTAAAAGAGTGAGAAATGTATTTGACATCTAGTTAGTAATTCCATAAAAAGGAAACTAGCACTTCAGATAAATAATGTCCCAATTATCTGTTGAGCCTCTAACCTCACCATTTGGAAATCAAAGAGTAGTGAGGGGTCAAGTGCTTATTTTTTTCATTTAACATTATATATATGGGTGACGGTTTTATAAGCTTAATTTCACAAAAAGATTTTCAGTTCCTTCTGGCTAACAGCAAATAAAAAGTAAGATGGTAGAGATGAAGACTGATGAACACAAATTAAGTGACAGCAGTTTCTGTATTATTTTCAAGAAAGGCCAGAACAAACACTATAAAACCACAGGAGCCCCATTTAATGTTGGGGTAACCGTTATAAGTCAGAAGTTAGAGGCATCATCATATGATGTTTTGCTGATAATCAAAATGAGAACTTGAGTATTAAAATAAATTCAAATGTGTTTTGAACTGAAAGGTTTCAGAATGTTTTAACAGTTTAGAAAGTTTCCATCTAAATGATTTTAAAAGCTCTTTTCCTTGCAAGTGATTTGATATACTTTTAAATTTCATTTGTTCTGAGCTCTTTGTTCTTTAGAATGCTGAATAAGTTGCTGTTATGTCACCTTTACTATTATATTTTCTTCATAATTTCTCTGGGAGAATAAAGAAGTGAAAAAGATTGTTGCATTTTCAGTGTAGGAAAAAATCATGGTTTTGTCATCTTTTGGGGATTATTTCCATTTTAGAACCTTTTAGTTTTTTTGTACTTTTAAAAAGTTATTTACCAAAAGAATTAATCTATTGCTGTTTTACACTGTAACCATAGAGAGGTTTGCGAAATTATTCAAGCATTAATTTTACCAACCAGAAGAAGAGCCATTTTTTATTGCCTTAGCCCTCTCTTTTTGGAGTCATAGTAATATGGAATCTTTCTGGTGGCAATCTGAGATTTTTCTTTTTTTAATGTAGTTTAGCTTAACCTCTAGTTCTTTATGTAGGCTATCCCTGTTTATAACAAAACTTGTACTTACACAGATTTAGTACAGGAACAGATTTCCTGTTGTGATGTTTAATTATTGTTTGTTTAGCAGCATCTACTGAGTCTGTGCCTGGCCTCAGGCTAATATTAAAAGAGACTAAGATATGGGTTTTGTCCATAGGAAACTCAAGATGAAATGAGCAGAATTTATTATTCTGTATGGTAGTGCTGTCATAGCAGTATAAATAAATTGCTGTGGGGTTCATGGAGAGGGGACTTTTAATGATCTTATTTAATATTTAATGAGAGATTGTTCAGAATTTAAACCTCAATTCAAGATTCTGTTGTAATTCTTATGTACTTGTTAGAAAGTTACTTAAGCCTTTTCTATAACTATATTTGAATAAATGTTTATTTTATTCTACTAAAAGAAAATTAAGGAATTTTGCCTGCTGCTTGCTTTTGTTTTAATGGTATAAATACTAAAAATGTGTAGTGTTGACCATGATTTCATTAGTCATTCAGAGATAATTTTTAGAAAGTTTTACTAATGTCCTATGAGTATAATACTGTTTGGGCAGTATCCATTCAGAATGGTGATTGAATGAATCATCTCTACCCGCTGATGCACGAGTATCCTTGACTGAAAATAGATATTTTCTGCAGATAATAATTAAATGGTCAGTAGATTCTCACACTAGCTATAAAATCTTAGAAAAAAATGGAATGATAGTTAACATAAGGTTGGCAAGACTGGAAGGGGGATTTGCGGGCTTCCAAATTAGCTTTGCCTCTTGTGACTCTTCAAAAGCATCTTTACACATTACTGTAGTTTTTTCACTGTAAATGTAATTATGTTTGGCTGTATAACAAATATAATCTTTTTTTTGTTTTTTTTTCTTTAATAAGATTTCTAAAAGTACAGATAGCTCTTAATAGATTAAGATTCTGTAATTTATTCATTAATATGCTTTAATGTAGATACTTGTTTTTTCCTTACCCTAGCAGAAATATGCCATATTGTGATACATGGAAAGTTTTGATTTTAAGTTGGTATCCAGAGTGGTTGGGAATATAGGTTATTTAGAGCAAGAAACTTTGGGAGATAGTAAAGCAGTCCTGAGTAGTGGACCCTTTAAGTGGTTTTTTAACTGAGGAGCAGGAAATACGAGAATGTGAGATGGAAGAAGGAAGGAAAAAGAGCAGCACCTGAAACAAACTTTGCCTGTTTGGGTCTGAACTGGACAAGAAAGGGCAAGAAAAGATAGCGTCCTTCTTTCTGCATAGTATGATCCTCCTCTTCCCAGCTCACGATCAATATTATATTTAAGCTAGATTGTTATAATAAATATGCTTTAGTAGGTTAACAGTAATGTGTAATGTTAATTTCTGTAGAGAAGCACAGTTTAAATTTAGTCAGCTGATTTATAGATGACTTTTCAGAACCTTATTATAATTTGAACTATATGTATATATGGTGAATATGAAGAACTCTGAGTTCATTTTGAATTTTGGCCTTACAGTGTGTAATCAGACTTCAAATGTTATAGATTCAAGACTTGGTTGATAATGTTTTACTCTTTGGATTATTTTTCATGTACAGCTGTTCTTTTAAGGTTTCAGGTTCGTTCACCAACTTTCTTTCAAAAATGCCGTGACCAGCATTGGTATATCACTCAATTGGAAGCTGCACAGACTAGCTATATACAGCAAATAAATAACCTTAAAGAGGTAAGCAAAAAACCCATATTTTGGGGATGTGGTGTTTCATATTATCTTATTAGCTTGTTAACATTTGTAATTAGATTTAGGATATTTATTGCTATTTGTAGCTTTTATAAAAATTTAGTTCTCTTGTTCTCCATTCTCAATACCTTTGTACCTCTAATTGTTCACTGTCTAGTTCAGTAGTCACTAAGTCACATATGGCTATGTAAACTTAAGCTCTATTTGTACTAGCCACATTTCAAATGTTTGTGTTGGGCATTGCAGATATAGAACATTTTCATCATCACATAAAATTGTATTGGACAGTGCTATTCTGGTTTGAGGTATAATCTCTTTGTGTTTCTCTCTGTGACTTGGATATTTCTCTTTCCCATGCTGTCTTAAATTTAGAGGATTCAAAGCTATAGAACAATGAAGTTGTCTCATCTTGAATTCTCACTATTGTTGAATTGAGCACCAGGGAAGATCAGTTAATGAATTTTTATTTTACAATGGTAACTAAATTGTATAAGGAATGTTTTTTTTTTGCCAGTGGAAATTGGGATGGGGCGGGAGGTTTGAAGTGCTGAGAGAGGTTAATAGGGAGGAAAATATGAATAAACAAATATTTTCAGAGATTTTCATGTTAAGTGTATTTTTTTAAACCACCTCTTTTTACTATACAGTTTGGGCAAGATATGAGAAGAATGAAAATAAATTAGGCAGTTTTTCTTCATAGATTTTTTCATAAGCAAAAAGCAGGAAGTGATGAGAGAGATGGTTCAAGAAATGGTTTTAGAAACATCTAGACATATTTTTTTACTTGAAATATTTTTTACTCTACCACAGAAACACTGCTATGACTCACGTTTGTTTGTGCTGTTTTGTTTTAAAAGAGACTTACTATTGAGTTGTCTCGAAATCAGAAATCAAGAGATTTGTCACCACCAGATAATCATCTTAGCCCCCAAAATGATGACGCTCCTGAGATACGAGCTAAGAAGTCAGGGTCATGTGGTGACATGCTTCTCCAGGATGGTCCTGCTATAGCTTCTGTAAGAGAAGCCAAAGAAGAAGAAGAAGAGGAGGAGAAGATTCAGAATGAAGATTATCATGTAATAATTAGACCTATTTCATATTTATTTTGTGTTTGATAAGAGAAATGAATATGATCATGGTTACTAACATATGAGTCAGTGTATTGAAAACCTTGTACATTTATTTTCACCAATAGTGTATGTCCTCCTGTAAATGTTAACAAGTCAGAAGTTGTTGAGTCAAAGTGTTCAAGTTACTAAAAATGAATTTATTGTAGAAAACAGCAGTCTTTAAAATAAACTGATGTATATTCTAGAAACTATATAGGTTGTGGATTTTAAAAATGTGTTTTATTTCTATTCACTGAAACTAGTAAGTACCTTATCATTGCATATGTAGAAATCATTGCAATGATTTAGGCTTTGGGAGAAAACCAGGTTTTATCCCAGCTAAACCACAACTAAAAATGAGAATTCGAAAAGTGATTGTTATTGTTCAATGGAAGACAAGGATGCAGAGACAGCTTTTTTTGTTATAGTTATTTTTAAGATGGGAGACTTCAGGTATTCATTAAAATGAAGGAGCCATCAGAGAGAGAGATTGAAGATAAGTTTAAGGTATTGATAAAATACTCAAGTGAACCAGATATCCTTTGATAGGATGAATTAAAGGAAGGGGGAAGTTTGCTGGTAGGGCAGCTGAAAGTTGGGAGGATTTATGCTTAACACCAGTATGCTTTCCTGTGCAGATAGATGGCAGGATTTTACAATGACCTTGTATATGACCTTGAAGATAATAGAGATTAAGAAGGACTTGAGGAATCATGGTTTGAAATGTTACTGTTTACATAGTAAACAGCTTCCTTATTGGACACTAACATGGAATATATGAAGCATTTCTAGTTACAATGAAGGCACAGCTGAAATTGGCAGCAATAATTTATTAGTGGCAGTAGGTAATGTAGTTGTGTGATTTATTTTTTTCTACTGAGGTCAGCAGCCGAGGCACAGGAGCAGAGAATTCTGATGAGTACATTATTCTTTGCCACTGAGTTCATCCTGAACTCTTCTTTGAGATAAAAATCTTGATTCTTTGCCTTGTTCTAGAATGAGCTGTCAGATGGAGATCTGGATCTGGATCTTGTCGGTGAAGATGAAGTAAATCACCTCGATGGCAGCAGTTCCTCTGCCAGTTCCACAGCAACAAGTAACACGGAAGAAAATGACATCGATGAAGAAACTATGTGAGTGTCTCGCATTAACTACCTTTATAAAGCGTCTAAATGGTAATAGAAGCATATTAACTAACTTAGGCCTGAAAGAGGGGATACTTAGCATTTTTTGATATAGAATATCTTATATAAATAATCTTGAAGGAAAGAATTAGTTTTCTCCCTTTCATCTCTGGGTTCTAGACAACTTTAGTTTTTGTTTTGATTTTTAATTTTGCAAGTATTTCGTATTTAAGAAAAGTTGCAAAAATATTAGCTAAGAATTCCCATGTAAAAAAAAACATTTTGCAGATGTTATTTTGCTTGGCTATGTTTCTCTTTTCTCTCTGTTTAATTTTTTTGTGAGACATCTGAGCTTAGGTGAGTATACTTCGTACGTACTTCCTAAAAGCATATAAGTTTCTTATGTAATTCTACTAAAGTTATCAAAATCAGGAGATTGACATTGATGTAATACTGCAATCTGACTTAAAAATTTTGCCAGTGATGTCCTTTGGTCTAGAATCCAGTGCAAGATCACGTGTTGCTTTTAGTTAAGGCTCTTTAGTCTGCCTCAGTGTGAGTCACTTCATTTTCAATTTGTTTTTTATGGCTTTGACATTTGAGAAATACAGAGCAGTTATTTTGTAGAAAGTTGCTCAATTTGCAGTAGTCTCATGTTTCCTCACGGTTAGATTGAGGTTATGCACTTTTGTCAGGAATACTGCAGAAGTGATGATGTAGCCTTTTCAGTGCATCCTATGAGGGGAAGGAGGAGGGCACATGTCTTCAATCTGTCCCATTATGGTTGATTAATTTAGATTACTTGGTTAAGATAATATCTGCTAGGTTTCTGTACTCTAAAATTATGACCTTTTCTCTTTGTAATTAATAAACGTGAGAACATTTTAAGACTGTAAATATCCTTTTCTCACTGTATTTTTGTTCATTAATTTTAGCATCCATTGATGGTTCTTGCTTGAAAGATTACTGTGTTGACTGCCAAATAATGATGTTCTAGTTCCATTATTCTGCATTTATTAATTGGAATTCTACTTTAAGAAAGAGCTTTCCTCTCTGCCCCATTAATTAAATTAATATGGATTCATGGATTCTTATATTATTAAATGGTTTAATCCATTTACTATCATAATTTATTGCTCAGATTATCAAAGATTTGGCCATTGGGAGCCTGTTAAAGAGCCAACTCCTGTGTCCTTTTGCAATATCCTTATCAGTTTTTTAAGCATTTTCTTATTTTCTGGCACTGTAAGGTCCATTCCAGGTCCATTTTTTTTCTTTCTTCGTCCCAGCTCTGGCATCAGCCATTTCCCAAGAGTAGGTTGAGAGTTTTAACACCCTATTTGACCTCGCCTACATTTCCACAGATTAGTTCCTCAAAATAGACTGTTTTAACTTAATCTTTACCCCTAGCATATGTGGCAGGTTGTCTAAAAGAGTTAATTAGTTGAAATGTGAAGTCTAAGTACCTTTAAGTCCCCAAATCAGAAATTGTTACAGTGATACTTTTAGATATATAAAATAGAACTCAATGGAATCAACATGGAAAATTCTTTTAGATGGTGATTGTAAAGTGGACTCCACCTTGCTAATAGGTAGATTAAATATGTAGCTCTATCTGAATTAATTCTTTTGACTTACATCTCTTGACTTTTTTCAAGGTTATTTTGAGGGCAGTTGGGTTTACATGATAGTTGATTCACAACCTTTCATTAGATTGACTTTTTAATCCTTTTTCCAATAGAAGGTGTTCGATTATTTTATCTATATATACATCTACAATAATATCTTGATTCAAACTATTCTGTAAAATTCAAAGAAATAGCACAGTAATTGTGAGCTATTTTGGACACTTAGGGAATCATAAAGTGTTAGATCTTAGAAATTAAGGTCAATTCCTTCCTTTATAGATAAGGAAAAATAGCCATACAGTTTGTTTGGATAACAATTATTATAGATAGCTTTTAAATAACTAGAACACATTTATCAAGTGTTTTTTTCCTTCTCTTTCCTCATCTCCTTTCTTGGTCTTTCTACAACAGTATATATTTTTTTCTGCTGTTTATTTTTTTCTTTTGAGATAATTGTAAATTCACACGCCGTTGTAAGAAATAATAAGAGATCCCATATACCCTTTACCCATTTTCCCCAGTGGTAAGTAACATCTTATAAAACCGTAGTACAATATCACAACCAGGTAATCGACTTTGGATAGTCACAATACAGAACATTTTCATCACCACAAGGGTCCCTTATGTTACCCTTTTATACCACACCCACTTCTCCCACCTTAGCAACCGCTCAGTTTCCTCTGCCCCCTGCAACCACCTGTGTCTTCGTGTGTTCCCCATTTGTACAGTTTTGTCATTTAAAGAATGTTATATATATAAATGGAAGCATTCAATAAGTTAACTTTTAGGGATTGGCTTTTTTCACTCTGCATAGTTCTCTGGAGATTCCTTCGAGTGTGTACCAATTGGTTGTTTCTTTTAATGCTGAGTAGTATTCTGTGTTGTGGATGTACTACAGTATGTTCAGTCATTCAGCTATTACAGGCCATCTGGATTGTTTCCAGGTTTTGGCTATTATGAATAAAGCTACTGTAAACATTGATGTGCAGATTTGTATGAACTTAAGTCTCCATTTCTTTAGGATAAATGCAGCTGCTGGCTCGAATGGTAACTGAATGTTTAGTTTTTGAAGAAACTGCCAGTTGTCCGGATGTCTGCTATTTTGCATTTCTGTGAGCAGTGTTTGAGTGATCCAGTTTCTCTGAATCCTAAGCAGCATTTAGTGTTGTGACTAGTTTTTTTTTAGCCATTCCAATAGGTGTGTAGTGGTACTTTACATGGTTTTAATTTGTATTGCTCTAGTGGGTAATGATGTGAACATCTTTTCATCTGCTTAATTTGCCATCTTATAATAGCCTTAGTGAAATTTCTCTTCATGTCTTGAGCATATTTTCTAATTGGATATTTTTAACTGTCAAGTTGTTTAAAAATTGTGGTAAAATATACCTAACATAAAATTTACCATTTTAGCCCATTTCTGAGTCCAGTTCAATGATAATAAATACATTCACATCATTGTGCAACTATCACCTCTATCCATCCCCAGAGCATTTTTCATATTCTCAAACTAAAACTATATACTCAATAGACAGTAACTTCCCCTTACCTCTCTCCTTCACCCTCCTGGCAACTACTATTGGGTTTTAAGAGTTCTTTATGCATTTTAAATACTAATCCTTGCAAATACTTTCTCCCACTCTGTAGCTTGTGCTTTCATTTTAATAGTCTGTTTTGTTAAGCAAAAAAACTTTAATCTTTTAACAATGTTTTGTAGTTTTCAGAGTATACATTTTACACTTTTTATTTCTTTGTAAGTGTTTTTTTTCAAGCTATTATACTATTATATATGGTATTGTTTTATTTTCTTTTTGGATTCTTTGCAAGCATATGGAAATGACAGTTGATTTTTGTCTATTTATATCTTGTAACCTTGCTAATACTATATTCTATTATACAGTATATTATCTATAAATTGACTTTGTTTTACTTCTTCTGTTCTAATCTAGATGCCTTTTACTTAATTTTCTTGCCTAAGTTCACTGGCTAAAATGTCCTTTAGAATGTCGACTAGATTGGCGGGAGCTGACATCTTTGTCTTGTTCCTTATCTTAAGGGGAAAGCATTTGTCTTTCATCAGTAATTATGTCAGCTTTGTTTTTTCCATGGATGCTTTTTATTAGGTTCAAGAAGTTATCTTCTCTTCCTAGTTTGTTATTACGAAAGGGTGTTGGGTTTTGTCAAAACTCTTTCTGTTTCCAATTCAGATGATTAGGTGGCTATTTTTTTATTCTATTAATATGATGTATTACATTAATTGGTTTAGTTTAAACCAGTTTTGCATTCCTGGAATAAATCTCACTTTACTGTGGTGTGTAATTCTTTTTATGTTTGGTTTATTTTGTTTAAGAGTCTTTTATAATGCTCTTAATAGTGTTGCAGAGAAACTTTGTGCTTTTAATGGTGCTACACATTTCTTTGGGGCTGTTTTACAGCATGCTTCTCCCTCCAGGCAAAATCTCTGAGCCAGAGCTCTAAAGCTGTGTGAGGACAGCGGTGTGCTAATTTCTCCCACTTAGAAGATGAACCAGTGGAGGTGGGGGTGTTGGTTGTAGCCTCATATCTTTTCAGCTTGTTTTCTTAGGCCTGAGACCTCTGCTTTACAAATGAATTGGGGCAAAGGTGATCTGGGCCCCAATATTCTCAGCATGCTCCACCTAAGGTAGAGTCTTGGGTGGCAGAAGGGAATTCTCACTTGTTGGCCACATATTCCTGACCTTAACTTCAGCTACTGATACCGTGAGCAGGACAAGAAATGTTGAAATATAGCTTGTGGAAACATTGCCTTTTGGGAGCTATGGAAATGGCAGCCCTATATTCGAGGCTATACCAGTCTGGAGTGGAATTTCTGTATCACTGAATTGGGAGGGGAGGATGGAGAGAGTGGTATTGGTTCAGGTACCAGAAACTCATTTTTTTTACATTAACTACATTTTCTTAAGATGTTTTTCATTTGCTTTATGCTTTTAGAATTATTTTCAGAGTTTTCAAAAGGTTATTTTCAAAATAATTTTCACCATGGTCACTGGAGAGTAGATCTGCAGAGTTCTCATGCTGTCAAGCAGGGAGTTGATCTTTTTAAAATATCCCAAACTAGCATAGAGATAGTGCTGTTTCATATAACATTTAGCCATTTAAATAAGATAATGGTATTTTTTGGTATGAGGGCCTTTAATAGGCAGTAACATCCTTTTTTATGAAATATAATATTTTAAGAAAATACTATTTAGTCATATACAGAAATTCAAGCATCTTCCTTCTTAAACTTAAAATGTGTTTTAAGCCTGATTTACTACCATTAAGTTACAAGTTCTTTGAAGCTATAATCTATTACAATGGCTCTCAATTTTTTTATTTTAAAAATTAAATTTGGCCACCTATTTTGAACATTAGTACTACCTTTATATGTGATAATAACAGAATCCTTTTTATTTTTCTATTTAGAAATAGCCTGTCTTCACAGGAGAAAGCTATGCACTGATGCTGTAAGATTGATTGAAGTATGACAAATAATGTCAATTATACTCACTCTGTGGGAATAATGAATTTTGTGTATTCTTAGGTCTGGAGAAAATGATGTGGAATACAACAAATAATGTCAATTATACTCTGTGGGAATAAGGAATTTTGTGTATTCTTAGGTCTGGAGAAAATGATGTGGAATACAACAACATGGAATTGGAAGAGGGAGAACTCATGGAGGATGCAGCTGCCGCAGGACCTCCAGGTACAGAGGCCAAGCCCCACAAGCCACTTTATCTTCTCTTTGCTCTTTTCTAACTGTATCATATTGTAATGTGTGGCAACCGTCTGCTCTCCATGACTCATGGTGTTGGAAGTGCTATATTTTACATACGGATTTTTTAGTCTATTACTACTAATGGTATTTGAAACAATATTAATAGCTAACATTTGATAAGTGTTCTTATGTATCAGGCACTGTGCAAAAGTACTTTGTATACCTTATTTCATTTACTTATAAAATTCTGTGAGACAGGTTTAACTTTTTATAGCTATAGAAACTGATTGATGTGTAGAGAAATTAAGAAATTGGCTATCTTTTCAGTTTAGCAAATGAAACAGGAATTAAAGTTCCTCTGTATCTACTATATACTGTCTTTTTATGATTTATGTCTTACTTGTATATTTAGCTTAACTACAGAATAATCTGAATAGAATCATTGAATCTTTGACTTAAGGACTTCTTGAGACCTCATCTTATACATGGAAAAAAACTTGGAGATTTAGTTGCCTAAATCACATAGGTACAGCCAGGCTAGTACCCTTAAATCGTCACCTTGGACCCAGTTTTTTGCCAAAAACACACAACTCCCCCGGGAGGAACTGACTTAGATAATGGGTGTGGTTTTGGTTTTGTATGTGTGTTCTTGGACCTGCTTAATAAGCAAATCTTGGTTAGAACAATTGTAAGCCAGCTTTGTGTTGCTTTTGTTTTAACAATATTGCCCTTGGTATAATGCTGACATGTTCTATAGCATGCTTAAGTCCTCTTAAGTACTAATCCTCAACATGTCAACTTCCACCCTATGCCCTGTACTCTTCCTCCTCCTCATTTTATACCTAGGTGATCTCAGTCACATCTGTATTTAAGTTCCATCTGTATACTGATTACTCTCCAAGTTCTGTCTTTAGCCTTTAATTTTCTCATGACTTCCAGACCCATGTAACAGTCTAATTTTGATGTCTCAGACACTCAGCATCTCCCAAACAGAAATTATCTTTCATCTGCCAGCCTGCCTGTAACAGCTACCATATTAGTGCCTGATAGTACTATACATTCTTCACCTTTTCCTCTCCCTTAAACTCTGCCTTTAATATGTTGCTCAAATCTGTTGATTCTACCTCCTAAACAGTGCATGAATTCATTTGTTACTTCTCATTTCTCTGCTATTTCTAGTCTAGGCCACTGTCTTTCAAAGCAGCTTTGTATCTGGATTCCTTGTATCCATTATTGCTCCTTTTAATTCTGTTTACCACAGCATGAGTTCGGAATGAAGTCCCCCCCACCCCTTCTAATTAACATGTGATCGTATCACTCTCTTCTTAAAAACCCTCTATTGGATTTCATTTACTTACAAGATAAAGTCCAAGCTTGCTAATGTTGTACACAAGGCCCTTCATGTGCTGGCCTCTGCTCCTTTTGTTAGCTTTACCTCTCTCACACTCCCCTGCGTTAGTTTTTAGCCCATCAAATGTGCCGTGGTATCTTTCACATCTTTGCTTCCTAACATGTTGTTCCTTCTACCTTCTCTTCATCCTGGGGCATAGTTGACTCCTTTATTTTAGCTTTTATTTCATTTCTTCCTAGAAACCCTCCCAGACTGCTTATCCTGGGTGACTTCTGCTTTCTCAAATAAACATTTTAAAACCTATAGAACTTATTTAATCTATATTAAACATTATTCTACTTGCTAATTTAGCTGTTCATTTTCCATTTCATCTCAACTTCGTGAAGCCAAGATAACGTACGCCTTAATTTTGTATCCCTAACACTTAACAGTACAATAGGGATCATTTAATAACTTTTCAATTAAATATTTAGAGAATACACTTCATTACTGAGTTTTGAATGTACTTTTCAAGGTTTTATTTTTATTATTTTTATTATTTTTTTAAGCGAGGCAACCCTTGGTTGAACTCAGAGATTGCAAGGACCTTGTCAGTTTACAATCCCTTATTTTTTATTTTTTTAACACCCACAGCACCTGGTCTTCCCAGATGGTCTCCTATCCAAATACCAACTAGGCCCGACCCTGCTTAGCTTTCAAGATCTCAGGTTTTTAAATAGTATAGAAAAATTCAGAGGCTCTCTTGATATAAAATGGAAGATGAGTATACTGAGTCAACGTTACTGAATATTTTTTAGCCTTTTTTTAAAGTTAAATCTGTGATTTCCTCTCTTAAGCTGCTGTAGGGAAATTCTTGTATGGAACATTTTTACAGACACTGAGTAAACAAGAAGTTACATTTTTAAATTAATTCATTTATTCACCAAATGTTTACTCAGCACTTACCTGGAACTGGGGACTGTTTTACTATCTAGAGCTGCAGTATTGAATAAAAAGGTGTCCCTGTCCTCATGGACCTTGTGTTCTATGATTCTGAAATTATCATTTATTCATTCATTAAATATTTTTTGAGTACCTGTTATAATTTAGACATTGAATTCTAGGTGCTGAGGATACAATAGTGAATCAAACAGTTAATTTTTATTATGTGCTTTTGGGAATTTTATATAATTTGTCAGACATTTGTTGAATGACTTCCCTGTTTCAACATTTCTGGAAAATGCAGTGAAGGAGACTTACTCTTAAGTAATTTGTAATCTAAAGGTAGATGTGTGAATAATTATCTAAAATATAAGACAGCATACATACAGAATTCCAAATAATTTCTATAGATATTGCCTCCTCAAGGAAATGAAGTATAACTCCCCACCCTTAAATGTAGGCTACGCTTTGTGACTTGCTTCCAAATAGTACAGTGTAGAAAGAGGGGAAATAACTATGCTGGAGAAACCTGGCAAACATTACCTCAGCCAGGTTATCAAATACAATATCAGTGTTGTCATGTTGATAGCATGTACCCTTGTTATGATGTGTTGAGAATAGCACCTTAAATCTATGGTGTCATCTTCCCTAAAACCAATAAGCACAGTCTATTAACCATGAGAAAAACATTGCATAAACCCCAGTTGAGGGACATTCTACAAAATATTTAACTGGTACTCCTTAAAACTGTCAAGGTCATCAAAAACAAGAAAAGTCTGAGAAACTCATAAGGAGCCTAAGGAGAAATGGCCATCTAGATGTAATTTGATATTTTAGATGGGACCTTGGAACACAAGAGATTGTTAGGGAAAGATTAATGAAATTTTAATGAAATATAGAATTTAGTTAATAATATACCAATATTGGTTTATAGGTTGTGATAAATATAACCTAGTAATGAAAGATGTTCACAGTGGGGAAACTGGACGTGGGATTTACAGAAATATATTATCTTTGCACCGTTTCTATAAATCTGAAACTATTGTAAAATAATAAGTTTTAATAAAGCAGTGAACAAAGCTAGATTAGGGGTGAGATGGGGCTGAGTATGGAATGTACTATTATATATTAATTATGGAAGGTCCACTTCAGGCCTGTTGTAGTTAATATTTTGGACCACACTGTCATCTAAAAATCATGTCAATTAAGATGTTAAGTTGTCCTACTATCCTACTAGATCATAAAAGATCTTTTTTACACAGAAGCTGGGTATAAAGTAAAATAGTAATTTCATTTTATAAGCAGCAGTATTAGGATATAGCTTGAAAGGAGATATTTAGTGACTCAGGTGGCCTCATTTCCATAAGAATTGCTTTTAGTTTATTCAGTTATTTTCATTTAGTTGTAGGAGAATTTAGGCTTAAAAACCTCCTGAAAAGATTGTATGTATTCTAATCCAGAACATTAGATATTTGAACCAGCTAAGTAGGAAAAATCTATTTTATATTTGGCCATGTGTAATTAATGAAATGTTGTAATGGTACTTCTTATTTGAGAACTAAAAGGTTTTGGCAACGTAACACACTTGTAAAATAAATTAACATTTTTGTAAGGTTATTACTCAAAACATTTGTTATTTATTTCAGATTAAAGATTTTTGAGGTTACTTATTTCACAGATGTTTAATAAATGCTCACTAGGTATCAGACATTGTGGTGTTCATTGGTTTTATAAATGAATAAGCATTAATTTTCCAGAGAATCCACCACTAGTCATTGCAAAACTTTGTGATTAAATATAGATACAGGGGGTAACACCAAAAAAAATGGAGAACTGCTATTAAGAATGAGTGAGAAAAGACTTCAGAAAGGGTGATGCTTGATCTTATCCTTGAAAGATGAGCTGAGAGTTCATTAGGGAATCAGGAAACTGATGAGATGAGAAACCAAAGGCATTCCAGGCAGAAGATGCAACATTGTTTTTTGTGGGAATTTGAGATACTTGAGAGTAGTTTATATGGGGGCAGGTCACTATAAGATTGGTAGGTAATGGAAAGTCTTATTTGCCAAGCTAGGAAGTTTGGACTTTATTCTGTGGAACCAGTAAAGGTCTTTCCAAAGGATTGTGATCAGATTTGGTTAACATAGTGAAAAATGAATTAAAGGTGAATGAGACAAGATTAGTTAGAAAGCTATCAAAATATCCAGGAGGGAAAATTCTGAGGGCTTAAAATAAGGCAGTATTGGTAGGGTTGGAGAAGAAACAATTTGAGATATAGTAAACAGAATCTATAAGACTTGGAGACTTAACTGGAGTTGGTAGAGATGTGGGGATGATTCTTTAAGATTTCTGAGTTAGGCCATTCCATTGCATAAAGTAGTCCATAAGCAGAAGTTAATTATGTTTGATTTCAACTGTTGATTTTGAGAGACCTTTGGGCACCCATGTGTCAATCTCCAGACCATATATCTGACTGCTGAGAAGATCTCAGGTGTGCAGTCTGGTCTAGAACTATATATTGATTTTTAACAACAAGCATCATAATTCTTATTAATCGGAATAAATTAATAAAAAATATTATCCCAAAGGCTCCTCCATAATATATAAAGAACTTCTACAAATCAGTAAGAAAAAGATAAGACGGCCTAGAAAAAAAGGGTGAAAGACTAGAATAGACATTTCACAGAGGAGGCTATTCGTGTGGTCAGTACATGTTTTGAAAGGTACGCAGCCTCTTTTGTCAGAGAAATGCAAATTATGTGCCTCAGTGAGATCTCTCTAGTTTGTTTATTCTACGTGGAGTTTGTTGAGCTGAGCTCCTTGGATGTGTAGATTAATATTTACATCATATTTAGGAAACTTTCAACCATGATTCTTTCAATATGGTTTCCCTTTTCTGTAATTTCTGTCTGTGTATATTGGTACACTTGATGGAGTCCCATGAGTCTCTTAAGACTTTATTTCTCCCTGTTATTTTTTCAGGAAATGCCAAATAAAAACCACAATAAGGTACCACTTAACTCACTGTGATGATGAGTGTAATATTTTATTCTATTTGGTAATATTTTAAAAACTGACAGTACTTAATGTTCAAAGCATGTGCAGAGGTGAAAACTCTTATACCCTGCTGATAGGAATGACAATCAACGCCACTACTTTGCAAAACTGTTGGGTGGTGTGTGCAGAAGCTGAAAATACACATACTTATGGCTCCACCATTAACAACAGAAATGTTAGCCAGTATTTGCTAGTAGATTTTTACAAGAATATGTAGAGCAACATTATCTTTTTTAGGTGTGTGTGTGTGTGTGTGTGCTTTTATTTTTTAAATTTTAAGAAATAGAAATTAATTTAAAATAAAGGATGTGAAAATGTTGAGAAGACTGGGCAGAAAGTTTGAGACTAGACTGTAGGACCTTGAATGTTATGCTAACACTTACAGACTGTAATATAATGAAGAACTCAAATAGATCAGTGTGACGTTTTAGCAGGATTAATCTGTCTTGGCTCAGGAAGAGAGGAATCTGTCACTGATCCATTTGCTTTTTTATGAGGTGTTTTATATTTTTTCTGTGTAAGCTTCAAAAGCAGTTATCTATTTATAATTTCAGTAGCTTTATTTTTTGTGGCCGAAGCAAATGAAGCTAGAAGCAACCCAGATTTTTTTCCCAGTAGGATAAAGAAATTGTATATATTCGTATATGCTGCACAGCAATACAGATGAATTTCACATGGAATGTTGAGCAGAGAAGCAGAACATAAGAGTACATACATACTCTACATTTATATAAAGTTCAAAAACAGGCAAAACTAAGCCATGGTATATAATTCAGGATGAAAGTTACCTTTGAAGGAGAAGGTTAGTGAGCAATTTTAGGAGGCTTTGGAGAGGGTATTCTGGGGTGCCAATACCTTGTGAAATTTCATTAGGCTAAATATTTACGCATGAGACAGACATACACCCAGAATGATGGCGGCATTAGCTTTAAGAGGGGAAACTGAAAGATGCCTGTGGATGTATACCATAGTGAGTAGAAAGGATGGGAGGAAAGGAAGAAATACCCAAAGGCCATTAAAACTACAAAGGAAAGGAGTATTTGCTCATTGGTGGGACTGATGATCTGGAAGAGCAGTGAAGAACAGGAGATTGCCAAAACTCCTTTCTGTACTATGGGTCCATCTATCATGGGCAACTTTCATTTTCAAAGAACCCCAGGTATCAAGGCAGTGGATACCATATACTGGACTACTGAATTTACTTACTACTCAGAACCACCTGAGTAGCTTTTTGGAAAGAGGTCCTAGATCCTATTCTAACATTCTCATTTTAGTACATTTGGGGTGGAGCCAAGAATCCTGAAATTTTGAAAACTCTTCCAACTGACTGATACGCAGCCTGATTTGGGAACTTCTTAGTAAAGGGAAAAAGTTAAGCAGTTTCAAGGTGGAGAGGGGATAGTTTTCTTTTTCAAATAGGAGTTGAGGGTGGGTACAGAGTCTGGGAAGAAAAATTGGCAATATAATGGTAATCCTTAGATAAGGACGAAGTAGGCGAAGGTGAGGACTTGAGGATGTGAATAGGATGAGAAACACATAAGTAAATAATTGGCCTGAAGCTTGTAAATAATTGAAGTTTTCTCCTAAGTTATTTCCTGCTGGATCTCTTTGAGATACTCATTAAAAGTCAGAACTTGATTATTTTATTTTCATAGTGTCTGTTTTAACTTTGCTTCATGTAACATTTTTAAATGTTATGTTTGGGATATATTTAAATAGCTTTATTGAAGGAAGTTGATTTAAAAAAATTTTTTTAGGTGAGGCAACCCTTGGTTGACTTCACAGATTGCAAGGACCTTGTCAGCTTACAATCCTTTATTTTCTGATTTTTTACACCTACAGCACCTGGTCATCTTATGTGGTCTCCCATCCAAGTACTAACCAGGCCCATCCCTGCTTAGCTTTTGAGATGAAGTTGATTTTAACCAACATTTTTATACTTAATATTTGCTAGGCATTGTACTAGGCACTAGAGAAAAGTCATATGGTTTCCTTGGCTTAAGGAGCTTAGCCCAATGTAGATGATATAAATAGGACATTTGCTCACAGATGTCTATACTATGCGTCAGTCATTAACAAGTTCACTCTGAAAACTTCAGGTTGTACTCTAGTACTAAATCCACCAACTGTCATGAATCTGTACATTTTGCTGTCCAGAGATCTGGAGAAACTTTCTATTTCGGTGTCTAGTTCCTTGGATCTGTCATACTACAGGGATTTTGTTTTCATCCGACAACTGGATTATGGGATATATTCTCCTTTTCCTCACCTCCCTAATTGTATATATTGTTTACATTGTCACTTTTATTTCTATGTCTCAGGATGAGGTTAAGCGTTGCTCCTGAATTCTGGATAGTATTGAGGCCAGTGCTCAGTTATTGTGCTTGTGTTGGCAGTCTGGTTACTTCTTTTGTGTCTCTCATCGTGAAAACCAACTCCCAAGAGATGGGTCCATGGACAAGTATTCAAACAACATTAACCAGTTTGTTTTTAAGTATACTTAAATTTGTGCAAATATATACCATGTGTTTTCTACATCTCCATTTCTTTTGCAGGTAGTAACCATGGCTATGTTGGTGCCAGTAACAGAATGTCAAGAAGAGCACACTTATGCTCTGCTGCTACCAGTAGTTTATTAGACATTGATCCTTTTATTTTGATACATTTGTTGGACCTTAAGGACCGGAGCAGTATGGAAAATTTGTGGGGCTTACAGCCTCGCCCACCTGCTTCATTTTTGCAGCCCACAGGTAAAACATTAACAGTGATTTCTCTTTTTCTGTGGTTCCCAAAAGAACTCTAAGCTTTTTATCTGGGTATTTCGTCCAAATGTTAGAACACAGTATGTTTCTGTAGCAAATTGATTTTTAATTGTATGTCATAAAAAATGACATCAGTCAGATTGAGTTTTGTTCAGAGGTCTTTCATGCAAAAATTATGACACAATGTCTATAAGGAGGTTTTTATATGATTTACCATTTACATTGTATCTAATGAGAGTTTGATCCACAGGAAGCACATTCCTTTGTGAATGAACTTATTTCAGGTCTCATGTGTACCCTAACTTGGAAACAGAACTGTTTCTAAATTGAATATAGAAAAGATGGTTTAACTTACACTTTGATGTTCAGTAGCCTAAAAACATATACCAGTTAACAGCAGTGTTTTATGTGCAAAGGTTATTTGTTGAAGAGAAATTATGTTTGTGTTACTGTAATACGGTATATACACACATATTGGATATATAGTCAAACTTGGACTCTTTGCAATTCAGAAATAGTCATTTTGAGCAGCTAAAGATTTACCTTTAAATAACACATTTTAAAAATTATTTTTGTTGGAAAGCTTTTAAAATATACTGAACATTTTCATCTTAAACAATAGTATACAAATCAAATCAATTATTTAGAGCAGTGATGCTTCTTTAAAGCAGCTGAACTCATTTTTCAAACAAAATCTAGAGTCTCAGTTTAGAAAAATAGAAATAGAGCTTCTATACTGAAGGATAAACTCAGAACCTGGAATATTTAGGCCACTTCCTTTCTAAGGTTACACTTCCTAGAAGTCTCCAACTTGGTTCTGAAACAGTTGCTTTTTATCTGTGGTCCCAGTAAATTTTGTATTATACTTGTATTTTTGTGGCACTATCACATCGTATATAATTTTTTTTCTGAGGTATTTTTATTGTAGAAAGCTCAGATAATAAAATTGTAAAGAAGAAAATAAAAATCACACATAGTTTTTATAATCAACAAGAAATACTTTTTAAAAAAATTATCACATTGGCAAAAGGTTTGCCTAAGTTATAACCGGTGTTGTTTTCGAAGACCTAGTGAAACAGACAAGTTCTGGTTCTATAGATAGGTGTGTACATTTATTTTACCTTTCTGAAGGAAAATTTTATAGTTGGTTTAAAATATTTCTTTCCTTTCATTCTGTAATTTCACTTCTAGGAGTATATCCCAAAGGGAAAACAGAGTTCTTTGAAAATATCCAGCAATACAATTAGGGCTGAAAAATTATAGTTTAGCCATGCAATAGCATATTTTGTAGACAGGTAAAATCGTGTTTTTGAAAAATATTCAGTGTCTTTGGGAAAAAGAATACAAACTATAGAAACAGAATAAGATCTCTGTTCTCTAAAATTTAGTTTTCCATATAAAGTTAATGATATAAATGAGATGACCATAGCTTCAAATCCAGGTGATTAAAATGATGAGGATGGGGGAGATAGCAAAGAGAGAGCGAGCCTTAGATTTAAACATCTTTAGTTTGACATAACCACCAGGATATCAAAGTAGAGATGCCTGTTAGACAACTAAAAGTTAAGAATTGGAATAGAGGCAGTTATTTGCCTCTATGATACTGGATAATTACAACTAAGGGGATAATTAAAACTCTCAAAAAAGAGAGTTTCAAGAAAATTTTAAAAAGAGCGGGGACATAATCATGATAAACATCTGTTTTTACTGAGTGCGCAGAGATGAGCTTGATGAAGAACCTTTGGAAAGGACAAAAACCAAGAGAACAGAGTCATTTGAACAGCCAAATGAAAGTACCCATTCATGAGAGGATATTAAAAACAAATATTGTAATAAGACCCTGCATTCCTCTTTGTTAAAATGCCTGCTTGGGTTTTGATGTTTATTTTGGTTTCTTGTATATTTTTTTCTTCTCAGTCTGTATAACTTTCATTTCCTTGTTTTACTGCTTTAGCTGAGACTTCACTGTGATATTGAAAAGGAGTAGTGAAAGGAGACGTCCTTGCCTTGCCCTTGATGTTGGTGGGAAAGCTTCAGGTTTCTCATCATTAACTAGTTTCTTTGTAGATATTCTTTATCACATTGAGGAAGTTCACTTCCATTTTTAACTTTACTAAGACTTTACTAAGAGTTTTTTTTTTGTTTTTGTTTAATCATGAATGGGTGTTGGATTTTGTCAAGTGCTTTTTTGTATTTATTGATATCTGATGGATTACATTAATTGATTTTTGGATGTTGAACTAACCTTGCATATCTGGGATCACTTGGTTGTAATATATAATTTTTAAATACATATTTAGATTCATTTGCTAATGTTTTGTTGAGGGTTTTCTCTATGTTCATGAGAGTTATTGGTCAGTAGTTTTCTTGTAATATCTTCACTTGCTTTTGGCATTAGAGTAATGCTGGCCTCATAGAGTTAGGAAGTATTTTCTTTGCTTCTCTCCTTGGAGATTGTATGGAATTGGTAAAAACTCTTCCTTAAATATTTAGTAGAATTCACCAGTGAACTCTTCTGGGCCTGATGCTTTTTCTGTTTTAGAAAGTTGTTAACTATTGATTCAATTTCTTTAATAGATAATGGCCTATTGAGATTGTTTTTTGTGTGAGTTTTGGCATATTATCTTTCAAGGAATTGGTCCATTACATCTAGGTTTTTAGATTCATTTGCATGGAGTTGTGCATAATATTTCTTTAATTATCCTTGTATTCTTTCAACTCTTATTGAGTGAACGCCTGTTATCTATCAGACTCACTGCAAGTACTTAACTACTGTGCTGTAAAATGAGCATTGTAAAAGGCATCAGGATATGACCAACAGGTAATGTAGCTGAATCAGATTGTAAGGTACATGTAGTGGTGAGTGGAACTAGAAAGTCAAGTTGGGTTCATTCTGCAGAAGGCTTTACATGTTAGCCTCTAGAATTTATTCATTGTGCACATCGGGGAGCCATTGTTTCAGTTTAGGAGTGGTTTAATTCAAACTGTATTTTAGAAAACTGGTAGTGCCTGGAAAATCAGAAATGGAATTTTAATCAGGGTACCATTTCTGTTCTTAGAATAAGATGACAAATTTATACATTTCTGTGTATTTTCTCAATCATTGTATGATTGAAAATATGTGGGACTGGGGGTAAGATCTCCAGAATTTTTAACATTAAAGTTCTACTTACCCTCTTGATAATACATTAATCTAGGCAATATATAAGTAAGATTTACTTATAGTATGGCAGTGGTAATATTTAGAACCTTGTGAAATTAGACTTTATAAGGGCTTGACAACCATTTGGAAAGTGATAGATTCTGGAGAAGCTTAGGTGACCAGGAGAAGGGTGGCAGAATTGACAGATACTGAAGTCTTATAGGACAAGCTATAGAGAGCTGTTGTTCCTGAAGGCTATTATTGAATATGAAAGAAGTTACAAATGAGAGTCTCAATTCTAATTAACCTTGTAATCTGGAAAATTCAAGAAGGCTTCTCATTATCAGTACAGTAAATATCCTTAAATTGTCAGATTCCCCTGGTATAAAATTCCATAGTACCTTACACTTTTATGTCTTGGAACTTATCATGTAGCACTGAAATGGACTATTTTTCATTTTTCCTAGCCTGGACTGTAAGCTTTGCAAGGGCAAAGACTTGAGTATTCATCTTTTCCAGTTGTATCCCCTGCCCAGCAGCACTGTGCTTGGCATTTGAAACAGGCTCAGTAATTGTTTATTGACTAATTATCAGATGGTGGAGGTGTATTAAAATCTTTTTTGTATTTTCCCACTTGGGATTTAAATTTTTTAAATTTCTTGTCAGTTTTTAGTGATAATAAACTGGACCATGTAGGTTAATACAGATTTTCATACTTAAGTCTATGTATATAAGGATGGGAAGTGAGAGCCACAAAAATTATTTTAAAACGTTGAGTATTTTGTGCCATAGGCGGTTTAGCCTGGAATGAAAGGTCACTAAGATGCAATCTGCATACCTAAGTTCACAATTTACATGTTTGTCTTCCTCAATTTAATGTGATAAGTGCTGCACCAGAAGTATACTTCACGTACTGTACAAAATTAGGTAAGAATTGATTTGGAAGGAGGAGAGCGGTGGTTTAGGTGCCTGAAGGGAGGGTTCATTTCAGATATATCTGATGAGTTTGGGTTGGCAGAGAGAGCAAAGGGAATAAGATGTGAAAAGCATGGAAGTATAATAGAGCATGGCTGATGTAAGTAATTCCAAAAGATTGGGATACATTTGGGGTAGAGGTAGAAGTAAAGCCACTTGGTACTGGTGACATTGGGGCCTCCTGTGCCGTGCTAGTGCTTTTTAAAATGATTCTAAGCAAGAAAGTGATATCTAATTTGGATTTTAGAAAAATGCTCTGACATCTTGGTAGACTATGGATTGGATGGGAACTATATCACAGAGTCCTTTCGCAAACTTTTGAAACAGGGTCTGATGACAACTCTTATGTGTCTATTATTATCTTCATTTTATGTATAAATAATTGGACTGAAGTTGTTGAACTTACAGAAAAGTATAGCAACTAAATGGTAGATCTGAGACCAAATCTTGGGTTTCGAAAATCTCTCATCATATTTGTGAATGCTTTCAACTGCAAGTAACAAAATGTTGCCAGTGGTGGCTTAATAAAGGCTTTTTATTATGCATATTGAGAAATATGGAGGTAGGTGATTCCAAGTTAATTAGGTACCTAAAAGGCAGAGCACTGAATGGTATTCCTATGATTGTCATACCTCTTCTCTCATGTAATAAGATGACTGCCACAGCTTTAGGCATCATGTATCTACAGAAATGTGTCACTAGCGTGAAGGAAAAGACTGGATGGAAAAGAGAGCCTATTCCTGTGACCCTGGAGAGCAAAGTTACTCATATTAAAAATCACGGACTCTGGATGCTGACTTCTCAGTTTGAATTAAAGCTTCTCTACTTATTAGCTGTGTTAACTTGAGTATGTTGTGTAACCTTTCTTTCTTTACTCATTTATGAAATGGTGATAATAGTATTTATCTCAGAGGATTGATATGAGAGGATTAAATGACTTAATATTTTTTAAATATCTGACACTGGGTAAGCTCTTTTAGGTATTTGTTAAATAAATAAACAATAAAATCTTCCTACCAGCATAGAAAATCTTACCCAGAAGAACCCCCTTCCCCACACTTTTGGCTGGTACTGAGTCATGTGCCTACCATAAGCACCGTCAGAGAGGGATGAATGACCTTAGACCTGTCCTGGACCCATATCCACCGGGGCTGAAGGAGAGACCTAAACTCACTGAGCACATTGCTGCCCACCTGATGCCTGAACACAATCTGGGTCCTTTTTGTATGGTAGAAGTGGGGAGAATGACTGTTGGACACACTACAGTGTCTGCCTTTTACTGATTTCCTCATTTATGGCAGAAGGTTGTTGCAATGTGTAAGCAGATTCAACTCTATCATTTCTGCCAATAAAGGATGTGTTCTTTGTCTAGTTAGGGTGCCTGTTTTGGAGGGGGTTTGTATGTGTGGAGTTTTTTGGGGGGATAGGTCTTGATTTTTTTTTTTTTTTTGCTTCAGTCAGTCATAATGTTTTTTCATTTCCAAAATACCTACCTCTTTTTTCCTTCCTGCAGTAGAATGTTTGTATTTTCCTTGCTCATGCCTCTTATTTTAATATTTGAGTGGTGGGAGAAGAAATTAAAAACAAATTCAACTCCTGTTGTGGGTTCCCTGGGTTCCTACAGTCTCCCAGGATGTTTGAAATCAGGGGAGATCACCAGACTCAACAGGAGACAAAGAAAAAGTGTTGTTGAGCTCGTACATAAAGAAACCAGCACTATGAAAGGAAAGAGATGGGTGCTTTGCTGAGCGAGGCTGGGGCAGGGTTTTTAAAAGGAACTAGGCAGAAAGGCATGTAGAGGTGAAGGTTTTTTGGTGTTTGCACAGTGTGGCTACATGTTTCTTCATGCATCACATGTCTCATCAGCATGATAAATCCCCTGGGTATGGTGGGTGTGTGTTTGTGTGTGTGTGTGTGTGTGTGTGTGTGTGTGTGTGTGTGTGTGTGAGAGAGAGAGAGAGAGAGAGAGAGAGAGAGAGAGAGAGAGAGAGAGAGAGAAGAAAGGATCGCACAGTGATCCTCTGGGCCTGATTGCCGCTAGTAGAGCCAGGGGAAAGTTTTTAAGCCCTTATAACTGGTTCCTTATGGTTAGCGACCCTGGTATCTTTAATGTTGACTGGTGTCGCACTAGGGTGGATGTCTTTGGGGAGCTCTTGGATGGCTCTTGTCTCTTCATCCTGACTGATTCAGCATAAAGTTGCCTTCCTGTCTCACTTTCTCTGGGAAGAGAGAAACATTACGTTTAGTGGCTGCAGGCTCACTGGCAGGGAACTTTTATGATATTCCTTGGAACTTAATAGCTGCATCTACTTTGGATAGTAGTTCAGTATATCAACTTTTTAAAATTAATTGGAATATTTTTATATACTGTATAAGTAGATTTGAATAAGTATTTTACTTCTAGGTTTTTAAAAAAATGTTTTAAATTATGAACATCATAAAACCTAAGTGTAGAAAATTTGAGAAAAGTATAAAGAAGAAAGCATAGACAGTAGGGTGGCTTTTTAAATATTAACAGTTATATAATTCAGATTTGAGTAATTACAATGTGACCCAGATTCTAACTTTGAAGTTGTGAATAAAGTTAAAATACTTGTGATTATCTTTATTTTCTTTAATTGCATTTAATGCATGTTTGTATTGTTGATGTGACCTAAAGCATCTTAGCTTATTTACACAGCAAGTTTGCATATATTTACAGTACACAATGATTTCATGAATGTTAAAGTATAGATAAACATGAGTTGTCACTTTCTCTCTGAAGCATCATATTCTCGAAAAGATAAAGATCAAAGGAAGCAACAGGCAATGTGGCGAGTTCCCTCTGACTTAAAGATGCTAAAAAGACTCAAAACTCAAATGGCCGAAGTTCGATGTATGAAAACTGATGTAAAGAATCCACTTTCAGAAATAAAAAGTAGCTGTGCTGCTTCTGGAGACACGCAGACAAGCCTTTTTTCTGCTGATCAGGCAGCTTTGGCTGCATGTGGAACCGAAAACTCTGACAGATTACAGGATTTGGGAATGGAGCTCTTGGCAAAGTCTTCAGTTGCCAGTTGTTACATACGAAACTGTAAGTGAAGAAGATCCTATTAGTGTCATTTTTTTTTTTCATATGACATTTGGGAAGCTAGAGGGTGGGTTATTTTCAGAATAATACTTAAACATCTCTCTTACAGTGAATTAGGACTACAAATACAAACAGCCTTTTCTCTCATCTAAAAGTGACTATATTTTCTGCTATACAGTAGAGCTAATATTGCTTGTATGCTTATTCTCTGCCGGGTAATAAATAAGACAAAATACTTAATTTCATGGATTTTGCATTCACGTATTCATTCATGTGGTGGTAACTGGACATTAAAATGTATAGGTGGGTAAAGTTAATTTCAGTTGGTAAAGAGTGCTGTGAAGGAAACAACAGAACAGTGGGATGAGAAGAGCAAGTGAGAAGTGTGCTACTTTAATTAGGGGAGTCAGAGAAGGTCTCTGAGGACAACATTTGAACCAAGACCTGAAGGTTGCAAAAGTGGCAGCCATGCAAAGATCTTTGGGAGCACTGTTCAGGGTAAACAGAACAGAAAATGCAAAGTCACTGATGATGATACAAGATTTGCTATGCATGTTCGAAGTTTCAAAGGAAGACCATTCTGGCTGAATATAATGAATAAAGCAGTGGGGACCTAATAGGAAATAAGTCAGAGAGGATCTAGCTCAGGTAGTGTTTTTTAAGACCTCGATAGAGTTTGGAGTTTTATTCTGGTTTTAGGAGGAAATGTCTAGGGAATATAAATTGGCAGTGTGGGGGGCAGTTTATGTTCTGATTTACTTTTTACAAAGTTTACTTTGTTTGAAGGGTCTGAAAAGGATTGAGAATGGCAGTTGTAAGAACTGTAAACAGCCTATTACAATAGCTTGTATGAAATATGGTGGCTCATTCTGGAGTTATTACAGTGGATAGATGGACTTGCTCATAGTCTAGTAACCTTTTTTGACTGAGGTTCCCATATCTCTTAATTCTCCCAAGGATGGTACATAGCTAGTACTATTTTAGATACATAGGTGAGAACTTCATCTACTACATACAATGGATAATTTTAGACCAGGAAGGCTCAATTCTTTCCCACAACCCTAGTTAAAAAAGGCTGGATAGTGTTTTAAGGAAAGTAAAAAAACTAAGAATGATGTAGCCTTTTAAATTTCTATGTGCTTATTTATAGGTCTCATATTTTGCTTCTTAAATCAATTTCCATAATTTTCCTAGAAAAGTATTATTAGGTAAATATATTGGTATAAAGTTACTTATTCTGTTCTCTTAAATTTTAAAAACTTCCTCTATGAGGTGTTAATTTTTCATTTACTACATTGCTTATTTGTGTTTTCTTATTTTTTCCTGTACTTGACTAGAGGCTTGTTCATTTTTTTCACCTCTTGAAAGACCTAGTTCTTAGATTTATTTTACCTACTGTTTTGTCTTTTGTTATCTTAATATCTGCCATTGTTTCTGTTAATGCATCTCATTTGTTTTTTCCTTAACCGATAGTTTATGTACACTTGTTAGTAGAGAAATCTTAAATCCTTTCTCACATCTTTTTTTCCTTTTTTTTTTTTTTTCAAGTGTACAATTCAGCAATATAGTAACAAAGTTTTGTGGCAATCACTGTTATCTAAGTTGAGAACATTTTTATTACTTTTCCCCCCAAAACTCCATGTCTGAGAACAGTCACCCCCACCATCTGCTCTGACCATTCATGTACAAGGTTTTATGTGGACATGTATATGTTTTTATTATCTTGAGTATATGCTTAGGAGTGGAATTGCTGGGTTATATGAGAACTATATTTAACTTTTGGAGGCACTGCTATAACTATTTCCAAAGCAGCTGCACCATATCAGAGTCCTGTAAGCATTGGGTGAGGCTTCCAGTTTCTCCATATCTTTGCCAACACTTGTTATTGCCCTTTTTTAAAAAAAATTTTCCCGTTGAATTGTTTTGGCCTTGTTAGCAAAAATTTATTGACCATAAGTATAAGGGCTTATTTCTGGACTCAAGGCTCTGTTCCATTGATTTATAGTGCTGTCTTTACACAAGTGTCATACAGTCTTGATTACTGTAGTTTAATAGCAAGTTTTGAAATTGGAAATGTGAATCCTCTCTTCAAGGTCGTTTTTAGGTATTCTGGATCTTTTGCATGTTTATATGAATTTTAGTATCAGCTTGTCAGTTTCTGCATTTAAAAAGAATTTTTATAGGGATTGTGTTAAATCTGTAGGTCAAACTTGAGAGTATTGCCACGTTTACAATATTAAAAGTCTTCCTAATCAGTGAACACAGATTATTTTCCTGTCATCTTTATTTTCTTTAACAATGTTTGGTAGTTTTCAGTGTATAAGTCCTGTATGTCTTAAATTTTTTTCTAGGTGTTTTATTCTATTTGATGCTATTGTAAATGGAATTGTTTTTTACATTTCATTCTCAGATTGTTCTTTGCTGATGTATAAAGAGACAATTGATTATTGGTCTTGTATCCTAGCTTGCTGAACCTGTTTATTACCTTTTAATGCATCTCTTCTGCTTTCTTTTTTATTATTTTTCTAGCCTCTTGAGTATACATGTAAGCCATTAGCATTTTTTTCCTAATTAGCAGTTGCAGCTTTTTTCTGTTTTTAAGGCTATACATTTTCTTTTAACTGTTTTAGCCACAAACATCTTGAAATATTGAAGTTGTGTTTCATTTCTAATTCAACACTGATTTTCTTTTTAATCCATAATATTTTATAATTTCCAAGTGTTTAGGGGTTATATTTTTATTGTTAATACTTAGTTTAATTGCATTGAGATTGGAGTTTGTGTCTGGTATGATTTTTCTTTTGAAGTTTACTGATTTTTTTAGTGTCATAAGTTAACACTGCTCCAAAAGCAACAAAGTAGGAATGCTTTGGGGATAAAACCCTAAATAAACCCGTTGAGACCAGAGTGTCTCTTTTTTTGTTTGTTCTTTGGCACAGTAGATAGAATACCTTCCATGTATAAGTGTAAAACCTTTCTCTGATTGCATAGGTAATAAATTTTGTGCTGTTTTATCATATTCAGAAATGTTTTTAAATGTCTTTGCAGCCACAAATAAAAAGAGTAATTCACCCAAGCCAGCTCGGTCCAGTATAGCAGGTAGTCTATCACTTCGAAGAGCAGTAGACTCTGGGGAAAATAGCCATTCAAAAGGAGATTGTCAACCTCCATCTGAAGGTAAATTTGGAGAGTTCAGAATGTAATTTCAGTGGGTAGACGTCTGTTAATTGAAGTCAATCTTATGATGTAGCTTTAGACCTTTAAAGGTACCAAAAATACTGAAATTTGATTCTAACATTCCTTGATTTCACAACTGAACAGACCCCATCAGTAAGAAAATGGCAGCCCTTAGGCTGCATATTCTGTACTTCTTAATTTTACATACTTGACATCAAAAAAACTAGGATATATTTTTTAATTATTTTTTTGTTTTTCTATAGTTCAGAAGTATATATTTAGTGAGATTCTTTAAAGTGGAAATTAGAAAAGTTTCTTTTTGTTTTCCTTTTTTCTGAATATCCCCTTCCTTTTCTGTAGGTTCCCCAGGAAGCTGTCAGTCTGGGAGCAGGCACAGTTCTTCTCCCCGAGCCTTGACACATAGCAGTGTCAGTGATGTTCTGCCGAAATCCGAAGACCGGCAGTGTCAAGCTTTGGATTCTGATGCTGTTGTGGTTGCAGTTATCAATGGCTTACCTACTGTTGAGAAAAGGAGGAAGATGGTCACGTTGGGGTAAGTTAAGTTCTTTTGTTTATTTAATGACATAATAGCTGATAGCCTCAATGAACAAAATAGTTTCTACTATATTAATTTTTAGAAGACTGAAAGTTTATATGTTACTTGTAAATGTATCAGAAACCTTTTTTTTTTTTTAATGGGATATACTAATACCAGAAATTTAGTTTAAATATTCATTGTCATGGAAGTTAGGATAGTAATGGTACAAAACCTTGTATGAACTCTACCTTGTGATATTTTGTGTGTATTTGTGTCAGCTTTTTTTCCCCCCTGTCTGCCCCACACTTTCCAAAGACATTTGTGCTGGGCTGCACTATGTCTCACATGTCTTCTACGCATACTTTGTGTGGAACAAAGTACTTCTAGCAGTTTTATTTTCACACCGATTTTTATCTCACCTTTTTTCTCTCTTCTTGTAAAAGCATCCTCAAAACTCATAGTTGGAATTTTCCAAAAGGATATATGTGGTGGTCAACACCTTTATCTTTCTTCTAGGAAACAAATTCTGACCCCAGCAATGTCAATTAAATTTCCATTCCCTCAAAAGATAGAGTGGTTGTGGAATGTATTGCCTACATGCTAGATGAGCCTTAATACCCATCTGTTGATCTATTTTATGGATATTAAATACATTTTTCTAAATTTAAACAGTAGAATAGCTCTACCTTGGAGACTTTGAAAAGAACTTTGAATTAAATTTAGAGAAAGATTGCCATGTTTTAAGTTTACTTAATTTTATATAGTTTTAAGATCTAGATAGTTACCAAATCTAAAAAGACAGCTGGTAGGTAAGTTTTCTGGTTTAGCTCATTTGCGTGTAGAAGGTGTTATAATCATTGGAGATTATCTTGTCCTCCCCATTACTTAGCCTGATTTTATACATCCTTTCAAGTTGAAGCTGCAACCAGCTTTTATATTTTATTTGTTATGGAGATATTGATATCCGCCTTTAGTGATAAAAATTAAATGTATTTGAACATAGACTTTCTAGACTGTAAAATCCTTTATAAATGTCTGCAGCTCTTAGCTATAACTCTAATTTTACAAATAATTGTATCACCACCCTGGCTCACGTTGTGTTTTCCAGCTTGTGTCTTTTTTCATTGCCTGACTTAAAGTTGTATAAGCAAAAATTTTAAATACTAATAATAAGTGTTTCAAAAATGTAAGTAAAAGAATATTAAGTGAAATTTTTCCTGTCTTTGTCTTTCATCTGCTGTTTTCCAACACCCCGCCCACACACATTCCTACTGTTCTTAATTTTTTTTTGATGCTTTTCATTTTTTATATGATGTCGTCTCAGTTTTTATGTATATTTAAGCAACTGTGACTATAGTTTTTTTAATAGAAAAGGTGTACCCTTTAATAATATATATCAACAGTATTTTCTTATAGAGAACATTATTTAGGATTTCTATTTCTTAATTGTAATTTTTATTGAGATAATTGTAGATTAATATGCAGTTAAAAGAAAATAAAGAGAGATCCTATGTTCCTTGCCCCTTATCCCCTAATGATAACATTTTGTAAAACTGATAGACTATGACAACCAGGATATTGACATTGACACAATCCATCATTATATGATCTTCATTGTGGTCTAGTGAATTTTTTAAAAATAAACTTGAAATTTAGTATTAAACATCAGTACCATATACCCTACTTAGTTTGATGCTCATTACAGGACAAGAGGAAAATATAGACTATTGTATCACTGACCTGTTATACAAAAATATCAGGTTGTTTTCTCCATCTTTTAGGGTTAATACTAAAGGAGGTCGTCTGGAAGGAATGCAAATGAATGACTTGGAAAATAATTCTGAAACGGGAGAATTACAGCCTATACTACCTGAAGGAGTATCAGTTGCCCCTGAGGAAGGTAAAGAGTGATAAATCACAATTAGGTGGGAGGTGGGAATGATAGTCTTTTTTTGGTGTTGGTGGCGGGGGGGGGTTATTGATTTCATAAAAAAGTTATTGAGACAGTTTCTGCTGACATCCTTGATCTGAACAAAGCATTCATTGTGCCACTGAATTTGATTTACTAGGACATTAAGCACACAGGAAGACAAAGTGCATAATCAACTACTTGAAAGAACATGTCCTATTGGAAGGGAGATTTACAGGAGGGAAAAACTCATTCAATAACTATATTAAGCCACTTACATGACAGGCATTGAATTTTTGCTAAGATAGGCAAAGATGAAATTATGTATGTTCACAGTCTTATGGAGAAGACATGCTCAAAAACAACTAATTAGAATATTAAGTGTTAAATACTTCATCTTCTAAAGTCATTTTGATTAATGTTTGTAGATTGCTTAGGTCTTATAGAAGTATTCCAAACTTTAACCATTTAAAAAATTCTTTATGGTAACTGACTTCAACTCTGCCAATTCATTTTTAGTTGCATTGGTAGTATTCGTCTACATGTTTTAGTTTCTTATTTTTTATTTCAAAGCATAGAAGACATTCTGTAATTTTGAGTAACAGAAGGTGTTCGAAACAAGGCTTATGAGTGTTGCCCTTGCTATGTTCTTTTTATTTTAGCGAAAAAGCCTTTATAGGTAATATTTGACGTTTAAATTTTTTTTAATTTTAATTAGTTTCAAGTGTACAGTATGTTGGTTAGGCATCTGTTAGATTACTTGACTCCATTATATCTGGATCACTGTTCTATTCTCTCATATGGTTTCTGCTTCTTTGTCTTCCCATTTTGGCTGCCTTTCTGTGTCTGTTTCTACGTACTAAGCAAAGCTCCTAAGTCTCCCAATCTTATTAGTGTGGATTTTGTAAAGTAGGTGTCCAGTGACACAGTCCTGAGAGGGGTTCAGCTGCAGGCCAAATGTAGCTCAAGTCTCTACCCCTCCAGGGCCACCTGTTAAGATTCAGCAAGCAATCTACAGATGCTGTGCTTATTGTTGCCTCACAAGGCCACACCAGAAACCAAGGCCAGCTGCCTCCACCAGTGTGAGCCTCAGCAAGGAGCATCTGACTTGCTGAGGATACACCTGGATGTGACTTTGGGTGGGACTCAAGTTGGGGTTGTTGGGGTTTCAGAGAATCCTCTAGGTGGAGCAACCTTTGTTTTTCAGTTTGACGACATCACAGCTATGGCAGCACTGTGTCCAGCGCACGGGTAGTGGGGAGGGCTCAACAGGGAACAATGGATACTGCTGGCACTTCTGTACTGAGTAAGTCTCACTTAGGCCCTCACTCCGACAATGTCTTCCTGTAAGTCCCTGGTGCCCCTGCATGCAGCTGAATCGGCACTGGTGCTCAGAGCCAGCAGGTTTGTTACAAGGAAAATCCGCTCGTGGATGTGGCCCCTTTAAGAGGCGTCTGCAGCTGCTGCAGCCTCCGTCTCAGCCGCTCGAGACCAGGCAGCCTCGCGTCTGCACTCCATTCTACCTTCTGCCATTGCAGGGTGATTTCTTGGATTTCTCCCTTGCTGTATGTCATGTTCCTCTAAATCCAGGTGATTTTTCCTTGCTATATTGCTTCGTTTCCATCACAACTTTGATTTGGTCACCAGAGGGATGAACAGAGCCTCTTTAATCTACGCCATTTTTTTCCCCTCTGAATTTTTTTTCCATTTTTCAGTGAGACTCTGCTACCTTCCACCTCTGCACTTATTTGAATTTCAGTGAATGATAAATTGTAGTTCAAAACATATATACAGGTGCCAGCATCTACCTCTGTTTACCCTGTGAGAGGGTGTGTGGGTGGTGGCATTTTTAAGCTTTTCAGTTAAAGAACACTAAATGTTTTGGTCTTTCTTCTTAGTTGCTGCTCCTGTGGTGGACAGCATTATTTCAGTAGGAGAGATTAAATGGAAAGGATTTTTTAAATGAAATGTTGATTTTTAGAACATTAAGAAATATTATGATTGCTCTTTCTAGAAAGGACCTGTAGGGATTAACTAGTTTCCATGTATTTATGTATACTGATTATAAATTGTAATGGCTTAAATTTTTACACCGTGTATTTGGATTACAGTCTCCTTTTATTCATGCAACATTTATGAAATGCCTCTAATTTCCTTAGCATTACATATGATGCTGATAATAAAGTAATTTCTGAACCTGCTGTTTAGTTTAAGGTTTCCCTACCTTGGTACTGTTGACATTTGGGCCAGATGATTCTTTGTTGTAGGAGGCAGCCCTGTGCATTATAGGATGTTTAACAGCATCCTTGGCTTTTAATCACTAAGCTCCAGTAGTACCTCCTCCTAGTTACAATAACCAAAAATGTTCAGATATTGCCAAATGTCCCTATAGAGGCAAAGTCATCTCCAGTTGAGAAGCACTGGTTGAGTTAAATGATTCTCAACCGGGGGTGACCACTCCTTAAGAATTATTTGCCACAGTAGGTCACAGTTACAAATGGGAGCAAATTGTGACTCAGGTATATTAGATATATGTGGTGGTGGTGGGAGTGGGGCAGGGAGAACAATTGAAACCACTGGTCTAAAGTGTCAGACCTGTTAATGGCTGATTATAATTCAGAATGACGAGTGTTGAGATCGGGCAAATAGGGAACTTAAAGAACAGGTATGTAATAATAAAAATAATAGAGAATATTGACTAAGTCCTCATTATGTATTAGAAACTGCTAAAGACTTTACCAATATTACCTTATGTTTTCTCAACACAGCCCTACATGGTAGTTACTTTATTATCTTGATCTTATAGGTGAGTAGGTTCAGGCTTAGAGATGTAACTTATCTTACCAGAGTCACAGACTTAAAATAGGAGGCTGGAATTTGAACCCAAAGCCAGTGCTCATAACTATCACCTCTCTACTAACCTAGTCTACCCCAGAAAAATCATCCTGAGGGATGAATAGGAGTTGGCCAGGTAAAGACTGGCAAAAGATGGGGCCAGAGTGAAGGCAGAGGTCAGATCATGAAGAGTTATGTTGTATGTCCTACTTAGGATTTGGACTCTGTCCTTTGGAATCTAAACAAGAAGTGAAATAATAAAATTACATTTTAAAATTCCAACTCTAACTGCATTGTGTAGAATGGATTTTGTGGGGTTGACATGAGGCGTGGAACTCTGGGGACAGGAAAACTGGTAAGAAGCTTGTTAAATTAATCAAGGTGAGGAATGACTTGGATTTCTTAATTTCAGCCTTTAGATCATAAATTCACATTACCATAGAGAAGTTTTTATATATACGTAGCTACTTAGCATCAAAAAACTCCTGGAAGCTTTGACATTAGTTTCATTTATTTGAAGCTGATCATTGGTAGCTTATCCTAAAAACGAGAAAGGCATTTGCTTGGCCACATTTAGGACTGCTATGGACTTGAAACTATGAGATTTAGAGCCAAGTGCTGAATGTTACCCAGTAACACATTTTCTTTTTTGTAAGCAGTGTTTTGATATAAAGCACCTATAACTCAATATGAAAAGTTGCTAGATCAACAGGGCTGCATAAGTACATCCTTGCAATTTCTTGGTTTACCACTGACATCTCAAGAAAAGCAGTAAGAAGAAGGCTTACTGATGAAGCTGGAAGAAGGGAATACAGTGGACAAAAAGAGCCCTGTGCTTTTGGAATGTGCTTTGTTTGTGAGAGTAGAATAGGGCCTTACTGCTGTGGGTATAATTCTATCATCAGCAGGAGCGAGTTCTCAAAAACTTTTATTTTTCACACTGGTAAGCCTTGGTAGAAAGTTGAGTGGGTTTCTCTTCTATCCATCCTTAGGAAAAACAAGGCTCTTTATTAGAGCAGAATACCTAAAGGAAATTTTTCTGTCAAATCACATGGATTGGTGTTTCTCTCTTCCTCTCCTCCCCTACTCCTCTCCTCTTTTTCTCAAGCTCTGTGAACAAGCTTTAAAACAGGCATTTGGGATTTTGGGACTAAATGAACTCTTAAATGTTCTTGAGCATCAAAAAAAATGTAAGTTTTCTTGGACATGACAGGCATCAACCAGGCTTTTTTCCTATTGGGACCATATGGGACGAGTTTATATTAACCATCTGTGTCCTTACCACCACCACCACCACCACCACCAATTGGTACCCTACAAAATGCCTGTAGTAAACCAGTTTCTTCCTTGGTCTGTCTAACATGGAGACCTTACTCTGATTAAGTTCCTACTGACGTTGCACAGGTCACTTTAAATTAAGTCATGGGCATCAAGGGAAAGCCGTGGCACGCACACCTGTTACAAACCTTGGTGGCAGCCTGTGCGGGATACAGAGTCTGATGCTCCCGCATTGCTGATTCCTTTTGGAATATTAAGAATTTTAACATAAGTTACAAAAGCTCAAATCAGTTGGCTTACACAATAAGCAAGATTTACTCTCTTATGTTAAAAAGAAGTCTCACCTAACTGGTAAGGCAGTTTAAGGGTTGGAAAATTTAGCTATTCACTCTCATCAAAATCTCCTTTTTTTCTCTGTCTTTTACTCTACTACTCAGTGAGTTGGCTCAGCTCCTCTTGGGATGGCAAGATGGTTTCTGTAGTTCCAAACTTTACATGAGTCAGAACAATGTTCTGGGAACTAAGGAAGATTATTTCTATGTATTTATTTACCGAGAAGTAATAAAACCATTCTCAACAACTTCCTGACTTCCTCTTAAATCTAATTAATCACCGGCAAGAAAAGGAAGCCTGGCAAAGTTTAAACATGTGGTCCCTAACCCATTTTACATAGCCACTTGGTGCAGTACTAAAGTTCTGTCAGAAAGGAGGAAGGCAGGTGAAGCATTAGTGTTTGCTGTAACAAGTGGTGAATGCATTCTCTAAGCATCTGAAATTCGAGCACCCTTGGACAACAGTTAGCTTTGGATATTGCTGAGCAAGCACATGGTGGTTGCTCAAAAATGGTGTGGTAGGTGATTGATATAGAAAAACACTATTTCAAATTTTATTTGAAGGTGTAATTTTTTTTCACATTAACATCTCTGAAACATAATTTAATGGTACCTTGTAATTACTATTAGTGACAGCCAGTTGTGTAAAAACCTGTTGACATCTGGTGAGATCAAGAAAGATCCAGTATTCAAACTACTTCGAGCTAGTTTGCTGTAATCATTATTTAATGCAGTGGGAAACCATTGCAATACATGGGGCAAGGCACAGTAAATAGCTTTTGACCTATTGCCTGACAGCAGCTAGTCTCATTTTTTTTTTTAATGTAAGTATTTACCCTTTTGTTGTTTACTCCCTCTCAGTTACTGATGGCAATGGGTTGTACAGGCCCTGTCGACTTAGCAGTCCAACAAGTAAGCTAGAGGTCAAGAGACCAATTTGTTTTTCTCCTTACATTCACAAAGCTAGGGAATTTCCAGATCTTAGGACTTGATTAAAGACCAGTTAATGTCTTCATGCAGAAATTCCTTCCCAGCATTTCTTGGGAAATACATTGCATATTCTCCTGAATCCTGAGAAAAATGTGTCAAATCAAAAAAAAAATGGAAAAGTTTTTCTAATTCTCCTGTTAATCTTATCAACACAGAAACCTTATTGGTTTGAAGGATTCCATTTACATCAAGTGGAAAGTAAAAACTGAAAATGCTGATAACCTGGAATCAAAGGTTAGGATCAGTAGAAGCACCTTGGAAAGAAGGGCTCACAGTCAAACCAGTCCTGGTTAAAGCTGTTGCCTTTTATAAGCGTGTGCTGATGGCCCTGTCTGCATACTGTACTTTGTAGGAATCTTATGAGTGGCGTTCCAAGAAATAGGAAGTTTGGGAAGCAAAATAATTCCTTAAATTGGCAATTTTGACATGATTCTGTGCAGTACTAGAAACTTTGCTAAAAGTTGTATATGTAAATTATTTGAATGCTACCTAGTAATGCTCACCATATTTTCCAATATTTGAATATATACTATAAGGCACAATTTTTGGAAAACTACAAATTAAATGATTTTTTAAAAAAGATATCGAATGAATAAAGAGTTTGAACAATGTTGTAAGCATTTAAAGAACAACTTAAGATTTTAGGAATTCCAGAGAAGTTCAGTTCTGTGTTTGTGAATCTTGAAGGTTAGTGTCTGTCAGAAATTCAGAAACACTGGTTACCAGGAGGTAAAATTTGTGCCTAGAATTTCAAGCACACAGCAGTCTCATGAAGGGCCACAAGGTGGTAGTGGTGCTTCGCCGAAGAAACCGGTTTGGTCTCCAAACGAGTATCGTTCAAGGAGAACAGGACAGTTTTTTTCTTTGCTGAAAGAGATTTCAGAACTGTCCATACTTTCAGTCAGTGTCTTCCAGAGATGTAGGGGAGAAATAATACACAAAATTTTTGAGACAGAAGAGGAAGAATTTACCAGTGAAGCCATCTGGAGCTATAGTGTTCTTTGTTGGAGATTTTTTTTTTTTATAACTACAAGTTCTATTTCTTTAGCAGTTATAATACCCATTCACATTATCTATTTTTATCTGAATGAACTTTGGTCATTTGAGTCTGTCAAAGAATTTGTCCATTTCATCTGTGTTCTTGATTTCGTGAGCATTGTTGTGTATACTCTTCCCTTTTAATGTCTGTAGAATCTGTAGTGATGTCCCCTCTTTCGTTCATGATACTGGTAATTTTGTTTGCTCTTTTTAGTCTACGTAGAAGCTTTTCAATTTTACTGATCTTTTCAAAGAACTGCCTTCTCGTTTCATTTATATCTCTTTCTATTGTTCTTTGCTAATTTTATTTCTGTTCTTTATTATCTTATTTGCTTTGAGTTTATTTGCTCTTTTTTTCTAATTCCTTAAAGTATATGCTTTGATCATTAATTTGAGACCTTTTTCTCTCTAGTATAGCATTAAATTTGTTATAAATTTCCCTTTAGCTAGTGCTGTAGCTACATCCTAGAATTTTTGATATGTTATATTTTTATTTTCATTCAATTCAGAATGTTTTTCATTCTGGAAAATTCTCAGCCATTTTCTCTTAATATATTGTTCCCCTTTTGTTACTTTTGTTACCTCTATAACTGTCCATTTGAATTATTCCCTTTCATCCCCTTATTTCTTAACTTCCTTTTTTATAGTTTTCATCTCATTTTTCTTTGGTGTTATGGTAAATTTTCTCAGGTCTGTCTTTAAGTTTGCTAACCTCTTTTTCAACTTTTCTTAAATTCATCTATTAATATTTTAATTTTAATGACTCATTTCTTAGAAAGTCTATTTAGTAATTTTTAAAATATCTGTTCATTCTCATTTTCCACATTAAACAGAATTATGTAGTCTCTCACAAGTTATTTTGTTTAATGAACAAGTCATGATATTTTTCTTCTGTTTGTGTATCTGCTTGACTCTTCAGGTAGATTGTTTGCCTAAATTTTGATTGGAACACACCTTTTTGAGACTTTTTTCCCCTCTTGAAAAATTCTTTTTTTTTTCCTTTCCCTGCAATAAGTCTTGTGACCGGGATTGTATAAGCTTACCCACTGAGAGGGTTTTTTAAATGTTTCAGGAGTGTTCATGAGCACTTTCATATCTATGTTACAGTCTTTGTTACTTAATTTTAACATTTCTTATCTTAACCCTGATGTTTGTTGATTGTCCTTTCCTGTTCTTCATGTGCTGAAGTGATTTTGGATTATATCCTGAGCAATTTTAATATGATCTTATAAGACTCTGGGTCTTGTTTAAATCTGCCAGTTTGGCGGTACTTCAGATTCTGGTCTATACCAGTATGCTTCTTCTTATTTTCAGTGCCCTTAGATAGCTGCTTTATGCATTCTGTTCAGGTTTTTTAGCTGTATTCGGTGGGAAAGACTGGGTGGAAAGAACTTACCTAGAACCTTCCCTCCAAAGGTTTCACATTAGCTTTGTTCTAATAACATTAGCTCCTCACCAGATTTTATGTTCATTTCCTGAGATTTGAACCTGTTTTAAATCCCAAACCTAAATTAGGTACACAGGCCTTAGTTTGAATTCTAAGTTGAGCTGAGCCCAGCAGAAACAAAATTCCTTGCTGTCTTGCTGTGCCAGTAGGCAGACTTTTTCTAGTCTACTCTTTCAATACGAATTTTAACTTAATGCAGCAAGTAAAGTTTTAGACTTAGTTTCAACTCCCTTTTTATGGTAGGTCCAAATTTTTTTTTTTTACTATCCTCAAACAAGTGTGGAAGACTTTCACAATGAGCTCTCCAGACACATGTGGCATCTGACCCATTGGTTTACCTTATCCTGCTTTGTTTTGGAAACTGAGGATTTTCTTTTAAACATGGCTGTTATTTAAAATAATATTTTGATTTTATATTTATAAGGATTTGTAGCAGAAAGATTTTCAGGTTTTCTTGATCACTGTGTTGTTGAAACAAAAGTGCTTTCTATAGCATTTTTCTTTTAAAAATCAGTTGATAAACCCAAAATCAAGATAGGAGGCCCAAATGGAATTTATTGCTAGAATTACTAGAATTTTTTTATATGCTCATATACATATAAATGTCTGTAAATGTGTAATTGTTTACATAACTTGATTCTATATGTTTTAGAGTAGAAACTATTATATCTATATTGAATCAGGATTAAGAGTTCCTGTTATCTCTGATGATAGAAAAAAACAGCATTTTTGCTTTGGAAAAAATATTCTCAGTATACTGAAATTAATAGTGGTTTCAAATCATAATTTTCAGATACTGTTGAAGGGTAATTTTAAGCTTTGAGGACAAAAATAAACTAAATAATTAAAGAAAACAGGTTTGTGTGGTTGCTTTTTCTTTGTTTTGTTTGGTGTATTGTCTAGACATTCGGTGAAAAATTCAGTAGGAATTAGTTTAGTGGATAAGAGGACTTCCTTTCCTTTCACTCGAAGTAGCTTGTTGTCAGAAACATGTTTTTCCCTTCTTTCTTGCCAGGAATGAGTAGCGACAGTGATGTTGAATGTGACACTGAGAATGAGGACCAGGAAGAGCACACCAGCTTGGGCGGATTTAACGACTCTTTCATGGCACAGCCCCCAGATGAAGGTGTAACACATGATGTCATTTCACAGAAATTAATAAAACTATCTCTTCTGCTGCTGCTCCTGCTGCTTCTCTTGCTTCTATTTCTGCTTCTGCTGCTGCTGCTTTGCTGCTTCTGCTTCTTTTTCTTTTTTAATTATATTTATTTGTGAAACAACATTCTATGGGGTAAACTAACTGGTGAATACTGAAAAAATTTTGTAGTCATTGACTGGTCGGACACCTGATTGATGCTACTTACTTGGTGGACTGGGGTGGGCAACCTGGCTTCCATATAACCTGTGACCTCTAAGAATAGCTTTTGTGTTGTAAGTGTTGATGGGGAGGGACAGGAGAATTTTTAGCAGAGACCATTTGTGGCCTAAATATTTACTGTCTGCTCCTTTATAGAAAATATTTGCCAACCCCTAGGAGGTTTCATATGTTTTTTTTCTTTTCAGAGAGTTTTGTAGCCTACCTAATGTAACTTTTTCTGATTTCTTAGAAATGTATTCAGATTATGAAATCATTGATTTTCATTCCTTCTTCCTCCAAAAAACATAGTCTTAGATAAAAAACTCACTGAGAGAAACCTTCATTGTTAGTATTTTTTATTGTTTTGTTTTAGGTATATGATATAATGATTTGATGTATGTATATGTTTCCAAATGATTACCACAGTAAGTTTAGTTACTAATATCCATCACATATTGTTAATATTTTATCCAGAGACCTTAATGATTAATCTGAGCATTCCTTCACAAGATTTCCGGAATGATAACATTTTTAGGCTTATGCTGATTGTCAGCTTTATAGTTGATGTATTTCCCTAATGTTCCAGTGCCTTTTTCATTACAGAACCAAACATTTGATGATTTTTAAGTATTAATACTCTTAGTAGTTTTTTCTCCTAAAAGAAGCAGCCAAATTTGGGGCAAGTTTTTTGAATGACGATGGGTTTTTGTAGAGATGTTTGCATGTGCAGTTCCGTTGGCTCTGAAATACATCTTAGGTTTACAAAGTCATTCTTAATAGTGCACATCATCATCATTTCCTAGTCTCCCCAGGAGGACAAAGTAAGGGAGGCAATGCCCTTTGTCTTCTAATTGTGGTTATCTATTACACATTTTGTTTTTTCTCTTTTATTCTCCCCTTATGTTTGGTTATACCTGATTCAAGCCACAAATTCTCTGAATACAGATTTGTTCACAACCCAGCAAATCTTTATCGCCTAAAAAAACACACTTGGTAAGGTCATTTAAAGACATGGAAAAGAAAATACCAGTCTTTAAACACTGTTATCTCCTTTTAATTTTTTTTATCTCAGGTACGCATTCCAGTTTTCCTGATGGTGAACAAATAGGCCCTGAAGATCTCAGCTTCAATACTGATGAAAACAGCGGAAGGTAATTTTCAAACCAAGAGAACTGATTCGCAAGCTGTCTTGTCCTTGAAATTTGCTGTAGTTGGTCCTCAAATTTGTCATCAGTCAGATTTGGTCTAATTTTTTTCATTATATCTACCCGAAATAGTAATTCTGGAACTTTAGGAAGTAGCTTAATTCTAGTGTAAGACATTAGTACACATAAATTAACTGTGGGAAGAATTCTGTGTAATGTAAAGAATAGCTGTGGACCTTAATTTAGTAAAATAGTATATTTATAAAAAGCATTTTGTCTACTATGGTAGAAAGGCAATTGACAGAAAATGTACCTAGACACAGTGCATGCACTCAGTAACCTGCCCAGCATCTGTGCTCTTCTGTTTTTGGCTAGACGCTCAGTTGTGTTTAAATGACCTCCCTATATTTTGGGTTTTAATCACAATTTATAGTTTTATTAGTGCCTGTAGCTTAGTGAATTACAAAATTTACTTACATGTAGATTCTGTCCTATAGACACTTTATGTGAATAACTGAAGTTGACACTAGATTGAATCTCCTCTTTGGAGTATATTGACTGACTAAAATTAATTTTTCTTGTTTGTTCAAGTGCTGGCACACTGATTAATGGCACATAATCTTTCTGTTATGTGACTTTTACAAAAGCAAGTTTAAACGAATTAAGTTAATGTGGATTGGTTCTGTTCCTGGTCATACAAACACATGTAAGATCATTTAGAATTTCATTTTTCTGCCTCTTTATAAACAACTAAAGTGCAACAAGTGTTTTAAAACTCTTCTCTTTGGACATTGATTTAAATGTCACCTATTTAAAGATTTATACATACTGCACAGTGGTTTACATGAAACTGTGAATCAGGTTTACTTTTATACTTAAAATTAGCCCCAAATAATTGCCAAACTTTGCTATTGTGCTCCTACATTTGTGTTTGAGCTGCTAATACTGTTTGTGAAAATTACACTGAAAGTTGACTAAGAGACTATTGAAAAAGCATGAATATATATACATGTGAGAAGTATCTCATCTGCTTATATTTTACTTTAATGAATATTGTTCACTTTTCCATGTCTAATGTCTTGGTGGTTGCTATAATTCATGGTTTGCTTTTGTTCAAAACAGTTTGCACTTTTTGTTAATAAAATGAACTTGAGTAAATATTATGCCTCTGCAATTTATTAAAAGTGGGACAGGGAGCCCCCCCTTTTTCCTATTCATATTGCCTGTATATCAGCAGTCCTCAACCTTTTTTGGTGCTGGGGACTGGTGCTCCTATGAGATTCTAATGCCTGATGATTTGAGATGGAGCTGAGGTGGTTATGCTAACACTGGGGAGTGGCCGCAAATACAGATGAAACTGCTCATAGCCCACAGCTCACCTCCAGCTGTGCGGCATGGTTCCTAACAGGCCACACACAGGTACTGCCCGGGGGTTGGGGATCTCTGCTGTATCTTATAGAGGCTGTTGAGCTCTGTAGACTGTTAGTAAACACATAGGAAAATTAGGAGACTTACTTATATCTCCACAATATGTATGGTCACTTTTTATCCTTAATAGTTGGTTAGAAATATTTAAGTGCTATCATCTTAGAAGTAAAAATTTACCATTTGTTTACTAACACGTTAGCATTGGCATGCTATGGTATGGTTATTAGATAGTTTATTATGTAATGATCTCAAACATTACTGAGTTCCTTAACATTTCATTTTCTGTTAGATGGAAATGTATTCATGTTCGTTACATTTTGATAAGGTCAGGTTTTTAATTCAGCTTTCTGTTGTCACTACATTGTAATAGTTGAAACTGTAATGTAAGAATTTTGTACCTTTAGCATTGAGAGCAACCCATTGTAAGAATTGATTAGATTTTTAATGAAACACATTGGAATCCATAAACACAAGTGTGATTGACTTTGAACTCTCACTATAGCCTAACCATTTCTTGTCCTGTACAGATTTGATCTAGAACTAAATACTTTTCCATGTGCCTTTATAATTCTTTTTATTTTTGAAGTATAGAAAACCACATGTGGTTAAGAACTAAGAAGGCTGAGAATAATAGACTATTCGGTTGGGGAAATTTATTTTGTTAAAAGCATGAGTGATCTAATTATCTTCTTGGTTCATTAATCTATGTAGAATAGCGCCCCTCCCCCTTATCCATTGTTTTGCTTTCTATGGATTCTATTACCTGTGGTCCAGAAATATTAAATGGAAAATTCCAGAAAGAAACAATTCATAAGTTTTTTGTTGTGTGCCGTTTTGAGTAGCATAATGAAATCTGGTGCCATCCTGTTCTGTCCTGCCAAATGAGAATCATCTCTTTGTCCAGTGTATCTGCTACATGCCAATGAGTCACTTGGTAGCAGTCTCAGTTACCACTCAGTATTGTAACGCCTGTGTTCACTCTTATTTTATAATGGCCTCAGAGCACAAGAGTAGTGATGCTGGCTATTCAGAGGTTGCTAAGAGCTACAGTAAAATGAAATTTTTACTGTAGTCTCTTTCTATCCATGAAATTGTGAAGAAAAGGAAATTCATGCTAGTTTTGCTGGCATACCTAAAATTGCAAAACTTGGGTTAATGGTACATGATAAGTTCTTAGTTAAGACAGAAAGACATTAAATTTGTGGGTGGAAGACATGAACAGAAAACATGTTCTGATTGATGGCAGCATGTTATACCAGAAAGCATTGAGCCTCTTCAGAGACTTCAGGAAGAGATCCCCTGAAATGCGTGACACCAAGACTCAGGAATAGGTTTGGACTTAAAAATATAAAAATTACTAGAGAGTATTATAATTATTCTATTTTATTATAGTTGTTAATCTCTTACTGTGTCTGATTTATATATTAAACTTTATCATAGGGGTGTACTAGAAGAAAAAACATGGTATATATAGAGTACTATCTGTGGTTTCAGGGGATCTTGGACTATATACCTTATGGATAAGGGGGACTACTATAATAGCATTTTGAGGTATCTCTTTGTTCTTTTTTGGGGGAGTTTTTAAAAATTCTTTTTTTAATCATTCATGTTCTTAAGTTTTGCTCTTATTTTTCAGGACTTTGAGGATTTTTTAGTCAGTGGATTTCCCGGGTGTAAGAGTGATATTTGGATCACAGTATACTTGAATCTCAAGTATTTTTCTGGCTCTCAGATTATGTATTAAAATAATTGAGTACTGCTCTAATTTTAGCTGAATGGAGAACTGTTGAGATCTTGTAAACTGGTGGAGTTTGAGTTTATTTGTCAGCAAGACTTTTTTTTTTTTTTTGGTTGTTACAGCTGTAGGAAAATTTGAAAGTATTGGTTTTTCATGCTTACACAAAATTTTGTAGGGAAAATTATTTGAACTTAATGGCATATTATCTTCTCATGTGTTCTAGGAACCGAAACCCAGCCCATTTGTAGCATATTTTAACTCAGTGATTAAGGATAAAGTCTGTCTCTTGAAAAAAAGAAAAAAAAGTAAGATTCTAAAGAAATGATATTGTTAACTACCCTCCTGGTATAAAAGTCTCCATTTTTATAGCTAAAGTTGACAGTGGATTTCACCAAAATGCAAAACAAATCTGTAGGTAGCTGAAAGGCACACTGAACTGCGTACAGCAGGGCTTCAAATAACTTCCACATTTTGTTATAATGTCGATGAGATGCTGTAGGAATTTAACTCTTGTGTATGTCAGTTTGCCTGTGGTAAAATTGGTTTCTTTGTATGTTGTTTTGCGTAAAGTCACAGAACCTATTCAGCCTGTTAAGTGAGGACTTACTGTTCTCAAAAGCAAGTTCTCCTGTGATGAAGAAAATCGTGCCTGTTTTGTTTGGCTCCAGCTCACCTCAGCTAATGCTGTTTGTGAATTGTAGTAGGAAGTATGCTGCGTATACAAACTAACAACACAGAGTGTTTAGGAAAACCTCTGGGGTTCACCTAGCAAGTATCTATTTGGCATTCTCTCTAGGAGTAGACACATTATTGTGTTGGGCCAAGTCCCTATCGCTGTCTAGTTTGGTAAAGTTTTATTGGAAATTAGCCATATTTATTCATTTATAGATTGTCAATAGTTGCTTTTGCCCTACAAGGCAAAGTTCAGTGACTACTAATGAAACCTGATCCCTGGAGCCTAAGATACTCACTTTCACACCTTTTATAGCTTGCTGACTTCTCTTCTATCGTTGATATTAGTGAGAATGTCACTTTTTTTTTCATTGTAGAAGGCTTTAAGTTTGGGAAATCGTGATTTTTAAGTAAAAAAGATTAAATATTTGATGAGTTATTTTGTGCATAGTTTTGTGATGGGCAGCTTCTATCCCATTTATTCCATAACAAGTCTAAAAGATCAAAAGATGAAGGACCTGGTAGCTTTTTGTAGTGGGGTCTTTGGAAAATGTAATTCCTTCGCTTGTTTTTAGCCGTGTTACATCTAAGTCCGCATTCAGTTTCTCAGAGGCTCCAGGTACCCTCAGTTTCCCTCTCCCTTGATGTGGTTTGCTGTGGGGGAGGGAAGAGTCATAGGAAAGATCCCGGTTACTTTCCCATCTCCTCATTGGGTGTTCAAGATCTGATATGCAAGAGGTCTGACACGACTGAGATCTCTCTTGCTTCTAGCTGTCATCACCCACAATCCATACAAGGACCCAGGTTTTCAATCGGTTTCTCTACTCTGCTTGTTCTACTTTCTGTACCCCAACAGAGTCCCTGCCCCCCTTTTTCCTCAGAAAATACTCTTCCCCCTTTTGCTGAAGAACATGTTTCTCTTAGTCTTTTTTTCCCACCATTGCCTTGCTCTGTATTTTGTATTTTTATCTTCATCCATTCCCATAAAATTTCTCCTTTATAGTGTTTTTTCTTGCCTAAAGATACTGTAGTAATACTTTCATTTATGCACAAGCATATCATTTCTGGACAATTTTGACCAGCTGTGTCATTGAATCCTTGAGTAACTGTTGAGGTAAGATGAGTTGTCGTTCATTTGTTAGAAAAACCCGAAGTTCACAGAGGTGGTGATTCTTTCAGGGTTCAGCACCACTGGCAAGGATGGAATGAATTGCTGGTCAAGTACTTTTTCCAATTTATCACACTTGAACCAAACCCATCATTTTGATACCTAATAATTAAACCTAAACATTGTCCTATTTTTTAACTTTTTGAGTTAATTTTAGAGTCACAAAAGACACTCAAAAATCTTGAGAGTTCCTTATACCCATTACCCAGCTTATTCTTTCTGTATAACAATGATCAAAACTAAAATTAGTCTTGTTTACAGTACTGTTAACTACAGAATTTGTTAAAGATTTCACTAGGTATTTTTCTAATGCATTTTTGTTCCAGGATCCAGTCCAGGATACCACATTGCATTTAGTTCTCATGTTTCCTTTGTGTCCCCCAGTCTGGGACAGTTCTCTGGTCTTTCCTTGTCTTTCATGACATTGACATTTTGAAGATAGCCAGTTACAGTTGATCCTTGAACAATGGGTTTGAACTTCTTACATGTGGATTTTTTCCAATAAACATACAGTCAGCTCTTGGTATCCCAGGTTCCTGCATCTGCGTATTCAGCCAACCTTGGATCAAAAAGAGTATGCTGTGTGCATTGTTCTGCACCATTTATATAAGGGGACTTGAGCATCCATGGATTTTGGTGACTCTGGGGTCCTGGAGCCAATCCCCTGCATATAACGAGGGATGACTATAGTTAACTTCTGTGGGAAAACAGAAGTTACATGCAGATTTTCATTCTGTGTGGGAGGTCAATACCCCTAACCCCTGTGTTAGTGAAGGGTCAACTGTATTGTATAGAATGTTCCTCCGTTTGGGTTTGTCTGATGTTTTTTCATATTCATTTGAGATTATGTGTTATTGGGAAGGCAACCATGGAGGTGATCTGCTCTTCTGAGTGCATATATCGGGCTGTATGATGCAGATATTTACTGTTGATATTAATCTTAATTACTTGGTTAAGGTGTTTCCTGCCAGGATTCCCCACCATTTACTACTTTTCCCTTTGTAATTACTAAGTATACTTTGAGACTATGCAGATATTCTGTTTCTGCTATTAACCACTGATTTTAGCTCCCCATAGTGGTTCTTTGCCTAAGGCAGTTATTACTGCAATGTTCTAAGGGTGGTTTTCCATTTCCCTATTTTCTTCTACATTTATTATTAGAATTCTGTAAGGAAAATCCCTTATTCCTCATTCATTTTTTTTATTCACCTACTTATTTATATCGGGGTACACTCATGGATATTTATTTTATTTTTTGAGTTATGATCCAATACTGTCATTGTTATACAGTTCAGTGCATTCCAGTTTTGACTATTGGAAGCTCTTTCAGTTTGGCTCCTGTATCCTTTTGATATGTTCCAACCTCCTTTCCTTCTCTCCTTCCCCCCTTCCCTTCCCTGACCACACAAGATGCTCTAGGCTCATCTTGTATTTTTGCTGCTCTCTTTTTGGACAATGGTATTTAGAAACAAAGATTTGGGTGCTAATGTACTTATTGTTACTAGTCTCTCTCAGTGGATAGAATAAGAAATGTATATATACTTTTGCAAACACATCTTTTTGATTTCTCTGTATGTATGTGTGTGTAAATCTGGGTGAAGAAAAGCCACATGTCTGTGTTGACACCTACAAGTACCACCAGTCCAACTCCACAGCACTCGTTTTAGCCTTCTCTCTATTACATCTTTCTCTAACAGCATGGCTCTTACTAGCTATGATATGTTTACTTACTTGCTCAGTCCTAAACTACGTCATTTCAGAACTATTGACCTATACCTGTGTGAGAAACAAATTTTCCACCTACAGTACAGTGTTTTTGGATAGTCTTTTAGTGCCGTGTCAAAACACTTTCCCAAAGTTACTTAGGTATTAATATTCAGTTACCTCAGTTTCTTTCCTCCCTGTTCTCTTCGGTGTGGTTATATGGTTCGTTTGTAACATAGTTAGATTCATCTGTTAGAGTCTGCATTCTGTTGTCCCCCAAACATCCTGGTTGATCTTTAAATTTATATACATTAAAATTCAGTCTTTGTGGTATATACAGTTCTATGGGTTTTGACAGTCATGTAGCTGCCACCATGGAGAACAGTTCCGTACCCTCAGATTCCCTTATGCTGGCACCCAAACCCCTGGGAACCACAGTCTGTTTCTGTCCTTTTTGTTTTCCAGAGTGTCGTATAAAGACTTATACAATGTGTAGCCTTTGCTTTGCAAAATGTGGTTACGTTTCATCCATCTCGTGTGTATCAGTACTTAATTCCTTTTTATTGCCGAGTAGTAGTTCACTGTGAATATATCTCAGTTTATTCATTTACCCATTGAAGGGCGTTTGAGTTATTTCCGATTTGGGGTTATTATGAATTTTATAAACACTTGTGTATAGATTTTTGTGTGAATGCAAGTTTTCATTCTCAAGGGCGATATATGGCTTGGAGAGGGATTGCTGAGTGTGTGATGGAGTATTTATTTGGTGGGCCCTTTAATCTTGTTCTTGGAATGTAACATGTAAGTGCGTAGGAATTCCTGAGGGATAGGAGTGTCTTTGTTATTTTATGGTGGGTCCTGCTAGCTTATGCCTAACAAAATGACTCAGGATGGGAGCTGGCTATGCTAGAAGGACTAACCGTGTGATTAGAGGATTGGGGCTCTGGGATACATGATATAAGTCTGAATTGTTCAGCTTCACTTCCAGTGAGTCAGTCATGCCTACATAATGAAACCACGAAGAACCCAGGACACTGCAGCTCTGATGTGCTTCGTTGGTTTGCAGTACTTGTATTGTCATGTGTTGTTTTAGGAAGGCAATATGTCCTGGTCACAAGGAAGCTTCACATTGGGACTCTCAGACCTCACCTATGGGTCTCCTTTTACCTGGTTCTGAATTATATACGTATAAAACTGTAATTGTAAGTAAAATATTTTCCTGAGTCCTGTGCACTATTCTGGTGAATTATCAAACCTCAGGGGAGGATTTGTAGCTAAGTGGTCGTATATGAGGGTGACCTTGGACCCCCAAACTTAAAGCTTGTATCAGCAGTCTTGTAGAGGACTTTGCCTATAACCTGTAAAAGTTCGGTCTAACTCCAGGTAGTTGGTGTCAGAGGTCATTGCGCTGAGTCATGTGGTCAGTACGTGCTTAACTTTGTAAGAAACTGCCAGACTTTTCCAGCAGTGAACAGCAGCATGAGGCTCCCAGTCAAATCCCATAAAAACTTTGTACTGATTTTTAATTTTAGGCATCCTAGTAAGTATGTAGTGATACTCATTTTGCTAATATTTTGCTGAGGATTTTTGCATCTGTACCCATGAGAGATGTTAGTCAGTCTGTAGTTTTGTTGTTTTGTCTTTACCTAATTTGGTATCAGGATAATGATGGCCTAATAAAATGCATCTTCTTTTCTTCCAGAAGAGAATGTATACACTTGGTGGTGTGTGTTTGGTAGAATTTACCAGTGAAACCCTCTGGAAGGAGGTTTCTTTTTCCCAGTGTGTGCCTTTGCTGCTTACCCTGCTTAGTGTTCTAAGCTCGATTCTATGGTTTGGTGTCCAGGATCATTAATTTTGGAGAATTCTCAGCTATTATTTCTTCTGCCCCATTACCCTTCTCTTCTAGGATTCTAATTATGCATATGTTAAATGGATACTGCCCCACAGCTCTAATGCCTTCTTTTGGGAATCTGTTTTTTTGTTTTTCCTTCACTCTTTTTTCTCATGTTGTTCAATTAGGGTAATTTTATTGGCTTTGTTTACTGATCGTTTTTTTCTCTCAGCAGTGTAGTCTACTGATTAGCCAATTGAAGGTAATCATCATCCCCGTTACAGTATTTTTTGTTCTGGCATTTCTATTTATAGTTTTCATCTTTGCTGAAATTACAATCTTGCATGTTGTCCACCACTTCCAAACATTAATCATACTTATTTTAAATTCTCTGTCAGTTCCAAAATCTGTCATAGCAGAGTCTGGTTCTGATGATTGCTTCATTCTTCCGAATGTTTTTCTTGTTTTCATGTGCCTTTGTATATTTTGTTTAAAGTAACACATCTTGTGTAGGGCAGTAGTTTGGTGAATAGTTTTTACACTTAAAAATGGGTAGGCCTTTCTGCTGCTTAGACCTTTATTGAAGAATTTGACTTAATCTGGTTAGGAGTTGCACTTGGTTTGAGGTTATAGAAATGGCTGTGGTTACCTTAGCGGCTTCATGTCCCCGTAGCAGTGCATCACATTTCTGAATGGAGTTGGAAGTCACAGTAGTGTCTGCACCTCAGAGAGTTAAGTCTCTCTGGTTGCTTGCTACAGTCCTGTCCTCCCGGAATTCTGTTCTTGAAAGCTCAACTGGAGGCAGGGGCGGGACCGACATGCTCGGATTAAGCTGCAGGTTTAGATACCGCGCAGTTCAGAGTGTGTCTCGAGTGGGCCCAGTGATACTGCTGCCTCTTCTGCGGTAGGGTGGTCTTCCCTATGCCCTTCCTGGGCTACAGTGACCTTTCACCAGTGCCCTAAGAGTGCAGTATTTGTGGCTCTTTCCCCCCAAGAAGAACACTTTTGTTCTACAGAAGACAGGGGAAGGGTCTGGTAGAGCTTCTCTCCCTTCCCAAAAGACTGTTGTATCCCGCTTCTCAGTCTGCACCACAGTCGACACTTCTTAGGGCCCTGTCAGGGCTTTTCTGTGAACACCTGATAGCGAGTTGGTGAAGAAAATGCCTGCCAGATAGTGTGGACTCCGGAAGTTCTGCAGCCCCCAGGACTTCACGCTGTCCTACCAGTTCATCACTTGAGCTGAACTATCTTCCCAGTACCTGCTCACAGTCACCCTATGTAAACTGGTGCTGGTGGTGCCTCTCTCCTGCCTGATGCCTGACCCTCTTTAGATTTTTGGCCAGTTGTTTACCACCTCAGCACTCAGGTGTGTATGAAAAAAGTCATCATTTGAAGTTAATCTGGCTTTTTTTTTTCCGTTGTAAGGATGGAAGTAGTAATATTCCTTTTAGCTCTAATCCCAGAGCAGAAGCTGGAAATACTGTGATTTTTTAAAAATACGAAATTGTTTGTCAAATTAAAAACATAAGTAATTTTAAAATTAAAATTCAGAATGAACCATTTATAATTTTCTATCTGTAAGGAATTTTTTATTTTTATTGTAATGTTGATAAGATAGTTTAGATAATAGTAAACTGTAAGAGATTTTGGGGGGGGGTATTCTTTTTAGTCTTTTCATGGTGGTAAGTTTTAGATTTCCCCTCACTTACCTCTAGTTTCCACACCAACTGATAACATGGCTTCATAGACTAGATTTATAGCAGTTTTAAAACTCTGTTTAGGGAGACTTAACAGCAGATGGTAACAGCAGTCAGTGTATAGTTTGTGGGACATAAACTGTATGGACTGCGCTATTTCTAAAAACCCTTTCCTCCAGCTGGCCCGTTTATATGTGTTTTTCTGTTACCCGGAGTCTGGCCTTCCATTCCTGCTCTGCCCAGGGTCCTTGCCGGAGTCCTGCGAGGCAGTTAAGTTCATCTCCTTCTGTGCGTGTAGGAAAGCCTGCTCCATCGGCTTCCCTCCCGTTCAGTTTCATTTGACCTGGTGATGCCACAGCAACTCTTGTTGGGCTGCATTGCCCACCGCTGTTGCTCTAGCTGTAACCCAGTGTCACACCTGGCAGGGACACCTTTTTCATCTTGGGTTAACTCCAGTTACTCATTTGGAAGATGGTTTCTCCAAATATATATCATTCTTGAGGGTTTGTCACATTTATGGTTTCCCTGCTCTTAAAGCAGGAGCAGAAAAATCAGAACGTGCGTGTGAGGGCCCCAGCAGCACCACGAAGCAGGCCCCATCATCTGAGTTTTCGTGATGTGGGGTCTCACGCAGCCTCATTATAGCTCGGCAGGAGAGGAATGCTACACTCCGCTGCCCAGGACAAGAGTGTTTTCTTACTAATCAACATGTAACAGTTTTGGGTCTCAGAGAAGAACCAGATTTGTTTGAAATATAAGAAAGTCTCTTCCACAAGGTCATTCCCAGGCCAAGCAAAAGTAGGTTTTCTAAAGCATCATAGAAGAGTGTAGGGAAAACTTGAAATCAAAAGAGGACATCAACAGTTAAACCCCTTGGCAGTCCAGGCAATCATAGCTGATAATTTGGTAACATGGATAAACTATGAAATTCAAGTGATTTCCCTATACTTAGTGGTTTACTTAAATCTTGCTGTGTGCTGCTGCTTCAGAAAGAGAGGTTGCTTTTGAACTAGTTATACTGTACTTCGGGGGATTCTTTTAAAGTATAAATAATGCTTATTATCAAACTGTTCCTTTTATTCTCTGCTTTAGCAAACCCCTTCGAATATATGATTCTTTCAGACCTTCATTTTTCCTCAGTTCTTCTTTCAGTTCTATATACAATCGTACTAAGTGCTGAATTTAGTGAGTTGAGAGTTTAAGAATGTTATAACTGTGAAATTAATTTTCTGAGACTTAGTGGTGGAGAGAGGAGGGTAGCAATGCAATGAATTAACTAGGTTTACTTGGTTTTCAGTTTAATTCCATTCCCTTAGTTGCAGGTATCTTGCTCCCTCCCAGGTTCACTTCTGTCCCAGACCTGTTCTGTCTCTCTCTCCCATTAACTCTCTTAACAGCAATCTTCCAGACCGACTGTCAGCTGCAATTCACCTGATTATTGCCTTTCTTTACAGTTTGAAACTAAAAGGGGAAGGACTAAGTGAAAGGAAAAAACTTTGATTGGATGTAGAGTTTGAAGACTAAAGTAAAGTAGTTGGGTAATTTTAGAAGTCAACACTTGGCAGCTCCTGTTCTCATCTATTTTGGGACAGTAACCCCCCCCCCCACCCGGCCCCCCACCCTCACTCCATTAAACTTATAGGGAGGACACAGAGATGATGAAATGTATCTCTTCTGGGGAGGAAATAGCAGCTACAGCATCACTATCAAATTTAAAAATGTTCCTACTTTCAAGTTTAAGAAAACTACCAACTTAGGATTTTATTTTTAGTTTTGAGGGAATTGGTCTAAATCTCAGCATTAAATAACTTATCTTTCCTTTGAATAAAAAGACAAATGACAGTGGTTTTAAATTGCTGGGTTTTATTAAGATATTGGCAAAATTTCAACATACTTCCTACCCGAATGAACAGTTTTAATAAAATATGAAGGGTCACTCATGATTACATCTGAACTCAAAAGTGAGCTGTAGAGCAGGTTCATAAATTGATAAATTTACTTGGTAAGAAATGATTCACTTCATTCGCTTCACTCCATAGAGAATTCTTTGCAGAGAAATGTCATAAACAAGAGAACAAAGCCTGTCTCTCACCAAAGAGCACCTAGAGTAAGTTAACAATGATGTATCTGTGGACTGTCTAATACATCAAAGTTTACTAGAGTATTTCCTTTTCCAGAACAACTGCTGTGTCAGTCTGGAGTTCCCTATCTTATTTCATATTTTCTAATTAGTACAATGAATAGTCTCCACAATAGAAGATAAAATGCTGCTAGAAGAAATAATTATTTTTCTACACAGTACCCTTTGTCTGGAAAATAGTGTTATAATACTGGCAGTATCTTGTTTTGAAAAAGACATCTAAGCTATTCCCATGTCAGAACAGGAGAGTGGGTTTTTGTCCTTTTAACGTCACGTGATTTTAAAAGGTGGAAAAAGTATGTTCTTTCTTTTGCTAATAATGATCCAAAGAAAAATCGTCACAAATTGTGATGTGACTAAAACTATAGTATCCCCATTTATGGCCTTGCTTAGGTGAGAATGGTCATTAAGTGAACACAGTATGTTTAAGCATCAAAATAACTTAATCACTTTCTTACAAAGCCTCGGCAAGCCTTTGATGGGGAAGGAAGCACTTGAACCACAGCAGTTTTATCTGTAAACACTGAACTCTTTATGCATCATTTTCATCTGCCCAATGGATGTTGTACTTCTTACTGGCACAGTGTTCCAACAGTGGAGTGTGGTTGTCATGGAAATGCAGTGTGACACTATACACCACGTTGACGTTCTACCACCATAAATGTGGTCAGAATCAGACTCATTGTTGACATTGACGTTGTTGACATTGTCCCTGGAAAAGGTGTTACTTTCAAGGGTCCTCCTAGTTAAATGCAACAGCAATTTTAATCTTATTAATTCAAGGACAATGGATGGCACTTCTAGGTAAAGAAAAGGTATTTACATGTGTGTTTCCACCATCTTCTGCACAGACCTAACTGGGACTCGTAGCCCCAGTGTTTGGCATTGAAAATGCTGCTTAACATCAGCTCTCCCTCCACGGTCCACGTCCAGAAAGTGGACAAAGGAAGCCTGTAAATTAGGGGCCGATTCCCTTTGGAACTCACAGTGAATGTACAAGGAGTTGGTAATTACTTCAGTTGGTGACTCGAAGTCTGTTTCCTTAACTACGACTATACTTTCTTGTTCATATTTGTTTTACTATTTCCTAGTCTAACAAAACTTTAGCAGGCAAACAAATTGATGCAGATCATGTTAAATTCAAAAAGGGATACTGCCACTCCTAAAGACTGTAGAACTTTCACCACCACTAAATTACACGAGGAATAAAAGTACAAAACACGTAACTCACAGACTTACACACCTCAGCGTTAACAGTTAAGATATATTATAGAGATACTTTTTTATCTGTCTAATATGTTTACAATCACCAGATACACCATCATTAAGTACAAGTTACAGAAATGTGTAGAAACCATTAGAGGGGTACTTATTGCTTACGTCAGCAAGCAGCAGATAAGGGCACAGGATTTGAACTGAAGGGAACTACTCTCTATCACCAGTGGCATTAAGATATAACACTGCATTTCACAAAGCACTGCTTTTATCTAGCTTATAGAACCAAGAGCAGCATATATCAGACCAATAACCACTACTTTAATATGTATTATAGGATTTTAAAGGACTTACCTTACAAATGGTACCTAACTACTCTAGAAATATGCATGTTGTGGACAAATGAAAATTTGCTATTTTTTACAGTATTGTTTTATAACTTGACCGTACTAGAACTACTTTGCTTTATTTTCTAGAGGGCTACTGGTATGAGAATGGAGTTAACACTGCTTACTTCTGTAGTCAGACCTCTCAGATCCAGATACTTTCCAATTTCAGCCAACCATTTTTCCCCACTGAAGAAAAAACCCATCACTTATGCCCTCTTTCCTTTCACCTTCTTTATTCTGATCAAAAACATTAACTATAGACAACCATAGGAAATCCTTTAAATTTTTTTTAAGTTGGCCAAATGCTTTGGACTATAACATACCAATATTCTGTTGCCTCTTGTTTTCTTGTTTCCTTAGATAATTTGATTCGAAACTGACACTGCACCTGATGGGTTGTTAACAAGATCTAGGCTTCAGAAAATGAAAGATGTGAGTGAGGTCCGTGTGTGAGGGTGAAAGCACCAGGCTGGTGAAAAGATTCTGGTACTTTAGTTGGAGCCATGTTTACTCCCTCCTTTTCAGCCGTCACAAGATTTGAGAAAAGAAATGACTTCAAAATCAAGAGAAAACCAATACTGAAAGTCTCTACTTACATCCAGATTTTCAAAATAAAATCTGTAGATTAACGGTCTGATCATTGCTAAGGTGAAGCTGCGTTTATTTGATATTGCTGTACTGGCACCCAAAATACACGATATAGTCCTATGGTTTTAAAATCCAAGAATTTTAGCCCTCCATTCTGGATCTGGGGAACAGTAAGTAACTATTATTATGTGAAAACACGATTAGGCAGAAGACGTTTCTCAGCAAAATACTTCAGTACCTCCTGTCCATGGACATAGCCGGTCCATGGTGGCCTTGGGGAGGGTAAAATGTCACGTGGAGACATTCGTGATTCTCAGAATCAGAGGCTGCTTCACTGAATGAATCTGATTATTAGTTTATTTGCTGCCTTTAGTTGAAGACATGGTTCTGGCTCGAAACTGAAGAAATGGCAAAAAGGCAGACAATCTTATAATGTCAAATACAAATAAATATTGAAATGAGAACCACGGGTCCTGTATCTGCCGTCTGAAGTTGCAAGTAACAGGACTCTGGGGTGTTCTCATTTATTACCGAGCAGGCCTCGGGATTGGCAATCTGCATTCTGTTTTGCGCTTGGCCTCTGGGCTCGCTTAAAGCAGTACTTTCAGCTTTCACACCGATTACTTCACTCCCTTGGGGGAAACAGTTTTAGAGAAGTTAAAACTAGTGTTTTTTCCGTCCTCCAAAACCACTTTTTATAGTAGTATGTGCCTTTGCTATCTGTGACCTTTAAAAAAAAAGGCAGAAAAATAGAAATAGCTGATTTTCATTTTAAATGGCAACTGATTCTAGTATATTTGTACCTGACATCATCTCCATTAAACCAGTTTATTCCTGAGATGAAGGTACAGTGAAAAAACATGTTAGCATCAGGTTAAAACCTGTTGACAGCGGTCCTCTAAAATGACAAATAATAAAAATTCTGCCAAAAGCACCATAACAGGTTATGAAATTCCCAGATAGCTACAACCCTAGGAAATTCTTTTTAATTCAAAAAATTTTCTTAGTCTTTTATGTTACAGAAAAAAAAAATAAGTAAATCGTTTTGACTGTCTGCCGCCTCACAAGTCTGAGAATATGACATTTTTGTGCTAGGTTTCTGCTTTCGTTGTTACCACTTAAAACCCATATGGCTTTTAGTCTTTTACTTACCAAAAAAAAGGGGGGGGAGGTGTTCCTTCATAGTCCCCAATCTTTTGAGGAATATTCCCCAACTAAAGCTAGTTCTGCATTGTTTCCCATAGACATGTTAGGCACATCAGACCAGATTTCAACTGCGTTGAGCTTTTTCAACACTGTCATGTCCTGACTAAACTAACCTGCAAGCTTCCACTAGTGACGTGAAGAGGCAGGGTGGTGGGGTTGTATGTAGGTGTGGGGACACATCACAGGCATCAGTTGGATCATTTTGCTAGTGAAACCGCCAATACTTTTTTCAGATTGAACACACTGTATTTTGAGTTTCCTAGAGATCTATTTACATTTAAGAATCGAGCCACCCATGTTTTCATAATGAAGCACATATATTTCAGAAATGTCTACCTTGTTCCTACGCTGATAGTGGTTTATTTTTTTCGGGGGTGGGGTGGGGAGCTAGCTAGCCTACTTTAAAGAGTAACGTTATATTTTATAGCTCCAGGGAAGATCTGGGTGTGGAATACCATTCTGTCTGAGTTTCCTCATCATGCTTTCACTGTAACCTTTCCAGCTGTTTTGCCTCCATGGCAGAGAACTTCTTAACATCCTATTTCTCCTCCCACTTCGAATAAGTGAACACAGGCTAGTGCCTATTTTATGTGAATGCTCTTGAGCAGAGAGGAATGAATTAAGCTTTGGATTAAACCTGAATCCGTGCCGCCTCTTTGAGTAGTGGTAGCGTAAATGAGATAATCTAGAAACTCTCTTTCCCAGGAATTTGAACTGTTCATTTTCCAACCTAGAACAGACAGGAGACAAGCTCTCCAGTCTGTTTATCTGCTGCCCTGTTGAACTCAAATTAAAGGAAGAGGGAAACTTTCCAGCACCACTCCACTCAGGCAATGATGATTGAACTGATTTTTCCTCCATCATTAGCTCATTAATAAGATTTGCTTTCTTTGGTGCACCAGTGCCAAACAGATCAACTGGTGGCAAAAACTGAGCACTGTGAGGTTTGCTTTCTTCTATTTGTGTGAGATCTAGGTAGCCTGGGTCTTCCAGCACGTTGATTTGGGACCCTGGGCTCAGGCTAGTTCTATCAGTGAAAGAATCCACACGCCCATCATAACCTAGATCGGCTGGTGCTGAACACTGATGCTGAGGCCAAGGGCGTTTGCACTCTCCATGATTCTCCTTATCATCCCCACCATCTTCTTGCCCTCCTTGAAAAGAGTTCTCTGTCCAATCTGATTCCTCACTAACATTTACAGCTTTGTTCATGTCCCTCAGGAATACCACAATAACAGTGATATTATCACTGGACCCGGCATCACGAGCTGATGCCACTAATTTGTGGGCCACCATGCTGCTGTCTCCATTGTTCTCCTTCAAGTGGTCAGACACAACTTTCACTGCCTCATCAGGGTTCACGGTGTCGTAGAAGCCATCGCAGGCCAGAATGAGGTAGTCTTCAGTTCCATCCAAAACGGTAGAGGCAGAATCTGCATCCCCACAGATATATGGCTTATGTTCAGCATCTCCTGTGGGAATTAGAAGGTAGGTCAGATTTTGGTTTACCTTGCATGTAAGAATGGTTATGGCCAGTGTAGGACTGATCACAGTCTGCTGGATTATGATCTGAATCTACTGGAAAGAATTTATAAACTAGTTTTAGATAAAATACTTGAATCCTCTGTTAATTGGGTCCCTCAGTACTCTCAGTTAAATAATTGCCATTCGTAGGCTGAATTTCTTATCTAGCTTAGACTCTGCATCTTGCACCTCTAGGTAAGACTTAGGCTTAGCTGAGCATGACAACAAATGTCAAATCTAAATTTGTTGCTGCCCTGAAAAATCTAGTCCTGTGTAGGAAAACCTTGTTGATTTAGTAGCTCTGTTCTTTTACTGGTGGTTATGTTTGATTTAATTGAGATTTGAAAAAAGGTCCACATTGAAAAACCAAAGCTCTGACCACCCTCTTCATTAAACACTTAATTTTTGTTCTGTTCTTATTTAGACACTAATAGCTTCACGCTGCAGCACACAGGAGGAGGTTTGAGTTACAAAAGATTTTAAAAATTCAAGCCCAGATCCCTCAAGCTAGGAAGAGTCATCCCAAGCCTCTGACAAGAGAACTAGAATGTTAGTCTCCTGGCTCCCAGTCCCGTTTGCTTTCTGTTTTTTAATGCTGCTTTTTGCTTACTGTTTGAAGAGGACGGTCAGAATGTATATGACCACTTTTACTCATCAACAGGGACTCCCCTATTCTTGATTTCTTTATGCACCTCGGATCATCCCCCACCCTTCTTGTCTTCATTGCTATTGTTCATTTTCCACATGTGAACAACTGTGAGAACCCCCAGAGCCCTATTGGGCCTTCATTTCTCTCTCCTTGCTTACTAGCTCATCCCCTATACAGAATGACATTTAAGCTGGGCCTTAAAGGATAAGTTAGTTATCACCAGGCGGAGCCGAGGGAACGGAATTAGCTGACAGAGAAGCAACTGTTAGGGAGTAATGTATAGTTGAACATAGGGTGCTTGGGTGAGGGTCCTGGAGACAGGCTGGAGACCTTCGGCCCACACTGAGCTAGGTTTCTATCACCAGACTAGTAAGAAAATCCATCATCTGCAGTGCACTTTGCAACTTTCTGATCCAGAGCACTTTTAGATCCATTGTTTTCCTTTAGGTATTTGGACACCCAGCAAAAGAGTCCTTCGCCTGATGGGTAACCATGTAGCTTATTACTACGACAAGGGATATTCATTTACTTCTTTTTTTCTTTTTTAATTAACTTTTTTTAATGGTGACATTGGCTAACAAAATCCAGTAAGTTTCAACTGTACACTTTAACAGTAAAACACATATATTTACACTGTGTGTTCACCTCCCATAGTTAGATTTCTTTCTGTCACCACATATTTGACTCCCTTAACCCCATCTACCTCCCCACTCCCCTCTGGTAACCACTAGTCTCTTGTCCATGTCCATGAGTCTCTGTTTGTTTCTCCTGTTCATTTGCTGCTTTTAGTTTATATCCTACCTATAAGTGATATCATTGTGATTTTCAACTTTTTCTGTGTGGCTTATTTTGCTTAGCATGATTATCTCGAAGTCCATCCATGTTATCTACCACAAATTCATTCACTTCTTAACATTAAAAAAAAAAAACAGAGTATTGAGCAATAATTTCTGGACCAGGGTATCATAATTCATTGGTAAACAATAGTTTTTAAAAGTTCACAAAGCGTTTTATCATTTGTAAAGTAGTGGCAAATAGCTTAATAGTTACGGACACCAGCACTGGAGTCAGAGGGCCTGGGTCCAAGTCTTAGCACTTGTTAATTCTCATCAATTACTGTCCTTTTCATTACACTAAAACTGAACTTTTTGACCAGGGTGAGATAAAATGAAGATAAATATACTTAAGTAATCTGGCTGTACTACTGTTTCTGGTGTAGGTTGTCTCCTATCCAGGTAAGGTTCTTTCAGACATTTCACTCACCTGTTAAATCCTCAAATAGGCCCAGAGAACTCTGCCAGCACCATTATGGGCCACAAGTCCTATCCAACAGGTTGCATGTGGATACCCTGAACAACAGATACTTACTTAGTGTACTTACCTGTGTTAGTTTATCTGTAAGGCAGGAAACTGTCTTTTTTATACAGTGGCCAGAACCATCTTTCTCAAGCATGGCTTTGATTTTGTCAATCTCACTTAACTACTATGACATCTTTTAATTAGCCTGTTAAAGCTAATTAAAACTTTCAGTTATGAGATTCGGGGTCCTCCGCCAATCCACTTTAGATTTCTCTATCCCCTACTCTACCTGACTGTATTATTATCATCATCATTATTTTCTGAATTCCAGCTCTAAAAATAAATGTGATCTGAGTCATACTGTTCCCAAAAATCTTTAGTGCTTCAATTAAAAGGCTACTGCAACTGTTAGTTTAGAACAGAACATACAAAGATTTGCACAGAGAAAACGCTGCCAAAATTCTGGCTTTTCACCTGCTCTACTGTTGGATGTCAAATTCATGACATTTCGCCCCCAAATTTGGTAGGAGGGCATGATTATCCATTTCATGGAAGAAATGGCAACATCCTTTTGTCTTCAGCCTCCTCTCTCCATATGCTAGGAAACATATCATGCTTCTGTCAACTTTGGATCCTAAATCTAAAGGGCTCCTGGGGAGAAATATTTTAAAAGCTTTTCATTTTTAAGCTTTAAGTATCATTTTTTTCTAAGTAGAGTTGAACTCTGCTTAGGAGTCCTTTCTCTTGTCCCTATTTAGCTACCTATTTTATTCCATGAGCTTTCTAAATCTCTCACATTTTTCTGCTCCCTATTCCAATTAAGCTACTGGATTTCAGTAGGTGTGGCCTAATTTCCTACTTCAAAGAAAATTGTTTATCAGGCTCGAGTTCCCTCAATTCCTCTCCTCTCCACCCTCTTACTTTTTTTTTTTTTTTAATCTGTAGAAATTCATCTACATCAGCTACCATTTAATCAGAGGTGTCCTTTCGCATCTCAAAGCTAACCTGTGCCGTTGGGCCTGTTTTCTAGGACTTCAGCTTCTTTCTCATCTTCAATTTCTCTGCTACGTGCTCTCTTCTTTTATCCTACAAACATGGTCTGCTCTAAAAATCTCCTCATCCTAAAAACAGTAAAAGCAACCCTTTCCCAAATCAGCTTTTCCCTCAAGTTCACCACACTATTTCCCTTCACCGCCAAATTGTCCAAGAAACCAAATCTATTCATGCTCCTTTATGTTATTGCTCATTGCCCTCACCTGATTGTTTTCTGGTTTTTTCTACCTACTAATCCAAAACATCTCTCAAATGTTACTGATTGTAATAAGTTCTCACTTAACGTTAATACGTTCTGCGACTTTGAATGAAATGACTTATAACGGAACCAGTTTACCATAGACTAATTGATAGAAAAAAGTTAAGCTCCTACAGCCTCTCATCAGTGTTATAATGAAAATGATGTTGAACAAAACATTATTTAAGGACTTGTATTTCCTATTTTCAAAATTCCAGGTCTTTTTTTAACCCAATTCAAACTTGACCTCTGCAGCATTTGACTGACTACTTACTCCTAGAAATTTTCCTTCCCTAGCATCTGTGATGCCCACTTCTGGAACTATGATCCCTTCTGGATTTTCTTTCCTGGCCCCGTAATAACAGCACTAACGATTACTGTATGCTAAGACTGGCAGGCAGGGTTCTAAGTGTGGGGAGTGTATTATACCATTAAATACAAAATCTCCATGAGTTAGGTGCTGTTACTATTCATATTTTATAAAAGAACAGACAGACACAGAAGTTATGTAAATTTCCCAAGGCCCGAAACCTGTAGAGTGGCAGATCCAAGATAGAAACCTGGAAAGCATGACTTCATTATGATTTTCCACCTTAAATAAAGAGTCTCATCCTTGGTCTGTCCCTTTAATACCACATATTCTTCCTGGGAATGTCATCCATGCCTGTAGTTTCAATTAATAATGTATATGTCACTTCACAGGTTGCTAATATTATTGCCAAAATGGAATGAATTCCCAAATCTCTCCAACTCATAAAGTGTGCTAAGCTCCAGATCTTTATTTCTAACTACATAGAAATGATCTCTTTCAAGACATCTCACAGGTACCTGGACTATAAAATATGTCCAGAATGAATTCATTACTGCCCTCCTCCCCACCACACCCCAAATTTTTGCTGCTTTGTTACAAAATGCTTCCTCACCATCTCAGTCACACAGGTGAGAAAGCTGTAAGTTACCTTTCCCCTTCCCCACAAACTCTTCTGTCTCATCAATTCATGCTTTCTTCTGTATCCCTTTTTAGCTGTCCTCATCTCTGTAACAAACTGTATCCACAGACTCCTGAATGATCTCTAATCTAGGCTTTCTACTCTAGTCTGTCTTCCATACCATCATTACAAATATCTCATAAATACAAACCTGGTCCTGTGGGTCCCTCTGCTCATTCACCTGGTAAAACCCAGACTATTTAGCCCCTTCTCGACCAGACACCAACACTGACGTCTTACCACTCCCGCCGTCTGCCCTGGCTTCCTGTACTTCTTGCTGTTCCTAAAACACAACCTGCTCTTGCAGACGCCCATGTGTTTGTGTTCCCCTCTGTCTGTAATTGCCTTCCCTGAGCACTGTCCTCCACATCCAACTCAAAAGTCACTTTCTCTGTGAAGTCTGCCTTATTCTCTCTTAGACTGCCACTTACTCAAGGACATTCTTCCCCTGCTTTAGATTCCCCTTGTGTTATATTTTTAGAAACAAGAAAAAGCAAGTATCCTCTAGTAAAGCTGGTTTTATAACAGGCATTAAAGGTATCGCTCAGTGCTCCAACAAAGACAGGAAGATCAAGAGGAAGAGGTCTTTGGTTGCAGTTGTCAAAAGTAATTCTATATGGGGTTATGTTTTAGAAATGGGAAGTTTCCCCCATTCGGCCTTATTCCAGAGTTCCTAATAACTCCCTCAGTCATCAGGTAAAGGAGGCATTTGCTGAATTTTTTTTCTCTCCACTTTCCGCTGCCCACATATGGGCCACTTCACAGCTTGCCAGCACCTTCCCAAAGAGTGGGAGGAACTCAGCGTGGTGAAGCGGAATCGGTCCTTTGAGATTTTGTTAATGTTCTGGAATTGTTTGGAGCTGATAAGCAAAATTTGGGGATTAGATGTACATTTCCTTTATCCATGTTATCCCTAATTTTTTAGGAGGCAGTGACTAAGCACTGCAGTATGTATGCATATCATTTATATAGACACACACACATTGATTTATTCCTTTAAAAAAAACAACACAAAATGAAGCTAAACCATGAAGCCTAAAATAATAAATCAAGGTGCCAAGGTGAAACAAAGACAAACAGGACAATAGCTCAATTTTTTGAACTTATACCCTTGCATTTTGTCCAGTCAACTTAGCTATTTAATCTCTAAGTTTAAAGATTTTTTTTCCCCGACTTTCTGCTGCTTTTGAAGAATTTAAGTCCCTGGAAGCAGATTCTTTGAAACCCCAGGGTTATCTGGCAATTACTATATTTTCATATAGAAAATTATTTTTATCTAAAAAGCAGTGTTTTTCCTATAGATTTGTTCTCTGTTGTTTATGTTATTTTAAAATCCATTGAAAAAAATTTAAAGCTTTAAGCATGGTAAAATATGAGGGGAGCCTTCCGTTCTCATATAGTATATAAAGTTAACATGACCCAAAACGGAATGAGGATCACTGTGACGTAAAGCAACTTTGTATACCAAAGATTAAAGGCTTCCATTTTTGTAAAAAAGGATAGAAACTAGTAAGTTCTGCATTTCTTAATATAGTTCCTTTTTAATAATGGAATTTAAGTATATAAATTAGTAGGTTAATTAAATCAAAAGAGGCATCATCCAACTGTTATTTTAAACAATAATAAGCACACTGATGATATAAATGATCGTCTTAGGATCCCTTATATCAGAGTTAATATAAAACAATGAGCCAGAAGAGAACAGTTTAGAGAAACAAAAAATTAATTGGATTTTCCTACCAATCGCTCTGGAGACCGATAGACTTCCGTTCACCCTCCAGGCACCAAACCAGACTACACAACCTCCAAGGGCCTCAATTCGCTGCTTTTCATCCTAAACAGCAATGCAGTAGAAAGAAGCAAATAATTAGATACAGGATTTATGCTTCTACCTTAACGTAAACAATATATATAATACTTATCAGTTTCCTGGAAAGGTTCTCTTTATTTCTCCTTTGGAAGGTAGGCATGGTTGCTGAGATCATGGTGATAATTACAATAATTAAGTGGTTCTTAATGACTAGAAAACTGCCTTTGTGGGACAGACCATACTTACCTCTCTGTCCGGTTTGTGTGGCTTCATTAGTTCAACAGCTTGGCCCTTTCTCACAAGCATAACCTGGGAGTCACCCACCCAGGCTACATGTAGCATGTTGCCTCTGATAAAAGTCACCACTCCTGTGGTCCCACATCTTAAGCTCTGAAAATAATTTAAGTAAAACTAGAGTCAGTAAAGAAAAAATAGATATCAAATTCTCATTGAGAAACAATAGTTGACACCGATATTTCGGTTGGTAGTTAGACAAAATATTAACTCAATTTCACAAACAGCAATTCCTACTAATTCAAATCTCTCATTTTTATGTGCATGTAATTATTTATGTGTGCACACACAGACCCATTGGATCTGTGATTTGCAAGGCAGGGATGATTATTAATTCCTTTTTGTATATAAGTAGAAAACTATAGCAGGTTATATGACTTGTCCAAGGGCACAAAAGAGAAATACAATTCTTTTCCTCCTCGTCCAGAGCTGATTCCATTATATCAACCCCAAGAGTAAAGATTACCATACTCTGGTCTGGCTCTTTTGTGACTGACCTCCTGTATGTTTAGGGACAAAGTCCTAGCTCTAGATAGTCAGATAAGAGCCGAGAGATAACCTGTGTTCCCTGGAGTGCTAAGAAGCTATACCTTAAACACACAAACCAACAAACCCTCGACAATAATTTTAGGAGCCTTTGCTTTTTGGAATGTTGCATAAAAAGCCAACAGCCTGGAATTTCACTGCAGTAGCTCAGTACCACTGTACTGAAGGTCTTGATACTACTATACTAAAATGACATCTCTCCATTTGACATGAGTCACCGCCAAATGAGCATGACTTTTCTGTTACTAAGGACTTGGCCTAAATTAGAACCAGTGCGTCAAGGGTGGTAAAAGGCCCCTTGTAGCCAATGAGAAAAACAACTTCTCATTTTCCCTATTTAGGGAAAGTTTGTTATAAATCCTCACCCACCAATAAAATGTCTTCCCACACAGACTGTTCAAAAACTCAGCCCCCTGGAACACATGATAAAGACACTCGAGTGCATATGCCCTGGAGAGAACAGGAGGCAGGGCTGCTTCACAACAGGAATAGCTACTTTCTTCCCAGCAGTTAACAGCACATGGAAGCACAAGGGGAAGCATAACTGCTGAAACAAACCTAAATTATTCAAGAGAACTATTGGCAGGACTGAGAGACACTAGGGTCACAGGCAAAGTAAATGTGAACAAGGTCAGAAAAAAAATTTTTTTGAGGACACAGAGGAAAAGGGATAGAACAGAGGATGAAGATGACAGGTGATTCGGTTTCACATTGGTGATTACAGAACACCTCTCGGGGGCCAGGTCTTGTCCTCCGTCAGAAGGATGACAGCCAGCAGCTACAAGGGGGACAGCCAAGCAGTGCTAGCCCTCTGGAGAGGGAAGGGCTGAGGTCAACAACTGTATGTTGATTTCTAGCCCCACCTTATATGTAGACCTTAGTGGTTACTGCTGTTGGATTTGCATACTAATCTAAACCTGGGGTGCTGGTGGGTAACTATAGGATATTTCTCTTAATACCAAATAGTTCTGAATTACTGTTTCAGGAATTCTAAGCCCCACTACTCCTGTAAAGCATAACTCTGAGATGAAAGAAATGGATTAAAATGATTACCCTGTTCTCTCCAAGTCAATTTCAAAGAGAGGTAATGCTTAAGTTGTAGGGCAGGAGTCTTATTTTTTTGTGTATATGTAATTCTATAATTACTGTTAAAAATTAAAAATTATTCTCTTCCTATGGCTCCCAGTTAGAAATGCAGAGAGCACTATACTTAATTATGCAATAACCGATATCCAGAATTAGATTAATTTGATTAAAATTTTTACTTCTAGATCTTCATATAGAGCCCCTGTCATTCATTCATAGTAAAAACCTTAAGTCTGATTAACCTTAAGAAATTAGGACATGAGCTCTGACTTTTCTTCCTGTTAAGAGAAAATCAGTTCAAGGATCATCTAAGGATTCACTCTCTCCAAGCAAATTTTCCCTCAAGAGATACATAACAAAACACTGCCAACCCATTTAGAACCAAATGTATGGGAGTAATCCCAGCTTCTGTTTCTTTTTTAGACCATTTTTAATCACCATCTCCAGATTTTATCAGCAAAAGTCTGCTTGGAGAAATGGTCCTGGTATGAACCTGACAGGCAGTGGTGAAAAAGGATAAACTCACCTGCTACACCCTGCAATGGATTGCCTTTCCAGAAAATTATGCCTTGGGAGTTTCTATACAGTACATCACAGCACCCCCACTCAACTCTCCCTGAAGAGAGAATTAGGACTACAACGGATTCCAGTACTGTGGGTCGAGAATACAGCTTAGGAGAGAACTTTAAGTAATGCCTGCCCCAAAAGAGAAAATCCGAAATGGTCCTTTACCCACAGACCAGGGTGAGCTCGGCTAGTGCATTCATGGCTGGAATTTAGGAGGAAAGGGCATACCTCCCTGGCTGCTTTCTGCACAAACCGCTCGTCGGTGACCCGGAAGGCCCGGCACAGGGCCTCGGCAGGGTCGTGGGGGAACATCTCCTGGCGCACTAAGTTAACGTGCAGGTGAATGGAGGCATAAATGGCAGCATCCACTCCTCCGTGGCCATCAAACACTGCAAAGTAAGCTTGTTCTTCCTGGTCCTGTCAACAGAAACAGTCAAGGGAGTTGGGTACAGCATGGTTCGAGTGCGCCAACCCCCTGCACTTGCTGCCCGTCCTCCACTGCATTTGTCACCCAGATAACAAGACTAAATGTTTCCCTTTTCTGACATGCCTGATCAACTGCTAAAATACCTGCACTATTAGGGCATCTGTGTTCGCACACCAGAACACTGGAACACATGCCCAATTAGCTCGGGCTGAAGCGCCCTCTCTGCGAAGTTGCTGTCTTGTGCCATGGAAACCGCCCACGTACATTTGCTTCAGAACTGCTGCTACAGTTTTGAGGGGTGGGGAGAAAAGAAATGATGAGGAATTGAACAAAAGCCCTTCTGGGTTGAGTATTTTTTCCAAAAAGTATTTTAAATTAGAAACTGAGAACAATAGGAAACCATTGGCCTCCCAGCACAAGGCCATTTATGTCAGGTTGTTTCAAATACAAAGAGAGAATGAAAGCGCACACATACTCCTATGATCTCTCCTCCATAAATCGTTCGTGGTCACATTGAATTCTGATCATAAATAACACAGTCTAAACTGGTTAGCCACATTTGAACCATATCAGTTGTCCACATGTCCTGTCGCCACTTTACCTTGTCCCTTAATCCAAGATTTAGCTTCAGTATTTCCCTTGCCCACCCACTGCTTCAAGTGCTAAAAACTCTGCCAGAGGGCAGTCTTCCAAACCGGTGCTTTGTCCTGACAAAGGAAGCCTAGTCGCAAGATCACATTAAAACCTTTTAAGTAGTTTGCTTCTTCATCTCCGGCTCAAGTGTTTACATCTCAGATCTTGCTTGCTCAGGAGATCTATAACTCACTGAACTCTGAGTCCTCAGCTCCCTATAGGCAACAGTATGTATTGACTTTTGTCTGTAAGTCTTTGACATTCCTTGGGCGCTAGCAGTTTGGATGAGTCCAGGTCCTGTCATTCAAAGTAAATCACATAATTTCCTTGTGCTTGCTTTCTCATCTGTTAGGGGAGGGATGAGGTGCTGCCTCATGGGGATTGGGAAGGATTACTAAAACAACAAGTATATTTGCTTTGGAAAAGTTCTTTTAAAGGGTAGACATTTACAAAACTACCACATATAAATACCCACAGAATAATGATAGCACCCAAATATTATGAAATCTATATCTAATGCAGATATTACTAGTTAATTCAGCAATTGAATCAACACCATCTATAATGCCATCAGAGATTAACTGATTAAACAATTATCTAGAAAAAAACTCCTGACATGTAGAATTATTACCTATACCATAGTACTCATTTTTAAACAATCAGCAGGAATGAGGGTAAAATTGAAAAGCAGCATATACAAGCAGTTTTTACATGATGAGTGAGTTGTGGGATTATCACAAAACTGTGGGCCATAATAGCTTTATGGGGTCATGAGAATATAACTAAACAATGTGAGATAGGTGGGGAGATTTCTTAATGCAGCCTCAGAAGGAACAGAGGAGCCAAATGGATCTCTTTAAATAATTAGTATAGCTTTTTAACAAAAATACTGATATTCTCCCTGTATGTATGTTTGAACTAATAATAAAGAAGTGGAAAGTAAATCTATAATCCCACCATCCACAGATAACTAGTCTTTTTCTATTCATATACATTTTTAAATAAAATTAGGATCACATATAGAATTTTGTATCCTGCTTTTTGTCATTTATCATATCATTAGCATTTCCCCCATGGCATTAAGTATTACTCGAAGGCATAACTTTAAATGGACATGTACTATACATCTTATGAGCAAATCAGTTTTTCCTACATGTAATGATTTAGAGCATTTCCAATTTTTTATTGACAATGTTGTATTAAACATTAATGTCAACCAAAACATGTATGTAAGATTTTTCTGCATTTCTGTCCGTTGTAATATAAAAATTAAAAGTGAAATTACCAGATCATGGGGTGTGAAAATTTACAAGGTTCTACATATGTGTTGTCCAATGGCCATCAAAGCCTGTTTCACTATAGCAAGGTGCTCCTTTCTGAGTTAGGAGTTTGGACTGATTTTGAGGCAAAATGAAAACCAAGTCAACAAATAGCAATCATGCCCTCAAACCTGAGTATAACCTTCAAGTAGGTGTAGTGATATAAGCATTGTTTATCACATAACAGCCTTTTCGGGTTATGCATACTTGGGCATGGAAACAAAGACATCACCTGATCTATCTGTGTAACATAAGCTCCAATTACCAACCCACCATCACTGCTTATCAGACCTTGACAGTCAGCTAAAATTTAAATTTAGTTGCTACAAGAAGGAAATACTGTGCTTTGTAGAAATTATTGCATTGTAATTTCTAAGTTCCGGACTTGAGTGAAGAGGCAAGTGACAGGCAAAAGAAACAACCTACCTCTGTTTTCATTAACATAATACATTTAACAGAAGGAAAAGAGGAAGATAGGAAAATGGTTATTAAGTTGACAAGGCTCATATGAACCAATTTGTCAGTCACAGAGATTCCTGAAATGCAATCCCAGCTACTTTCCTATTTCAGAAACCAAGATTAAAAAAAAACACACACATGAAATCAGAAAATTATCTCAGTCTCATTCTGTGTGTTTGTGTTTCTTCACCAGCATACTAATGTGGAAACTTAATAAACTTGAAACTTGATAGATTATACTATCAAAATAGTTTCCTTTAAAAACAAAAACAAAACAGCTTTACTGAGATATGTTTTTTTTTTCTTTTTGCTTGTATGTTTACAAAATAGCTCTGCAAGGTTACACAAGAAGCTGGTAATTCCCTTGCCTTCATGGAGGAGAATTGAGAAAAGATAAGAGAGACTTGATTTTCCAATCCTAAGCCATGTGGGTGCATTACCTATTCAAAATAACAAACTAGTTGCTTTTCTATTGTCCAATGAGAGCAGGTTTGTGCCACTTTGCCCTCAGTCTTACTCTAACCTGTCAGAGATACTATTATGTTAGAAGTTCTATGAGAAAACAGGACCACGAATGAAGATGCTTGTTTTGTTTTTCAAATCTCATTGACTCTTCAGAAGGGCCCTTTACCTCCAGGTTGAAGAGCATATTAAAGTCGGGAATGCAGACGTGTTTGTCCTCCATTTTCCTGCGCATGTTTTTGATGGCGTGGATTGATGTCTCATAATAGAGCTGGGGTCTCCTGTGGAGAGGGAAGTCTTTCACCCAGCTGCAGCAAATCTCGTGCAGTTTGCTGAAGACCGAGCGGGCCAATTTCACTGTCTCGATCTCTGAAAGAAACACAGAAAACCCCCCAGTGAAGAGCCTTGTGAAAACTGCCTTTCCCTTGCCTGATTGGTAAAGACAGAAGTAGGTCACATTAGTCAAGCTCCTCCTTAGTACAAGAAATCCCCCTTTCTCGAGAGAAATGTTGCTTCTGAAGAGAGAAAACGACAACCTTTCTAGTAGAAAATCAGCAGCCAGCAGCTGCCACTGAGATAATCCCTATGTTGTAAGGAGAAAAACCTCTGGTCAGGGCTGGATCTCTTCCTAGGCTGGATTTATTCTCGCCTGCGAAGGGCTCAGGCCACTGCTACCTGGTTCAGAGCACTGGTTCCCTTTTTCTTGGCTGCCATGCCAAACCCCACATGTGCTTAGATGAATGACTGAAATATGAACAGTGGTTATCCAGCTAACTGGAATATGAAAAGCCTATGGAAACAGATTATTTATTTACAAACTACAGGAATAAGATTAATAAGAATTACCATTTGTCTTTGTCTCGCTTTCTTCCTAACCACTTCCTTTACCTCCTCCCAGTTCCCCAACTTTTCTCCCCTATCACTGATCTTAATTCAGAACTAAATTACATATTTCTGTTATTTGATGTATTTTTAATCAAAGTTTTAGGCAATAGCTTAAACAGTTGAACAGATGAGTTAAGAGTTTTATATATCTCTAAGGAAAAAGAACTTACATTTCTGTTTATATGTGTGGACTCTGGATAGAAGAAAAGATAGCAATCAGAAGGTTCTTTACCCTAGACTATTAGGTCTGCTACTTGACCTATTAAGTGGAGTAGGCTAGCTGACTTCTGAGGCTAACTTGCATCCCTCAAGGATGGACAGACATGAAAGCCTTTTAAGCAACAATGAATATAGTATTGACCAGATTGATCATCTCTACTCAAGCTGCAGCTATTGAAATAACCAAGGGGAGATTCGGTTTCCTCAAGCCAGTATTTCAGAGGTTCCTCCTACATCCCAGGTAAAAAATTTCAGAATTCTCTCACTCACTCATTTTTTTTTTTTTTTTTTTTTTACTTTACTAAATCAGAGATAGTTTGACAGCCTGAAAAAAATGGGAGCCAGATGGGAAATGCCTTCTCTGATCTGGAACACAAATCTCAAAGAAGAGAGACTACTTGTTCTAGAATGTGCTGGGAACTTAGCTTCTTGTTTAATATTCCTCGCCCTGCCATTGCCTTAATCTGTGACTACATTCACCTGTTTCCTTATTCAAAATTCTTTTTTTAAATGACTGTGCTTAGAAATAAGATCTCAAGGTTCTTGTTCTCATTAACATAATACACAGGGTGGTAAACCATGTTTTGTGGCTTGGTCCCCTTGACATTTTGATGTAACTGAAAATCAAGGATATATTTGAAAAAGAAATTCAAAAAGCAAATAAAACCCGAGGAGGTGTATGTAAGAGGAAAACTGAGGTCAATAGAAAAACCAACATTTTGACTGTTTTGAGCAACTTCTATATATTTTTTTAAGCACCAGTTGCCAGAGACGCTCTTTCGGCCAGCAGTTATCAGCATGTATCACTCCAACCCATAAAGTCTCTGTAGCAGTACAGTCCCTGGATCTGCATTTGACAGTCAGTCACAACAGAGGATTGCAAAAACAAGTGAATTCAGAAACTTTGGGGGAGAATGGGATGAGGTGGAACAAATAACTGATACTATCAGGATGGCTTCCAGATTCCTAGATAATCATTTGAACCATTATGTCATTCTTTGGTTTGTATATTACTCTTATCATATAGACCGGGACTATCCAACAAGGTAGCTTCCTAGCTATATGTGGCTATTTAAATTAAATAAAATTTAAAGTTCTAGTTTTTTTTTTTTGGTCACATTAGCTATATTTCAAGTGCTCAATAAATACATATGGCCCGTAGCTACCATATTGGAAAACAAGTGGAGAACATTTCTGTTACTGTGCTGTCTATTGGACAGTGCTGGTGTAGATGGAATATCAGCTTCCACTAATATTTAGGAAACCACTAGATGTGTCTTTACCCTTCCCAGTTTCTCCTTCCCTTATGTTCCCATTATACTTTGTTCACACCATCTATTTATTATAGCTATTATCACATTTTGTAACAATAGATATGTTTGGGGGGTATTTTCTACAGTCTATGTCTCTGGAACATTTCACAAACAAGTAAAACCATTCTCAATCCCAGGCATACCTGACTCTAACACCCATGCATTTCCTAAATTAGACTGCAGGTAGAGACTGTTCTTAATTTTCCTCCATTAGTCATAGTACAGTACCTAGCAGACAGCAGGTTTCATTAGATGTTTACTGAATAAATGAATATGCAAACCTATATAAATTAATCCCTAAAATATTAAAATATATGCTTCTTGATCATCTATTCTGTTTCATTGATCTCTCCATCTATATCTAGAATGGTACCATTCTTTTAAAATTACTGTCACTTTATACATAATATCAGGAGGACCAATTTTCCTGTTATTCATAATTTTAAAAAATGTCACTTTAACATGTTTATCCATCCAGATTAACTTTCTAATTATTTTGCCAAGTTTTAGGGGGAAATTGGTTGTCACTGTGTTTCAGGTAACTCTGAATTTATAGAGTAATTTAGAAAAAAAAAATGACACCTTTGTTTCATACTGAGTCTTACCCAGGAACAAGTTACATAGTCTAATTTAAATCCTTTTATATTGCTCAGTAGAGTCGTTGTTTTTTTTTAACATAGGCCCTTCATATTTTTTAATGAATTTAATTCCTAGTTATTTTATTTTTATTTAGTATTTTGAGTCAGAACTTTGCTTTAATGTGTTTACCTGCCACCTAGCAAACATTCCTCTTTCTGCCAGGAACATTCCTTCTTTACTCTCAGTTCATGTGCATCTAAGGGTAACAACATGTAATTTAATTTAAGTCTAGCCAATGAGAGAATCACATCCCTCTGGCCATAGTGATTGGTTCAGAAATGGAAAATAATCCAAGCTGAGCTGATTAGAGTAAATCTGTGACTTATATAAGAGCAACTGAGTAAAGTTACTCTTATTTTTCTTCTTGATTTGAACCTGGGCAGATGAAGACCCAGCACCCTAGCAGTCATTTTGCCACCACATGAAGCCTGAAAATAAAATCAACATGAAAGAGAGTACAGCTGAGAGTTGGAGAAATGCCAGGTTCTGGTGACATTATGTGAAGCCTTGAATCTATCTGTGCAGCCCTTCCTTACCTTGAAGGGTAGGCAATAAATTCTGTTTTGCTGAAGCCAGTTTGAGTTGTGTTAGTGGTCACTTGTAACCAAAAAGTTCTTGAGTATGTACGACAAGCATAAATCCTAGATTTGGGGTTGAACCAAATTTTGTCCAAGGTGTATCCATCTAGTTCTACTTTATTAAGTATATTTTTTAAATTTTGGAAAAGGATATGAATTTTATCAAATGTTTCTCTGGGCACCTTTAGAGATTATTCCTCTTTTTTTCTTTTGACCTATTTAAGATATAAATGATGCTACTAGATTTCCCAATATTTTTGTTTTGTTTACTGCTGTATCCCCAGCATAATGCTAAGTATATGGTAGGCCCTCGATAAAATTTTCATAAGTGAATTAACTGTTATACCCAAAATGTACAAATATTTTACTTAATATATTTAATATTGATTTCTAAGTTTGATCTCATTTCATTTTTTAATTTTGTCTTAGGCAAGTTTTGGTATCAGTGTCATGCTGTGCTAATTTTCCCTCTTTCTCTATGAAACTGAATAATTCATTTTAAAAAGCACTGGAATTGTATCATTTGAAATTGTTCACCTGTAGAATCACCTTCTCGTACTTTTGGAAAGACAACTACTTGACAATCTTCTCAATCTCTTTCTTTTTTGTATATTTGTTTTTCTAGAAAATACCCAGATTTCAAATTTATTCACCCAAAGTTTTAAAAATTCTTTTAATTTTCTTTCTATTAATGATCATTTCCCCCCTCCTTTTTAATTTTTACATTGGAATATTTCAAATTGATTTTAAGTTGTCTAGATAGGAGTTAGTTAACACCTGCTAAACTAAATTTGTTCCAACAAAACTGTAAGGTTATTTAGCAAACATTCTGTTACAGATGATATGAACATGAAAAGAACTTTAAGTTAAGGATTTTTTTTAAAGACTGTTTTTGGAAACAACTCAAAGGAGAGAGACAAAAGGCATTTCAGTGGGGACTTCAGTGCCTTTAATAAAGCCAGTGGCTGTAGGCCTTATTTAACATGCCCGGTTCCCATTCTGACATATGGAGAAACACAATATACCCCATAGAGATTCTCCTCAATTCACACTGAGTGATTTGAGCTAAATAGATTAAAGACTTGCAAATTGCCTAGAATTATAATAGATCATTCTGAATCACAGCAGTGGCATAGAGACATTACTGGGAAAATGAGAATAACCAGTGATATCTGCCAAAAGGAAAATCCTTCATTTCATTTTTGCTGTCTTACAGTGGTGGAGGCGGGGACGGCGGGGAGTGGTCAGAAAATTCTTCCAAGGTAGGCAGGCATGTAGGGCAACACTTCAATCTTGCTACGTTAAGTGGCCTAACGCAGGGAGTGGTGTATGACATTAGTATATAAATAATTGCTGTTTGAAATGAAAAAATAAAATTAAAAAGGGTGTGAAAAAGAGAAAATTTTAAAGTAGTAGTCCGCCCCCTCACAGCTGTAAATTACTCATCAGTCGTTAATGTCACTGCTGAGCTGAAGCTGAGTCAGCCATCAGCCTGGCTGCGGTGAAGGAATTTAATCTCCCTCATCTTTTCATTACAGGGCTTTTACTTCATGCATCAGTACCAGAGGAAAGACCAGTGCTTTGTAGCAGGAATTCCATCCAACTTGACTCTGGAACAATTTGGTTCCAAGTGAATCAATTACCCTCAGTAAAAACAAGCAGAGGAGTTCTTTCCTTGCCAATTTTCTGTCAAAAATGATCTAGAGAGATAAAGGAAGAACAGGAATGTTTACTTATATCTGCCTCACAGTCTCTGGAATCTAGCTACTCTGATTAATATATGCTTTGCTTCTTATGTACCATATTTAAAGGCAAATTCTTAAAATAGTACAAATAGAATGAAATATTAAAATTTCTTAACTATTTTGAGTAGTAATTCTCTAATTTTTACAAAAATCAGTATTTATTTAGAGCCTATTGAATATATGTAAGTCTAATACATTAATAACTGGGCCTTTCTTAATAAAGCCTCATAATTTGTATAACTCAAAAAAAGCTCTATTTATTGGTTGATATAAAATTCAACATAATTAATGAGAAGTTTTATTACAACTGTTTCCTGAATTTTTATCTGATTTGTTAAATTGGATTCTTAAAGGTAAGCCAAAAATTTTAAATAGGTTTTGCTCAAACTCTCTCCCCTCACTTGCTCATCTTTTCTGTTGTCTTCACATTTCTCCCTTTACTCTTTCCATTTATCTAGATATTATTTGATATCCTGTTATGAACATCTCTTGTTCCAATTACCTTCTCATATTTTCAAAAAATACCTGTACTTTTTCTCTTTTTTCCACCTTTATTGATTAGTTTGAAAAAAGATTTTTTTTTTTTGCATTTTTTTTCTCTTGCTACCACCATAAAATCAAACAATGGTAAACACAGTGTGATTCAGTATTTTGTAGGCATTTTCTGTGTATCATTACACATGGCTAGATTTTCACATTTTCAAACAAGTGATGTAGAAAGGTACTCACCCACAGTCCCTTCTGTGCCATCCGATGTTTCCTTTGGGATGTAATGTGCAGAAAGATCACTCTGAAGGACTTCATCAGATGTGGCTCTGGCTAAAGCAGCAGCCAAAAAAGAAGGGCAGTTACTGAAAGAGAAAAATAAAAGGCCATTTCAGTAAGAATTAGGAAACAATACAATCAACATTATTATTAACATATTATTGCAAAACGAAATTATACCTTTAAACAACATTCAGTACGTATTTATTGAGAGCATGTTATGTGCTAGGCACCCTGCCTGGGCACTGGGTATATATACTGGTGAATAATGCAGACCTAGCCCTTGACCAGGTGGGGGTATACGATCTAGTTAAGGAGACAGATGATAAGTAAACCAGTAGGATTAACTTAAAATTGGGACAAATTTTATGAAGGAAACAAATGGCACACAGTGACAGAATAAAAGAGGGACACCTACTCAGATTGGTCAGGAACACCATACCTTAAAGGGTGAGAAAACCTTGGTTATGTGGAGGTTGAATATTGGGAGAGAATATCTCAGGCAGCAAAATGGGCCACACCAATATTTCTGGTCCCATATACTCTTTAAGAACCTTACCATTCCCTTCTTTGAATGTGACTGAGACTTTGATTTAAAAAAAAAAAAAAAGTGACAAAAGCAATGCTGTGTGACTTCTGAGGTTTGGTCATAAAAGACTACATGACCCCTGCCCCCAGCTTTCTCTTCCTCCTTCCCTTTCCTTCCCCGCTTCCCCTAGGGACATGGACAGGCTCATGTGCATGTGCACTGAAGCTCCCAGTCAAAAGCTCTTATCAGCTGCCTGACATGTAATGGCGCAGGCCTTCAGATGATACTGGTCCTCAGCTTAAATCTTCCAGCTGAGGCCTCAGACCTCTTGGAACAGAGATAAGCTAAATCCCGATTATGATGAAACACATTTTTGAAAGGCAAAAACACATTTTTCCTCTTTAAAATTACAGAATAAATTGATGGCATCCTCTGAAATCAAAATGCTTTATAAACAGTATTACCACTTACCCTTTTGTGCTAAGTTAACTGAATTTTTTCTTATGAGTCAAAAATTTCCTTCATAGACCTAAACTCTGTCAGCACTGCTTGTCTTTTCCTTTCAATTATGCTTTGCTTTAACTGGACACGTACAAATATCTTGCCTAAGTAGACTTTTACTAGATAGTTAAAATATTTACTTGGCCCTTTTATTTGTTTTAAAATTTATATTAAAAATTATCTGAAAACCTTTACCGTAATCTTATTCCTAGAGTTCAAAAAAAATTCTTTTCTGTAATTATTAAACTATCTGGATCTAGGTTCACCAAAGGTAAGACTATAAAAACCTTAGTAAAAGGCAAGAAATATTAGTCTCATTAAGGTGTCATCTGCAATACATTTTTAGTCACAGTTAATGTAATTTTTTACTTTTTGTCATACAGAATGAAAATATTTTCAAGTAAAGTAAGGAGGAGGATTAACTGACTAATAGCTAGACATAAAACATCAAGCTAGACGCTTCAACCCACATCAGCTATTCCTACATGTCAGAAAGCTGTAAAACTTAGCAGAACAAGTTCTTATGGTTTTGACTCTGAATTGAAAGTGATTATTTCTAAAAAATCAGAATTGCAAATATATTTTAAAACACAGTCACATCAGAGAATATTTGATACAACTTGAATAAAAGCTTGTCATTAAAGCTTGTCATTTTAAAGAGAATTACCAGGAGTGACTAACATGATAATAACATAGCAAACTGCTTTTTTTTTTTTTTTTCATCATTTCTCTTTCAATGCTTGAAAGATCCTGATATAGAAGGTTTTAAAGTTAGTTAGGCAAATGTATTACATAGCAAATATCAGAGGAGGGCCAATACTCATGGCAGTTTGGAGAAAAGGGGTTACAAATGTTAATGAGAACATTGTGGAAGTCAAGTTTGATTAGAACCTTTTTAACTTTTGCAGTCATTTGGCGGACTGGCTTTTTAAAGTCAAATTAATTTTGTCAGGCCCCTCAAATATAGTTCAAGAATGAGACTTTGCTATTTATATATCATAGATATATCTGAGGTGCTTACTATTCCTATCCTCAAATAATTCACAGCCTGGGAACAAAAGGAAATGTGTTTTCATACCAACTTGTTACTTTCGTGTTTATTTTAAATATCGAAATACAGACTTTATATAGTCGTAGATAAAAATAAAATCCTTATCTAGTTTATGTCTAAGACATATATAAACTATATGCATAAATACCTTTGAACAATGTTGAAATATCATTAAGGGTCCATTTAGTTTTAATTTTTAAGTTTTGTCACATAAATAAAACATCCCACTTACAGCTATTTATGTTAATGAATACATGAATGCATATTTGAATTTCTGTGTATACTGACTTTCTCAGTATTACAGATTGTAAAGCAAAAATCAGGCTCTATAAGCTTCATAAACTGAGCTCTAAACAAAGCACAAGGTTATGCTTTAAACTAACAATAGGTATTCTTCAAGACACACATACACAAAATTCATAAAACTCTGATTCTTGAATGTTCTGACTGTGCCTTCCTGCTGCTCACATTGGCTGGTGTCATCTTTATCCTCAAAATAGTTATCTGGGTAAGGTCAATCTTGACTCTTCACTTCCATTTCAAAAATAACCACAGCCTAAAACATGCTTGGTAGAAGATTCTGAATTATAAAAATACAACATTCTCATGACCTTTGACAGTTCAGTACTTGTCATTTTTTATACAAATTCTTTTGTTTTATTCTAGATCATTTCTTTCCCCAAATTATACATTTAAAAAGCCATACAGAATATTGGGAACAGTATTTAAGAATGAAGCAAATATTCAATCATTGTTATGGGTTGAAAGTTTATACCCCACTTCCCCAAATTCATTATGTTGAAATTCTAACCCCCAATGTGATGGTATTTGGAGGTGGAACCTTTGGTGATTCGGTCATGAGGGTGGAGCCCCCATGAATTAAATTAGTGCCCTTATAAGAGTGCTCTCGCCTCTTGCACCATGTGAAGACAGAAGAAGACGGTCACAAAGCATGCCCTTATTGGACACAAAATCCACCAGTGCCTTAAACTTATACATCTCAGCCTCCAGAACTGTGAGAAATACATTTCTATGATTTATAAGTGATCCAGGCTATGGTAATTTGCTATGGCAGCTCAAATGAACTAAGATGAACATTATGGGAATTCTCCAAATTATAATTCGTGGACCAGCAGAGAGAAAAAATCTTCAATACGGAGTATATTCATTTCTTATGCTCTAGATGAGTACTGATTTTTTTTTTTTTTAGTTCATAATGGGTCCAAGTCATAGGAGAATCCTGAGCATTACTTACACCTATAGTGCTTGCAGAATTATCACATACGGGTCTTTGTTAATATATATAATATATATAATATAAAATATATATTTTAAGTTTCTCTTTTATTTATTTTTCAATAATAGTTGACATACAATATTATATTAGTCTCAGGTGTACAACATAGTGATTAGACATTTATATACCTTGCAAAATGATCGTCCTGATAAGTCTAGTACCCATCTGACACCATATGTACTTATTACAATATTGACTATATTCTCTATGCAATACTTTACATCCCAATGACTATTTTGATAACTGGCAATTTGTACTTCTGAATCACTTTTACCTTTTCACCCATCCCCCTCAACCTCCCTCCCATCTGGCGACCATGAATTTGTTCTCTGTAAATATGAGTTTGTTTCTGTTTATTGTTTTGTTTTTTAGATTCTACATATAAGTAAAATACAGTATTTGTCTTTCTCTGACTTATTTCACTTAGCATAATATTGTTTCAGTCCATCATGGTGTTGCAAAAGACAAGATTTTATTATTATGACTAATATTCCATTGCATTTATGTATCACAACTTCTTTATCCATTTGTCTATTGATGGACACTTAGGTTGCCTTCATATCTTGGCTATTGTAAATAATGCTGCAATAAGCACAGGGGTTTTAAAATTAGTGTCTTGGATTTCTCTGAATAAATACCCAGAAGTACAACTGCTAGGTTATTTGATATATCCATTTTTGAGTGTTTTGCGAAATCTCCATATTGTTTTCCATAGGGGCTGCAGTATGCAATCCCACCAACAGGGCACAAGGGTTCCTTCTTCTCCATATCCCCACCAACATGTTATTTGTTGATTTATTGATGATGGCCATTTTGATAGGTGATATCTCATGGTTTTTATTTGCATTTCCCTAATGATTAGTGATATTGAGCATCTTTTCATATGTCCATTGGCTATCTATATGTCCTCTGCCCATTTTTTAATCAGATTGTTGGGTTTTTTGTTTGTTTGTTTTGATGTTAAGCTGTACGAATTCCTTATATATTTTGGCTATTAACTCCTTGTCAGATGTATTGTTGGTGAATATCTTCTCTCATTCAGTAGGTTTTTCCCTTCCTGTGCAAAAACTTTTTGGTTTGATGTGGTCCCACTTTCCCTTGCCCAAGAAGACATACCCAAAAACTAGTGTTAAAAATGATGCCAAAGAGTTTACTGCCTATATTTTCTTCTAGGAATTTTGTGGTTTCAGGTCATACATTTAAGTCTTTAATCTATTTTGAGTTTATTCTTGTATATGGTATAAGAAAATGGCCTAGTTTCATCACTTTTTTTGCATGTATCAGTCCAATTTTCCCAACACCATTTATTGAAGAGACTGTCTTTATAGCACTCTGTATTCTTACCTTCTTTGTCATAAATCAATCAATAGGCATGGGTATAGTTCTGGGATCTCTTTTCTGTTCCATTAATCAATGTGTTTTTTTATGCCACACCATATTGTTTTGATTATTATAGCCTTGTAGTATAGTATGATTTCAGAGAGTGTGATGTCTCCAACTTTGTTCTTTCTCAAGATTGCTTTGCCTATTACCTATAGATATTAAAGACTTGTTTATATACATAGATGTCTCAGTCACTCAGAAATCACTTTAGCTCATAATTGAAATACTGATTTATCTGTTACTACAGAATTTTTTTAAATGATGAAGAATAATTACAAATCACTATTGACTTTTTTTAAAATCACTATTGACTTTGAAGCCTGGACATATATAGTTGCACAGTGAGGGAGACCTAAGATTTCTGCCAATATATCATTTAAATGTTACTCAACTAACTTGTTGGAGACAGGAGGTTACAGCAGAAATATAAGGAATTAGAAAGTTGGGGTCTAATTCTAGTTTTAGAACCTTAGAAAAGATGCTTAAACCCTAGGTTTCAGTTTCCTCAACTGGAAAATAAAGAAATTGTAATAAAATAACTCTAAAGTCTCTTCCAGGTCTAAAATTCTAATTCTATAATTCTATTCCAAATAATGTTTTGAATTTCAAAGATGATACAAAGGCAGTTTAAAAGTATAAATTAACACACTTCAGATCCAAACACATGTTTTCACATAGGCCAGCAGAATGGAGATAAACTCTCTATATTCCTTTTGTAAGCAACGTGGGGATATTCTGCTTTATGCACTATGAGTATTCTTAGAAACTGAATGTATATTTATTTTGATAAATGTAATCAATTTTTGCAGTGAATCCACCAGTTAGGAAAGAATCTTTCATATTCTATATTGCTTGTTTTCTTAGAGACACGCCTATTAAGCGTCATATAAAGTAATATCGTTATCAACTGGTTATGAAACTTTATGTTTCCAACATGAGAGTACTATATTCTACCTCTTTAAAAATATTTATTCTATCTCCACTCTATAGGCTGACATGAGTTCAATCTGCATTTTCTTTGCTTCTTAAAATTTATTTTTCAATTACGGTTGACATATACATTTTCCATTGGAGAAAAGGAAACCTTAATAACACATTTACTTTGCACTTATTTTCAATTACAATGGGTGGATAAGTTCTGTTAGATGGATAGGATAGTGTTTTAGTCAGATCTTTTTCTAAGTTGACTTGTTAGTATCTTCCACATGCAATATACATTTTAAGACTGCAAACTGAATTCTTGTTATAAACCAAGCCGGGAAGCATTTTCACCACAATGCCAAACCTACACAAATCACTAAAGACATTATTAGATAAATTAGAGGTTTTAAAGTACATCCTTCCTGACACTGGCAATGTGGGCGTCGGCACAGCACCCACAGCTGTGTTTCAGCAGTCTTGCCACAGCATTGCTAAGGTAATAAAAATTCTTGAAGGTGGGCAGTTTCCACCAATTAACTTTGAGAGAGATTAATCTGGAAGCGGCCTCTTCTTAGCTCACGTTACAAAGGGGGAGAGCATTTAAATGCTGAATTTCTGACCCTCCTCCCTCCTCAAGATAATCATATATATTCTAAATCTAGAATAACACATTAAACCAAAAATACAGAAGGCCAATTCTCCACTGACTTAGTATTATTTTTTAGTGGACTAAGTAGGGTTAAAAACAGGACTGATTTTTTTCCTCTTTAAGCTTTTTTTTTTTTCTGTAGCAACCTCTAAGAATGCCACCTGGAGTCAACCTATTGTAATGCCCACACACTATGGATTCTCTTAGTTAGCTTTTCTGAATCTACATCATGTTGCCTACCCAATAACAAGTTCCTGCACTTCTGGGTTTGGGATACTCACAACAGAAATCTCACTCCCTGCTGGGGCTATCAGTGTAGTCTTAACAACCGTTTGTTCACACTGACCAGGTTGCCAGTTCAAGCAAAATCAACAATGTTCTAAGTTTTCTGTGAATAGCAATCTACATGTTAAACATTTACCAGAGATCAAACTGCCAGTAGTGCCAGGCGACCACAAAAAGAGAGCTTAGCAGTAACTGCCTTTCTTGCCATCCTTCCTCCATGACCAGAAGAAATCAGATAGTACAAGTTCACAAATCTACAGCCCCTTCTCAGGTCCGCCTCACTTGGGAGTGAAGACTGATACGCCCTCTACTTTGATATACTTTCTTCTCACAGGGTTCTGTTTTCTCAATCTGCTTTGATGTTTCTTCCTCTTCTCCCTGCCTTTGTAACTCCTCTGTGTTGCAAGTCTTTTCCTTTTTGCATAGCCATTATCCATAATGAATTTCTTTATTATATTTGTTTATGTCTCCATTCCTCCTCCCACTACGTTGAAGATGTTTTTGTCTGCTTTTGGTCAGATCAGTGCCTAGCACAGTGACCAATAAATATTTGCTGAGTGAATAAACTTCTGTCTTTCTGATTTATATATGTTTAAGCCTTTCCCTAAGTCCTTAGAATGAATGCTTGTTAAGAGTAGATAATCAAAAAAGAGAAAAAAGAAGAGTAGGTAATCAACATATTTACAAAAGGACGTTACATAATAATGTTGAGTTTTGACAAGTAGGCTATGAAACCGGGCTAGTCTCAGTAAACAGGGGATAACCATTGGTAAAGAGGGATTATATTCATACTTACACATAATTGGTTTATTCTGAGGACTCATTTATATTAGAGACTTTAGTCCCTCTCACTAACAGATAATGTATTTAAATTTCAAAAGTATGTAGGCCTTTTTACTTCAATCGATAGTTTGAAATGATTGACCAGTCTTAAGAAAGCAGGGGCTACACTGAAACGATGCACAATTATCCTTTGAAGCACAACTAGAAACAGAATCCTACTTAATGGTGCTAATAATCCATGTTACTATTTCTAGATATGAATTTAGCCGTAACCTTTTGTATAGACAGTCTGAATAATATTGATAACAAAATTATATCTTGTTTACAGGAAAAATGATAAGAATAGGTATAATTCTTTTTTGAGTTCTTATCACATGTCAACTAATGTACCATCTCTTATTTCTTAATTTTCGCATTAACACTGTGAAATAGAAAGTATCTGAAATTATGAGCTGAAGAAACCTGACGATTAGGGAAGTTGATAGTAGAGCCACCTTTTAAACCTAGGTTTGTAAGCCTTGAAAACTATATTGTAAACCTCTAACAGTATATATACGGGCGTACCTCAGAAATATTGTGGGTTCGGTTCCAGACCACCGAAATAAAGCAAGTATCACAGTAAAGCGGGTCATAATCCTTTCGCTGGTGGAGGGTCTTGCCTTCAATTTGTGAAAACACAACAGCTGTGAAGCGCAATAAGATGAAGTGTGCCGATAATAGTTTATTCCAAGCATAGGTGTGGTAATAATTATACAGATTCTACTGACCAAGAAAACAGATCAAGATAATCTGCTGCAAATTGCGCAGTTATTCAACAATGTGGTAGCTACAGGAAATATGTTATCTGAATTCCAGGCCCTTATTTTAGTTTTTTCATGAATATAGGTTATGTATTTGTTCATTTTTTCTAAATTAAAAAGTAATGCATGCTACATTCTTATTGAAAAATCAAGAATACAAAAGTATTTAAAGTAAAGGTAAAAGTTATGTTTGCTATATACTTCCAGACTTTTTTCTATGCATTTATAGACAAACAGAAAAATATAGCTTTGTTTAGGATTTATAGTAGTGTAAATAAAATGATATATGTAGTATTATAAATTGTACTTTCCCTTAGAGTGGTTTAGAGAACTTTCCATATTCTCACACACACACACACACACACACACACACACACACACACACACACAACTTGTTAAGCTGCTACATAGTCTGTCTATTATGGATATTTAGGCTATTTATAATTTTTAATATCATTAAAAGTGCTTTAGTGAAAATTTCTATGTCCCTTTTTGCGTACTGCACAAAGATATGTATTCCATTATTTGCTAAATTATTTTTTATTTTTATCAAAATATTGCGATCAGGTACTTTAAGAATTCAAATCTAACTAAAAGGCTCATAATGGAAAGACAGAAAACCCTTTGCCATTTTTTTTATGCTCTAGAGGCTACCAGCTTCAACTCTTCTAGCCATTCTGTTTCCATCTTTCCAAATACAAAGTTTATAGTAATATTATCAATATTAGATATCAGATATATTTTCTTCTACCTATGGTAGAAGAGATATTAGCTCTTCTTGGTTTATTGATATATATATTCACCATGATGACTTAGTGATTCTTCTCAAATACTCAACTCCTCTCCCCCAATATTTGGCTAAGTCAATTAGTTTTTAAATATTATAGCTATCAAAATACTGTGAATTTCTGAACAATATACTAAGTCACAACTCCTTTCTTGCACAACTATGTCATTTTTCCTAGAGTTGACAACTGCTTCATTTTGCTTTGTTTTCGACACACCTATCAGTATTGTTTTCCAAATGCTATGACATGATTGTGGCACACCATTCAATGATATTTTCCATATATTCAAACAAATCAGTTATTTTTTTTCATGGAAAATTCCCCAGACTCTAACCTTGCTAGACAAATAACATCCTGGGACTTCCTCGTGGAGCTCCCTCTGTTGGGTCACCTGTTTCCTAGACCCCATGTTTCTTTTCTTGATTTATTAACTTGATTTTCAGATTTTGCTACAGTACATTCTCCTGTAGTTTTATCACCTTCTACTATCTCTCATTTATCCTCCCAATTATTTTGAGTCAAACAATATCTACCCTGTCAGAGTTTATAACATATAAATTCTTCCCCAGAATAGTAAGCTCCATATTAATCCTATGGATTCAATACACACATCAGGTCTTTTGCTATATTTTCTTTCTCACTTGGTTAGCTAAAGCATGTCCTCTACTAGTTTTTCAAGAAGAGATCAGGCAGATTAATTTTCTGAGTTTTTACTTGTTCAAAAATGTCTGTTCCTCTTCACCTGAACAACAGTTTGGCTAGATCGAAATTCTTGGGTCATGTTTTTGTCCTCTAGGACTTTATGTATATTGCTCCCCAGTCTTCTGGCACTGTACTTTTCTAGGAATTCTGAAGCCAATCTGAATCCTACTCTTCCTCCACCCCATATCTTTAGTCTTTTTCTCTGGAGTCATTAAAAAGTTCTTGCAGTCCAATAACATTCCTAGATTGTACCTTAATATTAATTGTTCTATGTAAAATTTTCCTGGCTCATGATGTGTCTTCTCAATCTATAAAGATTCAAGCCTGCATTTGTTTCTGAATAGTTTCCTTGAAAAACATCCTTAATGTTATATTCTGTTATTTGAGTTTGATTCTTCTGGGACAAAATTTATTCTCCTTTATCCAAGTACCACATCTAATGATGGCTCTCCATCCCTTTTAAATACTTGGTGAATTTCCATTTCATTTTGTTCATTTTGTTCTTAGTTTTCCCCTCCATGTGCCTTACTATGTTGTTCAGAAGTGTCTATATACTCCTGTACGGCTTCTTTAACTCAGTCAAATGATTTTGAGATTCATGTATACTTTTTCATATAGTCCACTTCTTTCTTATTACTGAGTAGTTTTCCAAATTGGAGTTTATTTATACTCCTGTTGGTGGACAGATGAGCTGTCTCTAGTTTTTGGCTATGATGAATAAAGCTGCTATAAACTTTCCTGCATGAGTCATTTTGTAGACATATATTTTCATTTATCTTGGGTAAACACCTAAAAAGAAACAGAACTGCTGGGTCATAGGGGAGGTGTATATTTAGTATAAGAAACTGCAGGCCTTTTCCCAAAGTGACTGTATCATTTTCACATGCCCACTGACAATGTATAGGGTTCTGGTTGTTCTACATCTTCACCAGCATTTGGTGTTGTCAGTCTTTTTAATTTTATCAATTCTGGTAGATATGTAGTAGTATCTTATGATTTTAATTTGCAGTCAAATCTCTTTTTAAGAGTTGAGATAATAATAGTAATATAATAATATATAATAAATATAAGTTCTTTTAGATATCAAATAGCTTTGATAGCAGTATCAGGATGCTTCTAATCTGAATAGTGAAATTTTTCACTGTAAGAGTCTTTTTTTTGTTTGTTTCTGATTGTATCTGCCAGCCAAAGCAATTCTACTTTAAAAAGCAAATTATAAAGTGATAATTTTTTATTACATCTATATTAATGGACACAGTCATATAAATTTGATATTTCCAAGTACACAGAAAAACAAGTCACATTAATTAATATCTGATAACCCTGACAATATCTTGATACTCAATACCCAAATAATCTTAGGTATAAAGCAGAAATATCCATTTACGTCATGAATGAATTCTAAAGTGATAGAAAATCTAACAGAGGATAATCATTTCATAAAAACAAATTGCTTCAAGTGGTCATATTAAGGGAAAATATGACCTAAACAAGTTAAATGTTTAGTCATGGAACTTGGCAACAGCAATATGTGTCAAAAAAAGTTATAGAATTACAAATACATATAAAACTATTAAACTAGTAGATTCATTGTCAGAGGGCTATGGATATAGTAAAGGAAAATTATTGAGGATAAGTGAAATGAAAAAGTATGTATGTATGTATACCTAAAACTGGTTCCACCAAAAAGATGTACTATTTTCATCGTCATAGCCTTACAAAGATAGCATACTTTAAATGACCTTCAGTTTTAAAAAAATAGTGTAGTTTTTTTTTCTTTTAACAAACACAGACTGTTCTTAAAAATATTTTCTAAAAAGTTATATTCATGGTAAGTCAATGGAAGAGGCCTCAATAAACCTTTAGGAATTTTCACTTTAAGTTCCCTTAGCACAGCAAGCACTATAAAATAGTTTAAAAACAAAACAGAAACTTGGGCCAAATTTTACCTAAAGAATTAGTATCATTATTTGTATATGTTATGGGCTAACTTGTTCTGTCAAAATTTATAAGTTGAAGTCCTAACACCTTGTGTCTTATAATGTGACTATATTTAGAACCGGTCTTTAAAGAGGTAAGTTAAAAGGTGGGCCTAATCCTATATGACTTGTGTCCTTATAAGAAGAGGGAATTTGGACACATACAGGTACAGAGGGAACAACATTTGAAGATACAGGGAGAAGAAAGCCATCTATCTCTAAGTCAAGGAGAAATGTCTCCATAGAAACTAGCCCTGCTGACATCTTGGACTTTTAGCCTACAGAACTGTGAGAAAAAGAAAAAGAATTCGTTGATTAAGCTACCAAGTCTGTGAAATTCTGTGATGGTAGCTCTAGAAAAATAATAATGTAGCATAACACTAATGGTGTAGGGTACTATCACATTAAAATTTGGTATTTATCAAATTTTTTTCTTTTAGCTCCTGACTTCTGTAATACCCTGGACTTTACCAATTTCAGTGGCAGCTCTAGCAGGAAGGCAAATGAAAGCAGGAACTATTCAGATTGGAAAAAGCACTGACCCAGCATTCAGAGAATAAATCTTTTAATCATACTGTACTTCAATACATACATCCATGAAGTGTGGAATTACGACACCCTTACCATTCTCGTCTGTCTGTATATCTGTGTTCCACACTCTAACCTTAGCTGTTTACCATCAAACTATAAGATGATCCTTCAAAGTATAACCTCAATAAATGATATACGTGAGAGACTTCTAAAGTTAGAAAAGTATTACTCAATGTTAAACCAATAATTAATTTATTTGAGGTGACACTGTTATAGTAACAAAGGTACCTGATGTATCTATTTTGGGAAACTGAGAATGGTGAAGAAACTGCAATTCAAACACTTCACCAAATACTCCATTATTTAACTATTTTTGTAAAGGTAGCTGCAAGAGGCCAAAAGACTGAAAATGCTGTATAGCTAGTTTAAAAGTCAGTAAATAATACATCTCCGTAGTATAAAAATGAATATATTTGAAAGCAAAGCTACTTATTACAATTTTGAAAAACTAAATTGTAATTTAAGGCGTTAATAAGAAAGTACAAAGTCTGATTCAATGTCAGTCAACATTTTAAAAAATGAAGTTTTATTTTTCATCTTACAATTTTAATAAATTGTTTTAAGTACACATTTATTTTATACATTTGAATTTATAATATTTACATATTATACAATCAATTCTGTCAGAAAATGAGTTTGTGTTAATTAACTCAAACACTTTAAATCTGAAGTTGTAGATTCTGTTGCAATCTTATATCAGCCTTGAATATAGCTTTTACCTCTATTTTGTTAGTTATATTGTAATTAAGATAATCTAATTCCTTCAAATATGTAAATGGTAACAGTTTTTTAAAAAACCAGCTTCTCCTAAAATCTCAAGCTACTCTTCAATTACATAGAAACGGCAAAGTTTATTAGGAGATGAACACAATCACACAAAAATAATCTGGCAGCACAATTAATTGGTTGCGGGCTCCAAGGGTATTGCATTAATATTTGATTGTGTTTCTTTACTATAACTTTAAGATAGTATATATAAAACCCATAATATATATATAATATGTAAACATGTATAAATGTATTTTTAAGTATATAAAAAATAAAATAAAATAAAAGACTTAAAATAAAAAGCAGCAGTATTCTTCCCTCCTCTTTTAGTTCAGTTCACCAGAGACAACCAATAAGTCAATTAGAACACTTTATATTTAAATTAACATAAACCACTTATATAAAATTACCTTGTGCTACCCCATTGCGGGAGGGAGGGAGGAAGAGTGTAGAAAAACTGATACTCCGTATACTGCTGCTGACAGTATGAACTGATAAAAACATTTTGAAGAGCAATTTTTGGTGTATCTAATATTTTTAAATACACATATCTTTCAACCTAGCATTAGAAATCCACCCTATTGTTACGGCTGCAAAAGTACTTCAAGACATATATAAAGATATTTACTGCAGCAAAAACCTAGAAACAATCCAAATGTCCCAACAATAGGGCACTGGTTAAATACAATGGAATACAACGCAGCCATTAAAAAGAATAAGGAACATCTATATATTCTATTGCAGAGAGATGTCCAAGATATATTAAGAGAAAGAAACAGGTCAAGAGAACAGTGTTAATACTTTAAAGGTGGGATTTAGATGTTGACATGTGTGCACACTTCTAAATAAGTGGACAGCAATTACTTTTGGGCAGTAGAAATAAAAAGGGGATTTTAATTTTATACTTTCATTTTTCTGTATTATTTGAATTTTTAATCATAACACAGTATTACATTTAAAAAATAAAATATATAAGACAGTGGCATAACCAGGAAACCTAGCAGTTTTTATTACATGAGCTATTTAGCAGTTCTACGTTGAGAGTCATTTCCTTTAAGAATCCAATCATGCCTTATATCTCAGTCACCACAAGAAGCCAGCATCTCCCAGGCAATCCCTTATATCACGGACTCTCATCTCTATTAAGCTCTATTTGTCCCTTAAACTGATCCAGACTCACATCCCTCCTCTCCAACCTCCCCAGCCTTTCCACTCGCTCTCTGGAACTCAAGTCTGTCATTAACAAACCTTATACTCAGCTTCTCTGGTCATCCCATTCCTTTCATCTTCTTACATTAATCAATAGTTGACTCCCTTGAAGTTACTGTTCTTCTTGAAGCCCTCTCAGGAATGTCAGTTTTCTTTTCCATCCCTTAGATCACCTGGACTTGAGATAGGTTAGGTACCTTCCTTGTTCCTCATTGCCACCTATTTTCTCCCTGAAAATCCCTTAAAACTTACACTACCAGGCTCTTTCATTCATTACCCACGACCGTTAGAGTCTTTCATATTACCTGGCCTCTTACTCAAATATTTCAGCACTAGCCTTACTCTCACTTTCCTCCACAACTCTTAAAATCAGTGATTTCAATATCTACACAGATGATCCTTCCAACGCTCAGATATCTCAGTTCTTTGACCTCCTTACCTCCAGTGATTTTTGTCCTCCCCTTCAGTCCCATGATCATCCTCTAGGCCATGTCATTACTAATAATGAAATAACCTGCAAAATACCCATTTCAGGCATCTCACTCTCCACCTACTAATTCCTGTCTCTGCAACACACTCCCTATGGAACATGGATTTCAACAATTTAACTCTACCAAAAACTTTAGCACATTTTCCTTAAAATCTTTATTACTTTCCTTCCCTGCTCCATCACTATAACTACTCCTTTGCATAAACTCTCAAACCTCTCATCCCTCTGCCACTTTGTAAAATCCTGGTTAACTCCAACTCCTTCCTTAATCCAGCCATCACCCAAACAGCTGAGTATGATCAAAGTAAAACTCAAGCGTGCTGAATTTTCTTTCTTTAATTCATGGCCGATAACTTTAATAGTGCCTTGAGTGTTGTTTAATAACTTACACATTTTGTCTTAATCAATATACTCCCTCCTCCTTCCCTCTCCTAATTCTCATTGAGAAAGCAGAAATGATTAGAACTCACATATGCACCCATCCCCAATCTCCCAAACTATGTGCATCTGTAACCACAAACTCTCTTTTTCCTGTTACAATAGTAAAATTGTCCATGCTCCTTCTAAGGCCATCTCCCCCACTTACCTACTACATTCCATTCCCTATCAACAATCAAGAATATCACCCCTGAGATTGTTTTTTCTCTCAATTTTCTCTCTATAAGTTATTATCAACAATATAAAGTATCTCCAATGTTAAACACAAGTTTGTTGACCAACATTTCACTTCCCCACCAATATCTCACTTCTCTGCTGCCCATTACAACCCAAATGGAAAAAGAAATCTGTGCTTGCTGTCTCCACTTTCTCCATTCCCATCGTCTCTTTAAATTTTTTCTTTTATTGTGGTAAAATACATATATTTACCATTTTAAGTGTACAGGTCAGTGGCATTAAATACACTAATAATGTTGTGCAACCATCACCAAAATTCATCTCCAGAACTCACCTTGCAGAAATGAAACTCTGTACTCATTAAATGAACTCGCACCCCACCCCCACCATTCTACTTTGTCTACTTTTTACCTCACATAAATGAAATCATATAGTATCTTTACATGAAATCATACAGTATCTTTCTTTTTATGACTAGAGGTTCCTTCCTATAGCAAATGTGTCAGAAATTCATTCCTTTTTAAGGCTGAACAATATTCCATTGTATGTATATACTACATGTTGCCTCTTCATTCATCTGTCGATGCTCTCTTGGGTTACTTTCACATTTTAACTATTGTGAAAAATGCTGTTAGGAATATGGTGCACAAATATCTCTTTGAGACCTCACTTTTGAGTCTTTTGGTTATATACCCAGAAGTAGAATTGCTATTTCATATGATAATTCTATTTTTAATTTTTTGAGGAACTCCCATACTGTTTTCCACAGCACAGCACCATTTTACATTACTATGAACACTGCACAGGGTTCCAATTTCTCCATTTCTCACCAGCACTTTTTTTTTTTTGATAGTAGTCATCCTAATGGGTGTGAGGTGATATCTCATTGTAGTTTTGGTTTGCATTTCTTTAAAGATTATATTTAGCATTTTTTTCATGTGCTCATTGGCAATTTGTATATCTTTGAAGAAATGTCTATTCAACTACCAATTTTTGAATTGGGTTTGTTTTTCTGTTGTTGAGTTTTAGGAGCTCTCTGCATATTCTGGATATTATCCCTTTATCAGATATAATGTACAAATATTTTCTTCCATTCTGTGGGTTGCCTTTTACTCTATTAATAGTGTTATTTTGATGCAAATATTTTTTTAAATTTCATGAGGTCCAGTTGTCTATTGTTTCTTTTGTTGCTTGTGCCTTTGGTGTCATATTAAAAAATAAATCACTGTAAAATCCAATGTAATAAAGCTTTTGCCTTAAGGTTTTCTTGTTCGAGTTTTACTGTTTTAGGTCTTATATTTAGGTTTTTGATCCAATTTGAGTGAACTTTTACATGTGGTGTTAGGTAAGCAACCAACCTCATTTTGTTTTGTATGTGGCTATCCAGTTTTCCCAGCACCATTTGTTGAAAAGACTGTCCTTTGACTATTAAATTTGACCACACATGTGAGGGTTAATTTCTGGGTTCTCTAGTCTATTCCAGTGGTCTATATGTCTGTCTTTATGACAATATCACACTATTTTGATTACTGTATCATTACAGTACATTTTTAAATCAGGAATTGTGAGTCCTCTGACTTTGTACTTTTTCAGGATTGCTTTGGCTATTTGGTGTCCTTTGAGATTCCATCTGAATTTTCGGTTTTTCTGTTTCTGCAAAAAAAATATCATTGGGATATTGATAGAGATTGCATTGAATCTGTATTTTGCTTTGTGTAGTACTGACATCTTAACAATATTACATATTCCAATCCATGAATATAGGATGCCTTCCATTTATATGTTTTCTTTAACTTTTTTTTAGCAATGTTTTGTAGTTCACTAAAGTTTTTTCACTTCTTTGATTAATTCATAAGTATTTATTTTTTTTGATACTATTGCAAATGGAATTGTTTTTGTAATTTCCTTTTCAGATTCTTCATTGTTCGTGTATGAAAATACAACTGATTTTTATGTCTTGACTTTGTATCCTGCTACTTTGTGGAATTCATTTATTAGTTCTAACAGGTTTTTGTGTGTGTGTGTGTGTGTGTGTGTATGTGTGGAATATTTAGAGTTTTCTACATTTAAGCTTATACCATTTGCAAACAGATCATTTTACTTCTTTTCCAATTTGGATGCCTTGATTTTTAAATTTTTTTTTTTTTGTCTAATTGCTCTGACTAGAATGTCCAGTGCTATACTGAAAAGGAGTGGTACAAGCAGGCAATACTATGTTGACTAGGAGTAGTGACAGCTCTCCTCTCATTTATGGTTTAGTTAGAATGCCTGGGGTCTTAAGATACCAACATCCCAGTTTATTTAGATAACATTTTGACTTTATAACTACAGCTCATAAAAATTGTGTCCTTTGTGTATTTTATGCAGATTTAGATTTTGGTTCAAGAAGCAAAGATCATGGCTGAATCTGAATCTTTGACAGTATCTGAATAAATGTTTTTTATTCAGTTTTTATACACCTGCATTTTTAAAGTATGTGTTGTTTGTAAAAACCTATTTCAGGAAATTTGTGATAGGTAAAAAGCACTCCACTAAAAGTCAGAAGTTAAATATTATAAATCACAGTGAGATAGTATAGCATTAAATCTAGCCTTACATGAAAGAGGATTTTCTTCTACTTGACACAAATTCCAGTTATTTAAATAATCTCTACCTGAGAAAGGAATATGCCCTTAGGAATTCTACCAGTTAAATAGTTCAATTTCTGAAGGAACTATTTTTAAATAAGCTTTAAATATGCTCCAAACCCCCAATACAGTTGGCAGCTTCAGAAGAGCTTAATTATCCTGTTATTCTTTTAACCACCCAAAGAAACCAATCCAGTGACTACCATGGTACTTACTACCTGCTGTGAGCACAGTCAAATGGATTCCCCACTGTTAAATTCAGAAAATAAACTAGAGAAGAAAAAAAAGGAAAAAAAAATAGGAATGCTGATGGGGAAGTAACAAAATACAGCAACTAGGGACAAAATGAAAATCTCAACCTAGTTTTTGATACTGAGAAAGGTCTGAGAAACTGTTTTCATGAATTATATGAAAAATATCTAGGAAAATCCATTTGTTCATAGTGGTAAAATAAAATTCAGGCTAAGGATAGAGTAATCACACTTTTCTTTAAATGCTATTCCTTGAGGAACAAGAGAATAAAATTACAATTGGCCTTTGAAATGATCTGGTAGGGTCAATAAACAAAAACTAAAAATACTTAAAAAAGAAAAATGGGTCATAACACACTTTCTTTTTTTGCAGAAGAACCATAACAGTACAAAGTATGTATTATTCTTCTAATGAGAAGAAATAATGGGCAGTAGACACTATCAAAGGGTTCAAAACCATTTTACTTCGCAGTTTTGGCTTCCCTCCTAAAGTCACCATAACAAAGGTTCTATGCTACTTCATTTAAATGAACACTAGTGGGTTATCAAGCTGAGCAAATCAGATTGCAGCGAGCTATTTTTTATTTTAAAATGTTTTTTTTTTAAAGATGTTTCTTTAATGGAAATGCTGAATTATATATAACCTTAACCACAGAAACACCTCTGGGCATCACCTTAAGAAAAACTGCCATAGAAGTAAATAGACTGGAAGAAATAGGAGAATGTGCATTATATTTAAAAAGTGCTATAATCCTCTTCCTAGGAAAACAAACATAAACAAATAGACAACAATAGCAACAATATAATAATAACAAACTCTGGGTCTGATGTGAAAAAATTCTCACCCATCAGATGTACCCTTTAATTTCCATTGAATATAGATGGTTTCTTTAGTTATAGTAGGAATTTCTTAACTAGCTAATTAGTGGTATATAGTATCATATATTTGTATGGTATTTTATGTTTACAAAAGGTTTTCAATATATTATTTTGGTTATATCATGTCAGACCTTGCGAGGTAGGTAGGCACAATAGGTATTAAAATGTAAAATCATAAAAGGAACCACAGAAATCATCTAGTCAACCCTCAATTTGCAGGTACAAATTCTCTCTATAGTATCACTAACAACTGATTAAATTAGCTCCTGTTAGAATTTCTTCAATATATGGAAATATCAAAGGTTTATAAAGGATGAATAAGGCTAAGCTGAATATTTACTTAAACAGAAACAAGAAAATAGAGCAATTGAAAACAGTGCTATTTTCTATGTATTGAGAATTTATTATGTGCTGAACACTGTCTTTATGTTTGCTTAATTGGCATATTTTGCTTGAAACTATTTTTTCCCAAACAATTTAAATGGAGCACCTCTGAGTATGTATGCTGAATAAAAGGCATAGGTAAAAATAAGATAGAATTATACCCATTTTATAGATGTAAAAAATTAGTTTAGTGGATTCGCCGTATTTAGGAGGTAATAGCACAGGATCTAGAACACAGATCTTCAATCTACTAATCCAAAATTAATTCCACCTCACATTGCATTTTAATATAGATAAAATTTGAAAAGTCCCTTATGTGCAACAAAACTAAAACTATTTGGGATATAATAATAGGGTTCAATGCAGCCAACTCCAAGTTGAATGAGAGTTATAAAGATGTGAAATTCAGGACTTTTACAAATTAACAAGCTACTGATCACACGTGATTCAGCATAGTCTTTGGTCACTGCAACTACTGATAAGATTGATACACTTGCGCATAAGTATAAAAACAAGAACAAAGAAACAAAGCCAACCTCCCTTTCTTCTCTCTTCCCTCTCCCCACATCTCTCTCTTCTGCCCTCTCCCTGCCCTTCTCTCTCTCTCTCTCTCTCTCTCTCACACACACACACACACACACACACACACACACACCACAAAATAACAACAATCTTTGATGCTAAGTACTGAATAATTGTGGAAGATTAGGAGAAATATCAAAAATCTAGACTTAAATTAACTTTGCCACAGATTGTGTATACTCTTTAGTGAGTAAACACAGTCTATCGAAAATCATAAAGTGGACAAAGCTCTCTCAAAAAATCAGATATTGTTCACATGTTTTCTCTATAGCAAAATCTGTTCACTTCATCACATCCGGTCAACTTGACTTTTCACTGGTAGTATTAACCGTGATCGCTTGGTTAAGACAAGTGTTTGCCAGGCTTGTCTATACTCTTTAATTCAGAAATGAGTCAGCCCTCAGCGTATGGATGGGATGAACTCTATGTCCTGGAAAAAGACACTTCACTTCTGTGATTTCTTCTTAAAAATGTATAACCCCAGTCTAGTCATTTGGAAAACATTATCAGATAAACCCAAATTGAAGAACATTCTATAAAACACCCAGCCAGAGGTCCTTAGGACTGTCAAGGTCATAGAAAAGAAGGAAAGACTGAGAAACTGTCACAGACCAGCAGAGACCAAGGATGATTAAATGTAATGTGGACTGCATCCTGGAAAAGAAAAAGGACATTAGGAGAAAAACTGGCAAATCCAAATTAAGTCTGGAGTTTAGTTAATAGTAAAGAACCAATGCTGGTTTCTTAGTTTTGTCAAAGGTACCATGGTAATGTAAGATGTTAACATCAGGTGAAACTGGGTAACAGTAGGCAGGAAATATTATCTTAGCAGCTTCCTACAAATCTAAAATTATCCAAAACAAAAGTTTGTTTTTTAAAAATCTGCTGAAAACTACATTCTTATAAACTCATTCATTACCTCGCTGACCATCTCCTACAATTCTCCTCTTTCCTCAATCCGCTATAGCCATAGTGGCCTCCTTGATATTCTTTAAATATATCAGTCTTGCACTCACTTCAGGCCCTTTATACTATGTATCATTTCCTCTGCCTGGAATGATCTTTCTTCAGATATTCATGTGGCTCAAACTCCTCACTTCCTTCAAGTCTCTGTCAAATGTAAGATTACAAAAGAGGACTTTTCTTACCCACTCCATATGTGTATACGCACGCGCGCGCACACACACACACACACACACACACACACAGCTCCTTACTGTCTTTCTTATTACTTATTTCTGAATACATTGCCTGTCTCCCTCCTGTCCTACTCAGGGGTGCAGTAAGTTTTGTTCACTGCTTTATCTCCAGCACCTAGTACAACACCTATTAGGCACTCAATAAGTAGTTGTTGAGTGAATGGATTACTTCCTATTAAAAACAGATTTAAGAAATCTTTTAGGGATATATGCATCTTAACAAGAACAAAACTTTAAACCAAAAGAACAAACCTCTGGTGGTGTAATTTTAGATGTTATTAACCAGTTGAAGTACTTATAAATACTATAGAACAGCTTTGAAACCACCCTTTGCAATCACATAGTTTAGTACTTATTTCATCTGGTCCCGAAGCCCACTCCACTCTTTAGTAAGGCCTACACTATTTTTTAGTACATAGGAAGGTGGTTAAAGGCGACCCTCTATTCCTGTGTTTCAATGAAATTACAGGGAAGAAATGTAGAGAGAATTATTTAAGTTAATATGATCAGAGCCAAAGTGGGAAATCAGAACCTCCTTTCTGAATATATACATTATTGAGAGGATACCCTCAAAGAAACTTTAGAATACTGATATTTTTAAACATGGAGCGCTCTGTATCTAAAACTAATTTCTCAGATTTGGTAGGAGAATATGTTATTTAAACAATAATGGTGCTAAATCATATTATGTTCTTTAATTTCAAATTTTAACTTGGGAGACCAAAGTCCAAGAGATAGTTTTAATTCTGACAGTCATATTAAAATCTACCTATTTCTAACAAATCTTGTATAGCATTTGGCATGGTATCTCATCTGCGCCTACAGCTAACCATCACAAACTCAAGTGTTCTTGCGTCAGCAAGCCAACTGCTTCCACTATATCACATCCCCACTCTGCCAGACTGTTTACGCATCAGACAAAATTGCTAAAAAGAACTAAAATCGTTCTCAGAAGCAAAAAGTGTTTTATTAAAATTAAGATCCAAGGTACTGTACAGCTCAGGTAAACTCAGAGGCATCAAGCTAATGGGAATTACTAACAAAGCTGTGCCAGCCTACTACATTTTCCTGTTGCAGGTTATTATACTGGGTGAAAAGCCTGCTGAGGCATTCATTTATTCAATTAATATTTATTAAGTGCCTGCAAACACACACCACAGGATCATCTCTTTTTGTGCTGTAGAACATAGAAGATCTATAACCTAGTGACCATCCTCAAGTAGTTTAGAGTCCATTAAGATAACTAAAACACCATTTCAAAGCACAGGTCATTCTCACACAGTATTTCACTTGATCAGGCTTGACACATATGATCTCTACTAGCCAGGTGAAGAAATTTGAGTTGAAAGCGGTATGGTTGGATAGTATAGTCATAATATATAGATCAGAGGAGTGGGAAATTATTTCTAGCAAGGATAGTAATCTTTTCTCTTACTGCTGGCTAATATTTTTACACTTTGAATCTGATTTACAGGCTTAATCTTCAACAGACTTAATTCTGCCCCAAATCCAAAAGGTCTTTCTCACAGGCACACCACTATCCTTCCCCCAATTTAGCTGATTGTCTAGAAGAATTTGCCAGGTCTTACATCATGAATAAAAGCATTGGCTTTGAATCTGGATTAAAATTTATGTTCTGACACTCCCTATGTAACCTTAAAAAGTCACTCAAACTCCTGAGTTTTTTATTCTTCTGAAGAATGGGCCTACTACCTATGTTTCAGGGCTGTTTTGAGAACTAAACGGCATAATTAACATATAGAACTTAATACACGGAGCTGTAGTACTTATTGCTATGACTGGCTTAGAGTAAACAATAATGATAACATTATTTCATTTAGAGGATTTCCTGTGGTGATAAGTGTGTGGGATTTTATTCTTTATCAACTATTAACTTTCTTATCCTCTATACTTAGTTTATTAGTTCAAGAAATGTTACTAAAGATCTGTTTTGGGCTCTGCCACCCCATCATAACTTCCACGCCTGGCTACTCCATCATAACTTTTATCAAAATACGTAATCATTTTACTTGTTGTGGTTTAGTGTCTGTCTTCCTCTAACAGAATGCAAACTCAGTGAAAGCAGAGACTTTATTATTATTTTTTTTCACTGCTTATCCCTAGTGCCTAGTATTAAAATATTTGTTGACTGGCTGAATGAATAAACGAATGAGACATGGTCTCTTCTGAGAATGTTAAAATCTTCTGAGAAGTATACACTAATTAAACAGAAAATCTTAATACAAACTGTAAAATAGACTTCTGATACAACAGAAATCCAAAAGAATCCTAGTAAACTTTCTTGTAAAAAAGGTGATACCTCTTAGCTCTTTAAAATTTGTTTTTCTTTGTTACTTAAATGTGCTCTTTTCCTCCAGTGCCAAATAAATAAATAAGCAAGCCATCTAACATTTTTTCAACACTTATGATGTTTTGATACTATGTTTAGTGTTATTTTTCCATTTAATAACCCATTTAATCTTTAAAACCATTCTGTGAAATAGATGCTATTATAGTTGAAGAAACTAGAACATGGAATGTATAAGTAACTTGCCAAAAGTTCACATGATTTAAAATATCAGGCATTTTGCTCTTAGCCACTTCAATAAGTTGTCTCCCAAAATCAATCAAAAATACTTTTTAAATAAAAGAACACAAAAGTGGTTTTTAAGTAGGTTTTCTCCTAGAAGGAAGAAATTTATACTATAGATTAAGGACCTAGCTCCTCAATAAAATTGTAACAAATCATTAAAAATATAAAAATAATTATAAACAAGACCAACTGAGATTTATGTCAGGTATGTAAGTATGTAAATGCTAATTCAACATTTGAAAACAAATTAATGTAATCCATCACATCTACAGACTAAAAAAGAAAAATCACATGATCATATCAATAGATGCAGAAAAACCAACTGACAAAACTCAGCACTCACTCATGATAAAAACTCTCAGAAAACTAGAAATAAAAATGAACTTCCTCAACTTGATAAAGAATAACCATAAAAAACCTATATCTAACATCACATTTAATGGTGAGAAACTCAAAGCATTCCCACTAAGATCAGGTACAAGGCAAGGATGTCTACTCTCACCACTCCTTTCCAACATCATATTGGAAGTCTTTGCTAATGCAATAAGGCAAGAAAAGAAAAGGAAACAGATTGAGAAGACATAAAGGAATCTAGTTTCAGTCCACTCATTTCTGAACAATAGTAAGTTCTCACTCAATGTAGTTTTCACACTATAATAATTCTGCAATTCGAATTTCTCAAAATTGTCTCAAAATATCTTCCAAAGAGGAATGCCCCACTTAAAATGTCAGTGAAATTGTTACACATACAGCACTGAGGGAATAAAGAATTTTAAATGTCATTTAGCTTTTTTTTCATTCCACTATCATTAAACTCACAAAGGAGTTTATCTTGTCTGTACATAAGACAACTCCCACAGAAAAGGGGACTTCTGGTTTTATAAATAAGCCTTTTGTTTATGGAGACTTCCCACATGTTCATCAATCAACTGTAATTTGTCCTATTTTACATCTCCTTTACTCTTGGAAAAAGAGACGGTACTCTAGGAATTTCCCTACTATTTTATGCATCATAACTTTTCCCTCTCTAATGGGTTATTCTATAAACACAGTATGATAGCTCCAATTTTTTTTAAAAGGCTATTATTCCCTCATTTCACTACTGCCCCCACACAACTAAATTCCTTGAAAGAATTGTCTATATTTATTGTCTTTAATTCACTTTTTCCCATTTTCTCTTTAACCAACTGTTCATTGCAATTGTCTTTGTCAAGGTCACCTATGACTACCAATCTAATGATAATTTCTCAAGTTTCATTTTATTCAACCTACTGGTAGCATCTGACACAACTGATCTCTTTTCTCTTCCTTGATACACTTTCTATGCTACCATTCTCTCTCGGTTTCCTAATAGTAAAGTTTTTCTCAGTCCCCTTTGCTGGTTCCTGACTTCTAAACACCGGAGTACCCCAGGTCTCAATCCTTTAACCTCTGTCATTGTCTTTCTATACCTGTTTCCTAGATGATCTGATCTTGTCTCATGCTTTGAACATCACTACTTCCTTATGACTGCTGAATGTTTACTTCCAGACCAAACATCTCACCTGAGCTCCAGGCCTCCATTCTCTCTTGCTTACTCAATAACTCAACTTGGAAGTCTAATATATGTTCTAAACTTAACATGACTAAAGCCAAATTCCTGATTTTCAGCTCCCAAGCCTGATTCTCCTACCATCTCCCCAATCTCAGCAAATGGCGAAAATTGACAAAAGTCTTCAAATCCCCTTTGACTCCTCTTTTTCAGTCCTGTATCTGCAGATACAGGTGAGTTTTTCTTCAAAATATATCCTGATTGTGACCACTCAGCACTATCACCATAGCTATCACCCCAGCTTATCCCCCCAGCGATAGTCTAATAGAGAGAATTTGCCTCTACCATAAACTTACAATTTTCCCCACTGTAACCAAACAGATCTTTTCAAAATGTAAGTCAAACTCCAATAAAATAATAAATTCAAGCAAGAATCATTAATGGATGTCTAAATAAATAGATGAAATTGTGGTACTGTGATTAAGTTAGTGAATATGCTTATTTTTAGGGATGAAGTGTAATATTTGTAACTTTCAAATGGTTAAGCAAAGATAGGTAGGTATGTAGGTAGGTAGATAGGTAGGTAGGTAGGCAGATAGGTAGGTAGGTAGGTAGGTAGGTAGACAGAGAGACAAACAGACAGAGACAGACATAGACAAAACAAGTCAACATGTTAATGGTCATTGAAACTGGGATGGGCAAATGGATACTCACTATTTT